>JAVIAB010000125.1:45594849-45954517 GCA_032433765.1 Megaustenia siamemsis | reverse complement strand
TTTAAAAAGTCATGGTTAGATGTGGACATTTAGGCTTAGATTGTGAGAAAGTGAGTGTTTAAAAAGTCATGGTTAGATGTGGACATTTAGGCTTATATTGTGAGAAAGTGAGTGTTTAAAAAGTCATGGTTAGATGTGGACATTTAGGCTTAGATTGTGAGAAAGTGAGTGTTTAAAAAGTCATGGTTAGATGTGGACATTTAGGCTTAGATTGTGACAAAGTGAGTGTTTAAAAAGTCATGGTTAGATGTGGACATTTAGGCTTAGATTGTGACAAAGTGAGTGTTTAAAAAGTCATGGTTAGATGTGGACATTTAGGCTTAGATTGTGACAAAGCGAGTGTTTAAAAAGTCATGGTTAGATGTGGACATTTAGGCTTAGATTGTTGCAAAGTGAGTGTTTAAAAAGTCATGGTTAGATGTGGTCATTTAGGCTTAGATTGTGACAAAGTGAGTGTTTAAAAAGTCATGGTTAGATGTGGACATTTAGGCTTAGATTGTGAGAAAGTGAGTGTTTAAAAAGTCATGGTTAGATGTGGACATTTAGGCTTAGATTGTGACAAAGTGAGTGTTTGAAAAGTTATGGTTAGATGTGGACATTTAGGCTTAGATTGTGACAAAGTGAGTGTTTAAAAAGTCATGGTTAGATGTGGACATTTAGGCTTAGATTGTGACAAAGTGAATGTTTAAAAAGTCATGGTTAGATGTGGACATTTAGGCTTAGATTGTGACAAAGTGAGTGTTTAAAAAGTCATGGTTAGATGTGGACATTTAGGCTTAGATTGTGAGAAAGTGAGTGTTTAAAAATTCATGGTTAGATGTGGACATTTAGGTTTAGATTGTGACAAAGTGAGTGTTTAAAAAGTCATGGTTAGATGTGGACATTTAGGCTTAGATTGTGAGAAAGTGAGTGTTTAAAAAGTCATGGTTAGATGTGGACATTTAGGCTTAGATTGTGAGAAAGTGAGTGTTTAAAAAGTCATGGTTAGATGTGGTCATTTAGGCTTAGATTGTGAGAAAGTGAGTGTTTAAAAAGTCATGGTTAGATGTGGACATTTAGGCTTAGATTGTGAGAAAGTGAGTGTTTAAAAAGTCATGGTTAGATGTGGACATTTAGGCTTAGATTGTGACAAAGTGAGTGTTTAAAAAGTCATGGTTAGATGTGGACATTTAGGCTTAGATTGTGACAAAGTGAGTGTTTAAAAAGTCATGGTTAGATGTGGACATTTAGGCTTAGATTGTGACAAAGTGAGTGTTTAAAAAGTCATGGTTAGATGTGGACATTTAGGCTTAGATTGTGACAAAGTGAGTGTTTAAAAAGTCATGGTTAGATGTGGACATTTAGGCTTAGATTGTGAGAAAGTGAGTGTTTAAAAAGTCATGGTTAGATGTGGACATTTAGGCTTAGATTGTGAGAAAGTGAGTGTTTAAAAAGTCATGGTTAGATGTGGTCATTTGGGCTTAGATTGTGAGAAAGTGAGTGTTTAAAAAGTCATGGTTAGATGTGGACATTTAGGTTTAGATTGTGAGAAAGTGAGTGTTTAAAAAGTCATGGTTAGATGTGGACATTTAGGCTTAGATTGTGAGAAAGTGAGTGTTTAAAAAGTCATGGTTAGATGTGGACATTAAGGCTTAGATTGTGAGAAAGTGAGTGTTTAAAAAGTCATGGTTAGATGTGGTCATTTAGGCTTAGATTGTGACGAAGTGAGTGTTTAAAAAGTCATGGTTAGATGTGGACATTTAGTCTTAGATTGTGAGAAAGTGAGTGTTTAAAAAGTCATGGTTAGATGTGGACATTTAGGCTTAGATTGTGAGAAAGTGAGTGTTTAAAAAGTCATGGTTAGATGTGGTCATTGCTGCATTCAATCACGAAACATTGTGCTGGCTACCGGTTTAAATAATTTACAGGAATGGTTGTATGTGTTGGTTGTATGTGTTGGTTGTATGTACTGATAGTATGTGTTGGTTGTATGTACTGATAGTATGTGTTGGTTGTATGTGTTGGTTGTATGTACTGATAGTATGTGTTGGTTGTATGTACTGATAGTATGTGTTGGTTGTATGTACTGATAGTATGTGTTGGTTGTATGTGTTGGTAGTATGTACTGATAGTATGTGTTGGTTGTATGTGTTGGTAGTATATACTGATAGTATGTGTTGGTTGTATGTGTTGGTAGTATGTGTTGGTAGTATGTGTTGGTTGTATGTGTTGGTAGTATGTGTTGGTAGTATGTACTGATAGTATGTGTTGGTTGTATGTGTTGGTAGTATGTGTTGGTAGTATGTGTTGGTTGTATGTGTTGGTAGTATGTGTTGGTAATATGTACTGATTGTATGTGTTGGTTGTATGTGTTGGTAGTATGTACTGATAGTATGTGTTGGTTGTATGTGTTGGTAGTATGTACTGATAGTATGTGTTGGTTGTATGTGTTGGTAGTATGTGTTGGTAGTATGTACTGATAGTATGTGTTGGTTGTATGTGTTGGTAGTATGTACTGATAGTATGTGTTGGTTGTATGTGTTGGTAGTATGTACTGATAGTATGTGTTGGTTGTATGTGTTGGTAGTATGTACTGATAGTATATGTTGGTTGTATGTGTTGGTAGTATGTACTGATAGTATGTGTTGGTTGTATGTGCTGGTAGTATGTACTGATAGTATGTGTTGGTTGTATGTGTTGGTAGTATGTGTTGGTAGTATGTACTGATAGTATGTGTTGGTAGTATGTACTGATAGTATGTGTTGGTTGTATGTGTTGGTTGTATGTGTTGGTAGTATGTACTGATAGTATGTGTTGGTAGTATGTACTGATAGTATGTGTTGGTAGTATGTACGGATAGTATGTGTTGGTAGTATGTACTGATAGTATGTGTTGGTAGTATGTACTGATAGTATGTGTTGGTAGTATGTACTGATAGTATGTGTTGGTAGTATGTACTGATAGTATGTGTTGGTAGTATGTACTGATAGTATGTGTTGGTAGTATGTACTGATAGTATGTGTTGGTAGTATGTACTGATAGTATGTGTTGGTAGTATGTACTGATAGTATGTGTTGGTAGTATGTACTGATAGTATGTGTTGGTAGTATGTACTGATAGTATGTGTTGGTAGTATGTACTGATAGTATGTGTTGGTAGTATGTACTGATAGTATGTGTTGGTAGTATACGTACGTAAGTACGTTTTGTGAACGTTCGGGCTTAGATTGTGACAGACTTGTGACTTAAATGAGTTAACCTGACACCTTTAGCGTTTAAAGAAATTAAACTCTGAAACAGTTGCTCCACCAGGTGGAAAAGGGTTGTGCCGATGTTTCATAATATAAGAGCAAATCTTCGTATAAAAATATTCCTATAATTGATGAATGTTCTAACTTTGAAACTATTTTAAAATTTGACGCACACATTTTTCTTTCATTTATTCTCGAAATATGTTCTTCATGTTGCTCATATCCTGGGAACTTTCGTTTTACAATCAGATGGATGTCGATTCTATTTCTGGCAGGATCAAACTGTCTTTATTTCCGAGATTAAATACAAATTCTGAAATGTGCGTCACTTTGTGACCCTTATTCTCTAGCCTTGACAGAAATGTTATGGCAGATAAATAGCTGGACGATAATATTTTATTTTTATCTTCCAGACTTTCATTTCCCACGTAAAGTTTTAAGACATTCCAGATATATAACATTCGTGTATTTGCTTTAATGTTTTAACATTTTCTCTCACAGATTTCACTGAAGACAAAACTACAGATTATTTTATGTGGACCCTTGCCAATTTCATGAACTTTGTGCACTGTGCTAAAATGTGAAATCATGCAAGCGATTGGGGAGCTAATGGCAACATTGAGAGTACATTGCTGTTGGTATAAATTAGAAACAGCTTGTTCAACGTTCTTGTAATTCAAACAAAATTACAAACACATTTGATCATTTAAAATAATGAAATTTTAGAAAAGACGAACGAAAGACAAAACATTTTAGCGAAATGGTCTTCAAACTATTATTCGTGGGACAGTTGTTTCGATTTTTACAATGATTATAACAAACATATATGTCTATTCTGAATGAATGCTTCCTTTCATTTGTTCAAGTTTCCCTTATCGTAATGTTTTTTTCCACGCACATATAACAGTTTATTACAAACTGTAGTGTCGTGCTTGTCACATACAATTTGAAGACTCCTGCTGTAAAGGATTGCTTTTAAGGTCAGCTAATTTTAGAAGATCAATATCGTTTGCTGCTTAAAGATGATCTCAGCGATCAAAGCAAACGGTCTCAACTCTCCTGACATGTTAAGAGGTGTCAATGGAAACTTCCACACACATTTCCAGGAAGCTTTCGACGAATTCTCAGCATTGGTTTGTGAATAAAACTTGCACATGTAATCGATATTTGCGTCTTAGTTTCCAATATTGAAGTTAAAATTAACTTTGAAGATTCTGTCACGGCTTACTCCTTCTTCTAAGCATATTCCGAGGATACAGACAAGGGCTATATTTTTTCCGTCCTTTGAGTTTCCAGATTTCATGACACACGTTGCAAAATAAAATAGTGCTGTCTGCTTGGGCTGACGTTATTAAAATTAGTCTAAGTTCTGTAGGCACTTTTAGAAACTAGACTGCCAGTTTTAGTAACTTCTTTGTCAATTTATAGTAAACTCTTTGTTAATTTGAAGTAACTTTTGTGTTAATTTATAGTAACCTCATTGTTAATCTTTATAAAACTCTTTGTTAATTTATAGAAACCTGTTTGTTAATTTATATAAAACTTTTTGTTAATTTAAAGTAACTTCTGTGTCAATTCATAGTAATTTCATTATTAATTTACTGTAATGCTTTGTTATTTTTCAGCAACATCTTTGTCAATTTTTAGCAACATCTTTGTTAAATTTCAATAACGTTTTTGTCCATTTTAGCAACATATTTGTTTATTTTTTTGTAAACACTTTGCTAATTTTTAGCAACATATTTGTTCATTTTTTGTAAACACTTTGCTAATTTTTAGCAACATCTTTATAAATTTTTAGTAAACTGCTAATTTTTAGCAACATCTTTGTTAAATTTCAATAACGTTTTTGTCAATTTTTAGCAACATATTTGTTCATTTTTTTGTAAACACTTTGCTAATTTTTAGCAACATATTTGTTCATTTTTGTAAACACTTTGCTAATTTTTAGCAACATCTTTGTAAAATTTTAGTAAACTGCTAATTTTTAGCAACAACTTTGTCGATTTTTAGCAACATCTTTGTTAATTTTTAGCAACTTCTTTTTTAGTTTTTTGCAACATCGTTGACAATTTTTAGTAAACTCTTTGCTAATTTTCAGCAACATCTTTGTCGATCTTTATCAATCTCTTTGTCAATTTTTAGATGATATGATAGTAACTTCTGTGTTAATCTTAGAAACCAAATTATTAATTTTATAATTCTGCTTCTGTCAAATTTAGTCAATTTTGTCATCTTAGTAACTTTTATGTCCTTATAATAATTGTTTTAATCAATTAAAAATAATATTAAAACTTCTCTGTAAATTTTAGAAACTTCTTTGTGATTTTCAGTAACTCTTCTGTCATTTTTAATAATATCTATGTCAGTTTTAATAATATCTCTGTCAGTTTTAATAAAATCTGTCAGTTTTAATAGTATCTCTGTCAGTTTAATAATATCTATGTCAGTTATAATGACATCTCTGTCAGTTTTAATAATATCTCTGTCAGTTTTAATAATATCTGTCAGTTTTAATGATATCTCTGTTAGTTTTAATAATATCTATGTCAGTTATAATAACATCTATGTCAGTTTTAATATCGCTGTCAGTTTTAATAATATCTGTCAGTTTTAATCATATCTCTGTCAGTTTTAATAATATCTCTGTCAGTTATAATAACATTTCTGTCAGTTTAATAATATCTCTGTCAGTTTTAATAATATCTCTGTCAGTTTTAATATCTCTGCCAGTTTTACTAATACCTCTGTCAGTATTAATAATATCTCTGTCAGTTTTAATAATATCTCTGTCATGTTTTAATAATATCTCTGTCAGTTTTAATAATATCTCTGTCAGTTTTAATATATCTGTCAGTTTTATTAATATCTCTGTCAGTTTTAATATATCTGTCAGTTTTAATAATATCTCAGTCAGTTTTAATACCTCTGTCAGTTTTAATACCTCTGTCAGTTTTAATAATATCTCTGTCAGTTTAATAATATCTCTGTCAGTTTAAGTCCCTTGCAAGTTTGCATTCTTGCACCTACAGATGGTATAAATCAAGATTATTTCAGATAAGACACTGAATAATTAGTCTCTATCCCATACTGCTGTTCACTGACTCCATTGTCTGTTTGTTATGACCGTGTTATCCACTCTTGGAGAGGTAAAGGCATCAAGATGCACCAAGATGCGTAGAGATGCGAAGCTGCTGTATAGCTGATGATAATAGCAATACTAAAAAAAAAAAAATTAAGAAACAAGTGGTATGGTGACAACTTTACGTGGTAATGGACAAAACAAAAGTCGACGTTTCGGCCAAGTAGGCCTTCAGCTGGAACAAACAACAAACACAAAAAATATTTATAAGGATATGTTAACAAATCTAACTACATGGCGATAATATGCTAGATACTCAAGAAATGTTTTTTTCTTGAGTATCTAGCATATTTTCGCCATTTAGTTAGATTTCTTAACATATCATATATATATATATATATATATATATATATATATATATATATATATATATGTATATATTGTGTTTGTTGTTTGTTCCAGCTGAAGGCCTACTTGGCCGAAACGTCGACTTTTGTTTTGTCCATTACCACGTAAAGCTGCACCATACATCTTTTTTTTTTTTTTTTTTTTTTAGTATTGCTATTATCTACTCTTGTCTGTATTTTTTAAAATAATACAGATTGTGTTTTTGTTGAAGCTATTATTTTAATTTTCTTCAGGTATTATGAATGCAATAACAGCATCGCGACAGAGACCATAAAGTGAAGATGGAGATAGACAGGCTGCATTCTCATTATACCTCAGACAATTATACCAATAGTAGGATTTTGTTGGACCTCAAGTCTGTTGGACAAGTGAACAAAATGAAGACACAAAGAGACTTCACGTAAATTGTTGAATGGGAACTGAAAGTAAATCGTCATAGAGTGCCGTCTCCGCATCGAAGGTTGGCTACCATGGAACGCCATTCCGCTCTCTCTTTTGCTTTGATGGTGCAGGTTGTCAAAGGCTGACATGTACATATTTTGATGTTACCCGTCCACTTTAGTCTTAGTCTGCCTCTGCCTCGTCTACCTTGTATTTTCCCTTCTAAGATTACTTTTAGTGTGCCTTTAACAAACTCCAAAAATCTCATTTGTCTTGTTCTAATTGTGTTTAGTAGTTCTCTTTTCATTGTTAGTGGTTTCAAGACTTCATCGTTTGTTTTCTTTTCTTTCCATTCAATTCTTCCTATTCTTCTATAAATCCACATTTCAAAGACTTCAATTTTCTGTTCTGTTTTCTTGTCTAATGTCCATGCCTCTGCACCATATAGGAATGTTGAGAAGATATAACATTTTGCTATTCTCAGCTTTAGCCCAGGTGTTATTTGTTTTGATATTAATATATTTTTCATGACATTAACATAACTTTTTACCATTCCTATTCTTTTGTTTTATTTCAGTTTGACTTTTTCCATCACTGGTTATAGTATGTCCAAGGTAGTTGTAGCTCTGAACTGTCCCCAGGTCTATTCCTTCAACATTGATATCCCCTGGTGGTTTTTGAGTATTATCTGTGTTTATGATCATAGTTTTTGTCCTTTTGATATTCATATCTGATCCATATTTTTTACTTGCCATGCTTATTTCATTAAGTAATTGTTGTTGATACTTATCTAGTAATACAGTATCATCAGCATATCTTAGGTTTTTGATGATCTTTCTATTAATGTTTAGGCCTGGCATCTCTGTGATGTTTTAGAGATTTGCTCAGTGTATAGATTGAACATTATTGATGTTTGCTCCAAGTGTAAATTACATATTAGTCGTATGTCTGTGAAGGAAAATAGTTGTTTGTAAACAAGTAAAGGTCCCTCAACGCCTGGCTAGGCAGATGGAGAATTTGGTCGTAGCGACTATATTTTTCACGACTGACGACACATACTTGAGTGATGTGGTCGAAATCACGCTAGACCGTCTTACCTCCTAGAAAAATTCATGCCACGGACCATTTATAGTGGCTGGGTGACTCCGGAGTCATGGTATTCGGTTAAAATTCGCCACTTCTATGAATCGAACCCTGCACTTCTTATCAAGAAGTGAATACATAACCACTTAGCCGCCAAGGATCCGATAGCTTTATGTTCTGTGGGCTTGAAATATTGGTTCCAGACAAACAACAGTAAATATTTCCAAAAGTGATCTCATGTGTCAGATAACATAAAGAGATCTGATTTGAGTGAGTAGGTGAATGAGTGATTGAGTTGTTAGATGAGTAAGTAAGTAATTGAGGGAGTGAGGTTATATGAAGAGATGACAGTCTTGATGTTTCCATTTGTTTATTTGCCCATCATTTGAATATTTATGTAGGTATGAAAATATACAGCTGATATGTGTATGTATGTATGCATATATATATAATAAGCTCTGGCTGTGTTACTGTGTGTTACTGTGTTGTGTTAGCGTCTATGAATTCTACATTTTATTGTTTCATTACAAGCGTAATAATAAGACATCGTAGCGAGAAAAAATAATTAGAGAATCACAAAACAAAGCCCTCACGAAAAATAAAAGAGGCAGACATAGAGAAAACTGAGAAGGACAATAAAAAATGGCATCGACTGTTTTAATTAGGTCGACGGTGGGAGGCACTGAGAAGAGCAATGATGAGACATAAATGGCATCGACTGTTTTAACTAGGTCGACGGTGGGAGACACTGAGAAGAGCAATGACGAGACATAAATGGCATCGAATGCTACAATTAATTTTTTTAGAATATGTTCGGAATGTTGTTGACTTCCCATTCGAAGACAATATTTACCCAGATGGTCCAGCCGTTTTTGGGGTCCTGTATCCGTTGTTTCTCTAGTGTAGCTATTGTTGGAAGTCCTGTATCCGTTAGTTCTACTCTAGTGTAGCTATTCTTGGAAGTCCTGTATCTGTTAGTTCTACTCTAGTGTAGCTATTCTTGGAAGTCCTGTATCTGTTAGTTCTACTCTAGTTCAGCTGTTCTAAACGTTCTGCATCAGTTAGTTCAAATCCTAGTGCAACTGTTGTTCTGACTCTTGCATCAGTTAGTTCAACTCCTCGTGCAACTATTGTTCTGACTCTTGCATCAGTTAGTTCAACTCCTCGTGCAACTATTGTTCGGACTCTTGCATCAGTTAGTTCAACTCCTCGTGCAACTATTGTTCGGACTCTTGCATCAGTTAGTTCAACTCCTCGTGCAACTATTGTTCGGACTCTTGCATCAGTTAGTTCAACTCCTCGTGCAACTATTGTTCGGACTCTTGCATCAGTTAGTTCAACTCATCGTGCAACTGTTGTTCGGACTCTTGCATCAGTTAGTTCAACTCCTAGTCCAAGTTCAACAGATTTGCTTCTTGAAGTGAAGAACAAAGCCGTTTCAAAGCTTCCAGAGTAAAATGCAAAGCAACATCTTCTAACCGACTCTGAGAGCAGATAGTGTCAGAATGCATAGACTTAAGCCTTCTTGAGGAAAAAAAGATATAAAATAATTACCATATTAGACGCAGATATTATCTACATAGATAACTAACAGTTGTCTGTAGTGTGAAAATAAGGAATGAATTGTGTTTAGTAGATGCTATATGGGAGTTATATAATATAAATATCCTGCTATGACGTCAGTCGGTTCTAAAGTTTAAAGTCATGGCTAAAGTTGATGATGATAGTTTTTTTTAAAATGTTTGTAAACCAATTATGCCAAGCAGGAATTACTTTGTCTTAAAAGAAATTTATGAGATGTATAGAGAAGAAGAAAATAGTTGAAAACATGTAGAGAAAAAAATTATAGAAGAATAGGTAGAATTGGATGGAAACAAAAGATAACAAACGATGAAGTTTTAAAACAACTGAAAATATAAAGATAACTGCGGAACACAATTAAAACAAGACAAATTAAATTTTTGGGCCTGTTAAAAGACACAACAGCCTACTAAAGTAAGATTGGAAGGAAAAATACAAGGTAAAAGAGGCCGAGGCAGACCAAGACTAACAAGGACGAGTAACATCAAAAGATGGACAAGTCAATCTATGTCAGCCTGCACCATCAAAGCAAGAAACAGAGTAGAATGGCGATCCATGGTAGCCAACCTTCGTTGCGGAGAGGGCACACGATGATGATGATGATGATGATGATGATGATGAGAGTAAAAAAAAGGTTTATGGAGTCAAAACAGACATTTTGCTATCGACAGCTTCTGATGATCAGTACTGTTTGACAGTTCACTTCATGTATGAAAACTGTGAGAACGTTACTTGAGCTTTATCATCATCATGTGCCATACCAGTTGACGTAGGTGATCATGTCCTTTCACAATCTTCTACCTACCGAGCATCGTTTTAGTTATGTTGTTGACTGTTTTCCATGCCATGACACCCAGCTATTCAGTATTTTCGCTCTTTGTCGTCCGTGATCTCTCTTTCCATGTATTTTGCCAGTTGTAATCAAGTATTCCAACTTTCCCCTTTTCATTATGTGCCTGACAAATGTTGATTGTCTATTTCTGATGTTTTAAGGAGCTCCCTTTTTGTGTTGGCCTCTTTGAAAATTTCCTCATTGGTCTTTTCAGCTGTCTGGGGAACTTTCAACATTTTTCAGAAAAATTCCATCTCAGTGGCCTCTAATCGTTTCCCATTTGTTTGTTTACGGTCCATGATTCGCTTCCATACTTGCGCTTAGAATGTTATTAAGCAATTACATTGAATGGATCGGTTTCCTATCAGACTGGTTTAAATGTTCCTGGCATCAACAGTCAGCTATGAGTCGTTGATTCATCTTATTTCATTGACTGCATGCCATTAACAGTTCCATTTTAAAATATTTATGCAGTTTGTTTTGTCTGCTCATTAACGTGAAATAAACAAAACAAAGGATGGAATTCCAAAGTCAAGTCAAGTAGGACAAATACAAGTACACAAACATTTAGCAAACTCGTTCAAATACATGTTGTCTGTTTGTATGTGTCAATCTTGCCAGTGAATGACTGCGAGAGTTGAGTATTTGTTTGCGTTGGCTTCAACATCCAATTATTGCTCATTCTTTTCTTGGCAAACGCGCTCTAGTCGACCAAACCATAAAAATTAACATTTGACGAACACTTTTGGATACACGACAACCGTGTGCAAGAGCACCTCCCCATCATACCGAATATTTGCAGATGGCTTGCAACTATGAATTTAAGTGAAATCGTTTTTCAATCTGTTTGGCATTTTTTGATAACTGACTGATTTATCTTATTAATATTAGGGTTTTAAAAATTATATTGGTTTTGCATTAACAATATCTGTACTTGCATTATCTTATATATCACAAAATAGCAACGGCATCTAGTATCTCACAAAAGAATAACCACATCTCATATATCAAAAAAATAACGACATCTCATATATCACAAAATAACAACGGCATCTAGTATCTCACAAAAGAATAACGACATTTCATATATCACAAAAGAAGAACGACATCACATATATCACAAAGAAGAACGACATCTCATATATCACAAAAGAAGAACGACATCTCATATATCACAAAGAAGAACGACATCTCATATATCACAAAAGAATAACGACATCTCATATATCACAAAAGAATAACGACATCTCATATATCACAAAAAAATAACGGCATCTCATATATCACAAAAATAACAACGGCATCTAGTATCTCACAAAAAAAATACCGACATCTCATATATCACAAAAGAAGAACGGCATCTCATATATCACAAAGAAGAACGACATCTGATATATCACAAAAGAAGAACGACATCTCATATATCACAAAAGAAGAACGACATCTCATATATCACAAAAACAGAACGGCATCTCATATATCATATAAGGCGAAGTCATCTCATAGAAGAACGACATCTAGTATAACACAAAGAAGAACGGCATCTCATATATCACAAAAGACAAACGGCATCTCATATATCACAAAAGACAAACGGCATCTCATATATCACAAAAGACAAAACGACATCTCATATATCACAAAAGACGAACGGCATCTCATATATCACAAAAGAAGAACGGCATCTCATATATCACAAAAGACAAACGACATCTCATATATCACAAAAGACGAACGGCATCTCATATATCACAAAAGAAGAACGACATCTCATATATCACAAAAGAAGAACGGCATCTCATACATCACAAAAGAAGAACGGCATCTCATACATCACAAAAGACGAACGGCATCTCATACATCACAAAAGACGAACGGCATCTCATATATCACAAAAGAAGAACGGCATCTCATACATCACAAAAGACGAACGGCATCTCATATATCACAAAAGAAGAACGGCATCTCATACATCACAAAAGACGAACGGCATCTCATACATCACAAAAGACGAACGGCATCTCATATATCACAAAAGAAGAACGGCATCTCATACATCACAAAAGAAGAACGGCATCTCATATATCACAAAAGAAGAACGGCATCTCATATATCACAAAAGAAGAACGGCATCTCATACATCACAAAAGAAGAACGGCATCTCATATATCACAAAAGAAGAATGACATCTCATATATCACAAAAGAAGAACGACATCTCATATATCACAAAAGAAGAACGACATCTAGTATATCTATAACAAAGAAGAACGACATCTCATATATCACAAAAGAATAACAGCATTTAGTATATTACAAAAGAGCAACAACTCATATAATATGACAAAAGAAGAGCGGAAAAAAGAGTGTAATACAAGAATTCGTTCCTTACATTAACATTTGAATTGTAACATTTATGACATCTTTACCACATTATATCTTGAATTATTTCACCAAGAACACGCGCTTATATTCGCTCCAATAGTAATGAGTTTTATTTATGTTGTCTTTAAATTCATCATCATCATCGAGTGCCTTCTCCGCAAAAAGGTTGGCTACCATGGATCGCCATTCTACTCTGTTTCTTGCTTTGATGGTGCAGGCTGTCATAGATTGACTTGCCCATCTTTTATGTTACTCGTCCATGTTAGTCTTGGTCTGCCTCTGCCTCTTTTACCTTGTATTTTTCCTTCCAATATTATTTTTTTAGTAGGCTGTTGTGTCTTTTAACATGCCCCAAAAATGTCACTTGTCTTGTCTTAATTGTATTTAGTAGTTCTCTTTTTATTTTCAGTTGTTTTTAAAACTTCATCGTTTGTTATCTTTTGTTTCCATCCAATTCTACCTATTCTTCTATAAATCCACATTTCAAAGGCTTCAATTTTCTGTTCTGTTTTCTTGTCTAATGTCCATGTTTCTGCACCATACAGGAATATTGAGAAGATGTAACATTTTGCCATTCTTAGTTTCAGCCCTGCTGATATTTGTTTTGTTGTTAGTATATTTTTCATGGCATTAAAATTGCTTTTTGCTATACCTATTCTTTTGTTTATTTCAATTTTGCATTTTCCATCATTGGTTATAGTATGTCCCAGGTAGTTGAGCTCTGGACTGTCTCCAGATGTATTCCCTCATCAGTGATATTTAATTGTAGATCTTGAGAATTTTCTTTGTTTATGATCATAGTTTTAGTCTTTTTGATATTCATTTCTAGACCATATTTTTTGCTTGTTATGTTTATCACATTAAGTAATTGTTGTAGGTCTTTAGGATTTTCTGCTAGTAGAACAGTATCATCAGCATATCTTAGGTTATTGATTATCTTTCCATTGATGTTTAGGCCTGGTATCTCTGAGATGTTTTTAAAGATCTGCTCAGTGTATAGATTGAACAAGCTTGGTGATAGGATTAAATTATATTATCAAATATATTATAATGTATTATATATATATATACATATATATATATATATATATATATATATATATATATATATATATATATATATATATATATATATATATAAAAGTAAAGTAAAGAGCTCCCGTCACGCGAAGTGGCGTATAGGAAATATGGTTTTAGTGACCATTAATTTTACAGCACGTAATTTTTGGGGTAATGTGGTCGATATTACGCCCGTGCCGCTTACTTTTCCCAGAAAAAAATCTGGTACCCATTTAAGCCTGGGTGAACCCGGAAGCCGTCGATTGGGATCGAACTCTACCTCTTGTCCTTTGTAGTCCAGTTCACTAACCACTGAGCTATCGCGGCTCCCCATTAGTATCTAGCCCGACAGGAAACCTTTCTTTTCCTTCCTTTTAGCTCCCAGTGGAGCATAGGTCTTCAAGAAACACTTTCCAAGTCGTTCTGTTTTTCGCTATTCTTTTAAGATTATTCCATGTCTTCCCCATCATCATCATCTCTGCTTCTATCTGTCTTCTCCAAGAATTCCTTGTTCTTTCACTTTGTCTTTTCTCCTGAGGAAAATAATAATAAATCAAATAAAAATAAGACAGAAAACCTTTGGGTGTCTATAAAATGTGATAAAAACTCATATCAATAGTTTCTATAGAACTTACACATTATTTACTTCCATTTTGCTACGTTCAAACTGATAACTTCAGCTCAGATGCACGAACTCTGACAGCACAGACGAAGACCTTGACCTCACCCTCTGTAAACACGTCCTACGATTTGCACGTCAGGTGATAGTGGCTCTGTTCTTCCTCCCCAGGCCTTGGTCAGCACCCTGGTAGCCACACTTGCGGCTACATATTTGGGACCTTAAAAAAGTTCATCGGAACCAGCAAACAAGTAGTTGCGTGCAATGAGTCTGTGAGACATGTTTTGAATTATTGTAATATCTGTGGCAGGTCGTCGGCGCTAATTTGCTTGTTCTGATGTTAATATTGGAATTAAGCCAAGCAAATTATATAACTGTATTGCTCCACCCCTAATTTCTCTTACTGACACCACTTCTGTACGTATGTTTAAATTCTCATTCCGTTCAATATCAACGAAAGAAAATAAATCTGGGTAAAGAATACTGGGTCGCCACGTCCGAAACTTACCCCACCCACACCTATTAAAAAAAATAATTAAATAAAAGATTTGTCCCCCAAAAATGGATATCTTACACTCCATTTCACAACATCAACAACGCTTTGGAATCCCTTTCTCTAATTTCCCAACAGCAACAACGATTTCTCTAATTTCCCAACAGCAACAACAATTTCTCTAATTTCCCAACAGCAACAACGATTTCTCTAATTTCCAACAGCAACAACGATTTCTCTAATTTCCCAACAGCAACAACGATTTCTCTAATTTCACAACAGCAACAACGATTTCTCTAATTTCCCAACAGCAACAACGATTTCTCTAATTCCCAACAACAACAACAACGATTTCTCTAATCCCAACAGCAACAACGATTTCTCTAATTTCCCAACAGCAACAACGATTTCTCTAATTTCCCAACAGCAACAACGATTTCTCTAATTTCCCAACAGCAACAACGATTTCTCTAATTCCCAACAGCAACAACGATTTCTCTAATTTCAACAACAACAACAACAACAACGATTTCTCTAATTTCCCAACAGCATCAACGATTTCTCTAATTTCCCAACAGCAACAACGATTTCTCTAATTTCCTAATAGCAACAACGATTTCTCTAATTTCACTATAGCATGAAGTATCACAATAACATTGTCACACCGACACTTTTATTCACGGCCCGTTAAAATGTCCCATTCTTAAACCTGTTTGTTTCCCTCCGTTTCTCATTTCACTGCTCTTCATCTTCTTCTACCTTTCAGCTCACTATGGAGCATAAGTCTTCAACAAACACTTTCCAAGCCGTTCTGTTTCTTGCATTATTTTAAGATCATTCCATGTCTTCCCCATCATCTTCATCTCTGCTTACATCTGTCTTCTCCAAGAATATTTGGTCTTTCTCCTTGCTTTTTTCCTTGGGAATTCCAAAAAAAAGGGATTGTTGTGTAATACCATCAGTTGGCTTCCGCAGTGTGTTTCCTATTCAGCGTCATCGTCTTCGTTGTATCTCTTTATTCACTGGTATTTGACTGGTACATTTCCATAATTCTACCTTAGTGTTTTTGTCTGTCATTACCATCCTTTTATTCTGCTTAAGCATCCATTAATGAAGGTCTCTGTGTTCTACTCATCTGTACTACTATTTATCTGTACCATTACTCAACGTTGGCCCTATATTTAAAATATCAACGTTATCTTTAAACGTGTTCTCCTTTTCTCATCTTACTGCATACATTTATGTGTTCCACTATTTCGTTCGTTCGCTTTCGTCAGCTTTGACCTCTGACGAAGTCCCACCCACTCAATTTTGTGGGACTGAATTTTGCGTGTAAAGTCTGTTTTATCCCATTACAGGATGCCCCTCGCCATGCAGGCAGACTGCCGACTCAGAGGTACTAATTTTTAGGGAATTAGTAAAACCCAGGTGTCCTCGCCAGGGTACGAACCCCGGCTGTTGCCGTGGTAAGCCAACCGCCTATCGATTGCGCTAACCGGACACCATATTCCATTTCCAGTCTCAACACTTATTTAACCTCAATAGTTCAAGCCAGCAAATGTTTGCGTTTCATACTTTCTCGTATCTTCTACTTCTTCTATCCTTCCTCTGTTGCCGTTGGCGTCGAGGGGAGATACAATCTGCGATTCTTTGCTCCTCTGGTGTTATCCTTCCTAGTGACTCTAGTATTCCCTTTATCTATCTCTTTCTCGGTCTTCCTCTTAATCTGGCGTTTTCGTAGCGTTTGTTTATGGCTATTTGAGTCATTGTTAGTTCTTTTTTGTCTTGTTATGTGGCCGAACCAATTTATCTGTTGTTTCTTTATGTATTCGATGGCTGGTTCAATTTCGAGTTTCTTCCTCAGGTCGGTGTTTCTTACTCTGTCCCTTAAGCTGTTTCCTGTCATTCTTCTGACACATTTCATTTTGGTGGTCGTTATCTTTCTTATTGTTCAAGAGTTTCTCGTATCAAGGCCATTATTTACATCTCCAATGTTTTATATTTCAGCGACCTTAAATACAATTCACATTATTTCACATATCAGCGCACTCAGAGCACTTATTTCCTCTTATTTAACATCTCAGAGCACTGATTTTCTCTTATTTCACATCTCTCTCTCTCTCTCTCTCTGCGATCATGACTAAATCAGAGTAGGATTCCAGACTCTCACATGAAGTCAGCTGTCTGGTTAAGTGTGTTGATCGCCCCCAAAGACAGAACATCACAATTAGAGTCTGCCAGATCCACTCTGATTGAACACCCGTTAAAACGTTGCACTGTGTTCTGCGCCAGTGGCCCAGTGCATCCGATTTCAGCCAGCATTTTATTCAGGTTTGCATTCCTTAGCCTTTGATTGTCCCCAATCTTCCTGCAAGGCAGCAGATGATCTTTTCTGTAGGGGGATTCTGCCCTTAGATGGTCGGGCCTCCCAGGTTTACGAGCACCATCTGCCCGAGTCAATAGAGGTGACTAACACAGACATGCACACACAAAGATATGAGATGTGACCAACACAGACATGCACACAGCGATACGAGGCATGACTAACACTGACACACATCAAGATATATGACACATGACTAACATAAACATGCATATAAAGATATGAGATATGACTGACATAGATCATCACACACACAGATATGACACATGCCTAACATAGACATGCACACACAAAGATATGAGATGTGACTAACATAGCCATGCACACACAGGGATATGAGATGTGACGTACATAGCCATGCACACACAAGGATATGGGATGTGTCAACACAGACATGCACACACAAAGATATGAGATATGACTAACATAAACATGCACACAAAGATATGAGATATCACTAACCCAAGCATGCACACACAAAGATATGACACATGACTAACACAGATACACACTAAGATATGAGATATGACTAAACACATACACACATAAAGATATGAGACATGATTAACACGTACACACCAAGATATGAGATATGACTAATATGACACACACCAAGATATCAGCCATGGCTAGCACGCACACACACACACACAAGGTAAGATTTGCGCCATGGCTAGCACAGAAACACATCAAGAGATAAGCAACGACTAGCACAGAAACAAATTAAGATATGAGTCATGGCTTCACGGAAAACACCAAGAAATGAACCAAGTCTAGCACGTAAACACATTGAGGTATCCATATGATTGGGTTAGTCTGCAGACTCTTCTTAAAGTGTGAATCATCGACATACGAGACGCAGGCTTCGATTAACTGTTCACAGGTTTCGTTCAAACAGTTGTCCGGAGATTTGAGAGCAGTCTGACCCATAGAACGTTCCCTTGCATGCACAGTTCCCGGTTGACTGTTCACAGTACGTTTCCTTACACGTACAGTCATCACTTTCCGGGTCACATATGATGTCACAGCCATCAGAACACGTCTGTTCGCACTGTAGTCCAAAATTACCATCGGGACAAGTGTCATTACAGGTGTAGCCAGGATGTTTACATTGTAGACATTTTCCGGATTTTTCTCACATAAAGGACAGACACTGAGACAAGACCTGGAGCAGTCGTGTCCATAGATCCCATGAGAACATTTGCCGTGACACGTACCGATGATGAAGTCGCAGCTTTTGCAACACCGCTACACACTGCACAAAACGACCAAGAATACCCGTTCAGACAATAGGTGTCTGCAAATGTTTGTACCTCACACATCGTCAGTGCACTGCCGGCCTGCGAAATGGTCGGTGAGTACTCAATCTGAACGTGTGCCATTGGCGTTTGTGTGGTGACTACAGTAGTGTTCATAGAAACATTAGGGTATGATATATCATTACACTGGAACACTACGCCGCTACTGTCAGAGAAAGCCTTTGGAGAGTCATTCTTTACCCGAATCATAGCGCTTGCTCGATGATAGATTCGAATGATGTGAATCTTCTGGGGCGTGGCAAAGTTCAGATACCAGTAAACAGAACTGGTTCCACTTCTCAGTTTTGTGTGTGGGCAGTCATTGTCATAGAGATTGGTCTTTGTTTTGCCATTTACTGCGGCCTCTGGTCCACATCCGTCTCCTATATAACAAGCATTAAATGTGTCGGCATGGTGTGTGTTCTGTTTGAGAGCCAAATTCCTACCCCCGCCTATGTAGATGGAGCAGATATTTGCAACTATCGCCCCTGCAATCAATAACTTGTTGATCAGACCAGCCCAGAGCAGAAGACATAAATCTCGTGCTGACTAACTACAAACCTTGAATCATTGCTACATGAGGCAGAACCATTTAATTTTAGCATAAAACTGTCCGGAACTGTTAGGTCATTCACATAAATCCTAAACTAGGATAACAGCAAAGATTGGTTGAGAGTTGCCTCAACTGATGCAGAATTTGTGTCTGAATTACATGTGGTGTCGTTGTTATCAAACAGGAAAGTAGGTTCAGATTTTTGGGCGTATTTGTACACGAGAACCAAGTACTGACACTGGGGTCCAAAATATTCGTGCTGACAACTGTAATTGTTTGGGCATATCCCTGTAGTTTTGTCACAAACTCTGTGGCAGTGACATTGTAACGTACACTTTTCAAGGTCACGAACGAAGCCATCAAAATAGAGACTTTATCTACAGCGAAGGTTAACGAACTGGAAGAGCTCATAAACAATCACAGACACAGCGAAATTTTCCGTAAAATTAGCGACACAATAAATTGGCACACTGATAGCTCAGGTCATTCATTTGCACGCCTGTGTGGTTTACTAGCTGTCTGTCAATTAAGTTTCACTAGATGTCTGTCATTTAAGTTTCACAAGATGTCTGTCATTTAAGTTTCACAAGATGTCTGTCTTTTAAGTTTCACAAGATGTCTGTCATTTAAGTTTCACTAGATGTCTGTCATTTAAGTTTTTCAAGATGTCTGTCATTTAAATTCACAAGATGTCTGTCATTTAAGTTTCACTAGATGCCTCTCATTTAAGTTTCACTAGATGTCTGTCATTTAAGTTTCATTTAGATGTTTGTCATTTAAGTTTTACTAGATGTATGGCATTTAAGGTTTACTAGATGTCTGTCATTTAAGTTTTACAAGATGTATGTGATTTAAAATTTCACTAGATGTCTGTCATTTAAGTTTTACTAGATGTCTGTCATGTGAATCATGGACAATAGGAGAACAGAAAAGAAAATCACTGGAGTCTGTAGAAATGTAGTTTTACAGAAGAATGTTGAGAATACCATGGACAGCTAAGAAGAGTAATGAAAATGTTCTGAAAGAGGTCAAAGCAAAAAGAGAGCTAATTTACAATATTAGGAAGAAACAATCATCATTTGTTGGTCATGTAATAAGAAGAGAACAACTGGAATATATTGTAACAACTGGAAAAATTGAAGGACGAAGAGACTAGAGGAAAGCAAAGAGAAAAAATACCAGACAGCTTAAGAGAATGGCTTGGGAGAAGGTGAACAACAGAAATGATAAATAACTGTCGAGATCGAACGTTGTGGAGAGACATGATCACCTACGCTAGCAGACCCTGTACTTGATGATGATGATGAGATGTCTGTCATTTAAGTTTTACTACAGGTCTGTTATTGAAATTTTGCTAAACCCGTTTCATTCAAGCTTTACTAAATGTCTGTTATTCAAGTTTTACTAAATGTCTGTCATTCAAGCTTTACTAAATGTCTGTCATTCAAGCTTTACTAAATGTCTGTTATTCAAGTTTTACTAAATGTCTGTCATTCAAGTTTTACTAAATGTCGGTTATTCAAGTTTTACTAAATGTCTGTCATTCAAGCTTTACTAAATGTCTGTTATTCAAGTTTTACTATATGTCTGTCATTCAAGCTTTACTAAATGTCTGTTATTCAAGTTTTACTAAATGTCTGTCATTCAAGCTTTACTAAATGTCTGTTATTCAAGTTTTACTAAATGTCTGTCATTCAAGCTTTACTAAATGTCTGTTATTCAAGTTTTACTAAATGTCTGTCATTCAAGCTTTACTAAATGTCTGTTATTCAAGTTTTACTAAATGTCTGTCATTCAAGTTTTACTAAATGTCTGTCATTCAAGTTTTACTAAATGTCTTTCACTTAAATTGGACTAAACCACCTGTTCCCTGAAGTATTTCATCTCTCTATTTGTTCAGTTATGAATCTGCCCACTATAAAATAAGACTATAAAAAAAGCTTATAATATTGTTCTCACTTTATTAAATATGTCAAAATAGAATATGCGAAGAAGCATCGATTTTATGCATCGCAATGCATTCCAGCACAGAAAATGTCAATATGGCATTGGGCCAAAGGGCAAGGGTTTCATGAGCTGCTTGATCAATAACCAGCCATGCGATAAAACAACACACAGACGATAGGGAACAAGACGTGCGTGTCGTGTATATGCTTATATATGTATATACACCCGAATATTATGAGATCAATTGTAGAGCAAACATGAATTGAAGTCAACGGTCACAACGTAAACAATAGGCAGTATGCGGATGGGACAGTCTTATCAATAGAGACGGAGAATGAACTGTAAGAAAGGACAGACAGACATAATTGTGAACGGATGCAACAAGAAAGGTCTCATTATGAATAGTAAGAAAACAGAAGTAATGGTCATATCGAGGAAACGATCATCACTAATATGCAGCGTAAAAATTAACAGGAAAACTCTAAAACAATTGCAGGGAGTCAAATACTTCGGCAGAATAATAACATGAAACGGAGGATGCACCACATAAATAATAAACAAAATAGCTCAGGCCAAAGTAGCATTTCAGAAAATGAAAAACGTCTTGTGCAACAAGTCTTTGTCAATGGAAGTGAAAATGAAAGTTCATCGGGCTGTATAGAGCCATTTCTGACCTATGGAGGTGAATTATGGACAATAGACAAACAAATGAAAAGACCATTAGCGGCCACAGAGATGGGATTTCTCAGAAGAATGTTCAAAGTTCCGTGGACAGCTGAAACGACCAACGAGGGCATTCTCAGAGAGCATAACAAAAAGGGAGCTCCTAAAAACATCAGAAAGAAACAATGGACATGTTTCGGGCACATCATGAGAGGAGGAAAGTGAGAATACTTGGTTCCAATGAGCAAAATACAGGAAAACAGAGATCGGGAACGACAAAGTGAGAAGATACTGGATGGCTTTGTGTTATAGCACGGAAAACAGTCAACAACAGAATGGATCGATGTACAGTGGTTACAGATTTGTACAACAACATGATGGCCTACGCCAACTGTATGGCACATGATGATGATGTATGCCCACAAACACACACACGATATTCTTTGTTGTAAAACAAATTCATTGAAACGATCACTTCGTTCCAGAAAACAATAAAATCGTAATATCAGCGAATTATTTCAGGGGAAGAAGCATATTTACAACACTCGGGAAAAAAAATCACAAGATAATCAACAAAAAAAAAAAAAACAAAAACAAAGAAAATTGATGTTCCGAAGCAGGATTAAACCCGTGCTCCTCAGCACAGCGCCTTGCCACGAGAACCAAACAGCAGAGCACACGACCAACTCATCTATCTAAATGATTCGCTGATCTATCGCCTCTGAAGTTTCCCGCTATAATAATATTCATGTATTATTATTTGTCTACAGTCTAAACCACTGGAAACTACTATTCGTGCTGTTTCGTCCTGTAACTGTTTCTCTGCAACGCAAGAATTCAGCCCTACGCTATCACCATCATCATCGAGTGCCGTCTCCGCAACGAAGGTTGGCTACAATGGAGCGTCATTCTGCTCTGTCTCTTGCTTTGATGGCGCAGGTTGTCATAGGCTGATTTGTCCATCTTTTGATGTTACTCGTCCATGTTAGTCTTGGTCTGCCTCTTTTACCTTGTATTTTCCCCACCAGGATTACTTTTAGTAGGCTTTTGTTTCTTTCAACATGGCCCAAAAATCGTATTTGTCTTGTTTGAATTGTGTTTAGTAGTTCTCTTTTCATTTTTAGTTGTTTTAAGACTTCATCATTTGTTTTATTATCCTTCCACCCAATTCTACCCTGTTCATAAGGTTCATACATTCATCCTACTCTATACGTGTCTTAATCGGAAAATACAGACTTATTCCCGAGTTGTGATCGTAACCCTATGCTATAGTCACGAGTAGACAAGCGTGAAAGACATCACCAATGATATCTACTTTTTAGGGTAGCTGCATTGTGAATTGGCTGTGTGATCTAGGGTTTGTTTGTCGTGGCAAGGTGCTGTGCCGAGTGGTACGGGTTCGATCCTGCATAGGACCATCTATTGCTCGTTGTTTTTTTTTTTTGTTGTTGTTGATTATTTGTGATTTTTTCCCCGAGTGTTGTAAACATACCTTATCTCTTTCTTTCTTTCTTTATTCCTTCACTTCATCTAGTATCCGTTCGCGTGTCGATGAAGATACAAAGTTTTGGTTCTTTATTTGTTGGCGGATTCAGTCATGTCCGATTCATGTTGTTGTAGCGTTTCTTAGATATTTGTTTGTCTTACTCTGGGTCTCAATCTTGCTCTTTTTCCTTCTCCTCTTTTAATATATTCCATATTCTAATATATGTTTAGTAAGGAAAACACGCCATTATTTCTTGATGGGTTTAGACTGGTTCAATCCTCCTATTTCTCTTATAACATTTCTGATTCTGTTTTTTTTCTCTGATAACTCCAAGCGCTTTTATCTTTAATATCAGTAAGGAGGAGAATATGCAGATCTTGGCACTATTGAAAAGACGCGGTCTGCATCCAGAGAGCGCTGATCACGTAACTAAATAACTCTTATTAAATGTTTAAATATTGGTGCTAATATCAATTGGTAATTTTAATTACAGTTGCAGGGACATTAATGCGAGTGCGGAAAGTTTACAAATATTTATAAATATGTTGTCTCAGAGCTGTTATAGTATTTAAAGTTCGCCAGAACGCGTTCCGGCTAAATAACTACATACAATAGACACGCACCGCATTCGCCGTAGAGTATAATTCTTAATCTCTCCTGAATTGTATAAACAAGTGGTAAATGATGCTTTAAAGAACAGATGGCACAAGTGATATCCATAGACTATTTGTAAATTGAGGATTGAAATTAGTAATAGTGACATTGAAAGATAAATGTAAATGTGGATGACCAGTTGAAAAGTGACATTTTTGAACAGTGGATTTATAGAAGAATAGGTAGAATTGGATGGAAAGAAAAGAAAACAAACGATGAAGTTTTAAAACAACTAAAAATGAAGAGAGAACTACTAAACACAATTAGAACAAGACAAATGACATTTTTGGGGCATGTTAAAAGACACAACAACATAATAAAAGTAATATTGGAAGGGTAAAAGTAATATTTTACAAGGTAAAAGAGGCAGAGGCAGGCCAAGACCAACATGGACGAGTAACATCAAAAGATGGACAAGTCAACCTATGACAATCTGCACCATCAAAGCAAGAGAAATAGAGGAATGGCGCTCCATGGTAGCCAACCTTCGATGCGGAAACGGCACTCAATGATGATGATGAATAGTTGATAATTAGAACATTCATTAATCATTTATAAATAGAGCATTGATGAAGAATTTAGTAAAGGTGTAAACGATGAACAGATGGTCGGTTAAAAAGTTAAAAAAAAGAGGCTGGTAAATGGGATTTTGAGATAAATATTAACTGACGGAGAGCATTAGTAGCGTAGTGATAACATCTTAGTTTAGCAGTTAAACGAACGAAGGTTGAAGCGCAACTTGGCGCTCCCCAGTCGACCCCGCTAATAAGGGGTTGGGTGTCTAGTTTACTAATTCCGGGAAAAGCACTAGCCACCTCCTCAAATGATGTGGCCTAGTTAGGTAACATATTTCACTCCTCCATGACATATATCACCGGGCATTACAGTAACTAAGTAGAATGCGAAGACAAGCAATAATGTATGGGATGTCTATGGGATTATTAAGTTATAAATGGGACGTGGAAGCAAGAAATAACTGATAAGTGTGATGAAATGTATATAACGAAATGTACGTGGAACTAGGTAATAAATAGATGATTAACATGGTAAATACATGGTATTACGAACCTCAAGATGGCAATAACAGATACGCATAGTAACGGATACACACGTAACGGATACACACATAAATGCAGAGGATAAGCAAGGATTAATGACAGACACAAGGAATAATGACACATGATATACAATGAGTAATTACAAGCACTAGTGATAATCGATACACACGGAGTAATTACAAATGATACACCAGGACAAAAGACATACGATACACAAGGAATAATGATAGACGAAGGACAGGGACTATTTATGCTAGTAATAGATACGCATAGTAACAGATATAATATACAAGCACTAAAGACAGAGGATACACATGAATTAGTGGCAGACGATGCACACAAATAAATGACAGTGAATACAAAGATTAACCACAAAAAAATATACAACTGGTATATATTTTTTAAATACGATAAATAACAGCATATTAGATACCAAAACGATAAGTAAATGGTTAACGAGCCTGGAGACAATGTTACTAATTTACGGTATAACTCACCGGCAACTAATAATGATACATATAATATAAATATGGTAAATGCACTATAAACGTGCACTTATTCCATAGCCACATATTTTAGAGAACAAAAATTAGCTTTTCAAAACTGGAGGCCAAAATATTTTCTAGTGCAGCTATTTTCTATTACAACTTGGCACGAATCTCATCATCAGGTCAAAGTGTACATGCTTCTATTATTAGGACACTTGGCGCTTGTCCTGTCGATCTCACGTGCTATAATTGACTTAAAGCTAGTTAGCTGGACTCCTGACAGCGTCATAAGTTGTCCAGAATTCGTCTATTGACACGTCAGGCCCAAGGCGGACATTGGCGGTAGCAATTTGTCTGGCAGATGAGAGGGAGGTAATCAGTACTGGACAGTGTCTGAGATACACGTCTTAGATATGTGGAGGTGTTCTATAGCACAGACAGACAGACAAACATCATCGTGTGTGTTCTATTTTCTTAATAGTGTCTGGAACATTAGACAATAGACGCTGAAATATTGAGAAATATGGCTGTGTTTTATCTAGCACCTTTTATAAACCTTATTTGTCTTATTCGCGCTGCCGTTAGACAAAATAGTTTCGGCATATTATTATTCGGGATTGAAAGGGCTTGCCTCAGTTCAAGAAAGTTCGTCGTTTCTGAAGAAATTAAGAATATATATATATATATATATATATATATATATATATATATATATATATATATATATATATATACTTCCCTGTAGAGAAAGTATTTTGTTAACGAGATTAAACCTATTTTGTGTTTTAGATTTGAACGTTGGGATATCATCGGTGTTGATAACGACTATGCCATTATCGTTTTCTATCAAAATGGTTTAAGTTGTGGCTGATAGGTCATTACAAGCATTTGCGTGCTAGCAGGAAGGAGATATGAATGAGTTGAGTTAGGTGAAAGGAGATATACATGAGCTGAGTTAGCTGAATGGAGATATGATTGAGTTGAGTTAGCTGAATGGAGATATGAATGAGCTGAGTTATTTGAAACGAGATATGAATGAGTTGAGTTAGCTAAAAGGAGATATGAATAAGTTGAGTTAGGTGAAAGGAGATAAACATGAGCTGAGTTAGCTGAATGGAGATATGAATGAGCTGAGTTATTTGAAAGGAGATATGAATAAGTTGAGTTAGCAGAATGGAGATATGAATGAGCTAGGTTAACTGAATGGAGATATGAATGAGCTGAGTTAGCTGAAATAAAATATGAATGTGTTGAGTTAGCTGAATGGATCGATGAATGAGTTGTACTAGCTAAGAGGAAACATGAATGAATTGAGATTTAACCTATTGGTGAAGAAGTTGATGTGTTTAAATTTGACTTGCAAAGTATTTTTTTCTGAAGTGCGGGATTGATTTATATATTCATTTTTCTCACAACTAACTTACCTCCGTAGCCTCATTGCGCCGAGAGAACGGGCTCAATATTCTCGTCAAATACCAGAGCACCATAATTGATGCTACACTATTTTAGTGACATCATTAGTGTGCCCGTTCGTCCAACCTGTGATCTTTCCTGTGGTTTATTCAATGATATAATGATACACGTTAACTGGATTCTTGGGAATGACAGTTGCTGACAGCCAGCCTCATTCTACTTTATATAAAGCTAAAGGTAAAGTACACGACTTGAACCAGCGTCCTAGCACGCGAGTTTCCACCCATATCTGCTCGGCCGCCTACCCAGAAATGTTCGGAGATTTCTGTATAGTGTTGCCTCAAGCATATAAACTGAGATGCTAGGCAACATTCCTCACCTTCCCAGGGTAAAGCCCTGGTACCCATTTCTGCCAACGGCTGGGTCGACCGTGGGGGTATTTTTTTTTTTCCAACCACGAGTACAATTCACACAGCTCCCAGCGGGAATCGATCACGTCTACTTTATATACACCTTTGTGGCTGACTGATCTTGACATAATTGCTTTACATGATGTCTGCAATATTTGTCCACATTTACTTTAGACAAACGCTGTCAACTAACTCAAATCATTCTTTAGACAAACGCTGTCAACTAACTCAACTCATTCTTTAGACAAACGCTGTCAACTAACTCAACTCATTCTTTAGACAAACGCTTTCAACTAACTCAACTCATTCTTTAGACAAACGCTGTCAACTAACTCAACTCATTCTTTAGACAAACGATTTCAACTAACTCAACTCATTCTTTAGACACACGCTTTCAACTAACTCAACTCATTCTTTAGACAAACGCTGTCAACTAACTCAACTCATTCTTTAGACAAACGCTGTCAACTAACTCAAATCATTCTTTGGACAAACGCTGTCAACTAACTCAACTCATTCTTTAGACAAACGCTGTCAACTAACTCAACTCATTCTTTAGACAAACGCTGTCAAATAACTCAACTCATTCTTTAGACAAACGATTTCAACTAACTCAACTCATTCTTTAGACACACGCTTTCAACTAACTCAACTCATTCTTTAGACAAACGAACTCGATCGCATCTCTTCCTGGTGTGGAGCATCAGGTACATTGGTTAATCCTAATAAAGTATCAGTTGCATGGTTCTCACTTAACAATCATATCGTTAACACGGAAACACCGGTGGTAGGAATGGGTGCTGATGAGGTGACCAGGGACAGGTTGATGACGTACGTCGGAGTTAAGTTTGATCGCAGCCTGCGTTTATGGGACCACATAGACCATGTGATAACAAAATCCCGCAAAGGATTAGCTGCATTGAAGGTCATGATAGCTGCCAACATCGAGCAAAGAATACTTACCCTTCTGTTCCAGGGACTAGTCCTCGCACCAATCGAGTACGCTCTGGAAATTCTTATTGTCAGTACGACGCAAATTGACAAGCTGGAGAAAATACAGAATGAAGCTATGCGCATTATCTTGGGGTGTACGAGGGACACTCCACAGGATAAAAATATAAAGGGAACTAGTATAACTTAAGATAAGTGCAGATAGAGAGCATCCATTGCACCACTAGCTCAACAAAGGGAAAGGTGTCAGGCTAAAAGGAGGCAAATCATGGGTGGGCCGAGCAGAAGATGTCATCAAACAGGTCTGTGGGCTTACAATATCAACGCTGGCAAGGAGTGGATACCGGTACCTACGTCATTCAGGGGGAAATTCTAGTGTATTGCTACACTTGACAGGAAATGTAGGGAACAGAATTCAGTCGTGGTCAATGCGAAGGTCAACGGTGTCATCTGGGATAATACCAATGAGAATGATGCAGTCATCTGTACAGACGGACATGTAATACGACACAAAAGGATTGCATGAGCATTTACAGCACGCTCGGCAGGCAGAATAGTCATGGAAGACAGTGATGCATACGCAATGACCACGAGTATTATGACGATGGAGGTGATGGCAGTGACTAGAGCATTCATCTGGTTAGAGTCATAAGACTACACTCACGCCTGCATACCGAGTGATTCGATGAGCTTGATAACAAAAGTGGAGGTCGACTTTGTACGCATGCAATGGGTAGAGTCATTGCAGAAGTAAACAAATATGTACGGTCACTTTTGTCTACGTCCGAGGACATACGGGAGTACGGGGAACTGATGCGGGAGTACGGGGAACTGATGCGGGAGTACGGGGAACTGATGCGGGAGTACGGGGAACTGATGTGGGAGTACGGGGAACTAATGCGGGAGTACGGGGAACTGAAGCGGGAGTACGGGGAACTGATGCGGGAGTACGGGGAACTAATGCGGGAGTACGGGGAACTGAAAGAGCGGACAGATTGGCTAGCTGCAATAGTGTTAAGAACGGTCAACCAATGGATCGGGCGAACATCATCAATGCCCTCCGGGAAGTGGGAAGGACACAGGACTTTGACAACCATGAGCCCACGTCACTTCTTTCGTTGAAAGAGATGGGAGTTAACATGGGCACAGCCAGAAACGAGAAACATAGTGGGTGTTTAAGAGGACTTATTAATCAACACAGAACTGGAGTCGTCGGTCGCTGGACACGGAGAGACATGCTGAAGAGAGGACCTAAGCATCTATGGACATGTTCGGAGTGCAATGATGATGATCCGTAAATAAGTCAATAACTCAAGCGCTGTCCCACACTTTTCAGTTGTACATTTCCGGTGTCTGTGTTTACCGTAGCGTCATTATGCATCCATAAACTTTGTCGTGGCCATTATGAGAAGTACTGGCTTTGCTACCATGCGTTTTGTATTGGAGAAACGACCAGACGTTGACAAGCTTTTTTTTTTTTTTTCATGAGCACGGAGTCTGCATCGAGCTTGTTATGTATTCGTATTTTGAAAAGCTACTCATCGATATGGATTCATCATGGAATCGACGCCAGCGCATTGACCATCGCACTGCAGGCGACAACCGTTGATTGACACAAAGTGGTGCCAGGCTTCCGTGTTGCTCTGGGATGGCATGGAGGTTCTGTGTTTGACTAAACTTCTCCACTAGCTGGTCTGAGGTCGAATCGTGTGTATCACTGAAGAAAGTAGAAGCCTGGCTTAAGTTTTGTTTGGGCAGCGTTTTGGGGCACGCATAACAACCACAAAGTCCACTAGGATTCATTGATGACACATGAAGATCTTGCTGCCGGCGACGACTTTTACAGCAACCCCGAAGTTTGTTCATCATGAGCTGTCACGTTTGTTCATCATGAGCTGTCACGTTTGTTCATCATGAGCTGTCACGTTTGTTCATCATGAGCTGTCACGTTTGTTCATCATGAGCTATCACGTTTGTTCATCATGAGCTGTCACGTTTGTTCATCATGAGCTGTCACGTTTGTTCATCATGAGCTGTCACGTTTGTTCATCATGAGCTGTCACGTTTGTTCATCATGAGCTGTCACGTTTGTTCATCATGAGCTGTCACGTTTGTTAGCAACCCTGAAGTTTGTTCATCACGAGCTGTCACGTTTGTTCATAACGTAACACGTTCAATAGAAAAGTGCGGCCGATCAGTATGAATACGCTGTTGCTTGCTGGAGTAAAGGTGTAACAAATATGCCCTGCTTTCAGTAACGCCAATTCTGATCTAAAGTCTCTAATTTTTGTAAGTCTAAAATCATCTTGGTGTCTTGCTGGCTGAGTAGTTAGTGCACTCGTGACTGACTTGAAGGATCCACGTTCAATTCCCAGATATGGCAAATTTTTGTTTTTGCACCGACGATTCTCTGAGGTTCACTCTGTCTCTAAAAATGTGCAGAGATATTATTCTGAGGTCTGACTGACTTGAGACCACGTCACTCAAAGATATGCAGTAAATCATGGACAATATGATCACTAACACTGTATCCCACATTACTCTATCAATGCATGGAGGGAACCCGTACTTCATAACTGTCCCCATATATTTTCACCAAAATTTCTCCATTTCGACAGCTTTACTACCTCTATCAATAATTGTATGCCTAACCTCGTTATAGGGAGCCGCGATCGCTCAGTGGTTAGTGAACTGGACTACAAAGGACAAGGGGTAGGGTTCGATCCCAACCGACGGCTTCCGGGTTCACCCAGCCTTAAATGGGTACCGGATTTTTTCTGGGAAAGTAAAGCAGAACGGGCGTAATACCGACCACATTACCCCAAAAATCATGTGCTGAAGGTCTGTAAAATATAGGGTCACTAACACCATATTTCCCTATACGCCACTTGGCGTGACGGGGGTACTTTACTTTTTTTTACTAACCTCGTTATAGCGGTTGGAAACTGCAAGATGTATGTTGCTGCCTGCATCTAGTTTATATTTTTGAAAAGTGAAATTCCTGTCCTTCTTCTTATCTTCACATTCCTTTCAACGTCGAGGAACGATATTTTTCAGTATTTTTCTCGTTATTTTGGCTTTTATGCTGTTGTTTGTTTTATTCCTTCTATACTCCCTTTTCACAGACGTCATCTTTGCCTGTTGTTAGCGTTTGTTGTTAACTGTGTGTATTGTGTTTAACCGTTTCTGAGTTGCCATTTTTTCAATTAATTTAATTTGTTGTCTCTGTATCTTTATATATTCTACTACATCATAAGTTTAACACACTTAATTTCGTTATTTATTTTACTAATCTTTATAGGATTTAGCGTGGAAATTTGAAATTGTCAATAAAATATCGGGGTATCGGATATTATCTTCAAGATCGTTCTTTGAGCTTCTGTTGTTCTTTATTTGGTGATAACAATATTTGTAAAATGTGCAATGCTGCCATATTCTGGAGTTCTATAGTTATTTTTGACTCCATTTTCGCTGCTTGTTTGCTGTCTTATAGTGCCAGCTTATAAAAGCTGAAACTAACTATTTTTAATGCCATGATGGGTTCCACGCTAGTGCATGCCTCATAAAAAAGTAAAAAAGGTAAAGTATCCCCGTCACACCAAGTAGCGTATAGGGAATATGGTGTTAGTGACCATCAATTTTACAGACCTTCAGCACATGTTTTTTTGGAGTAATGTGGTCAGTACTACGCCAGTGCCGCGTTACTTTCCTAGAAAAAAATCCGGTACCCTTTTAAGGCTGGGTGAACTCAGGAAGCCGTTGGTTCAGATCGAACCCTACCTCTTGTCCTTTGAAGTCCAGTTCACTAACCACTGAGCTATCCCGGCTCCCTCATGCTTCCTAGTTGAACCATATTTTACTGAGAAAACAGTGAACAACACTGTAACGCCATATGGGCTGTCTAGAGTTAGTACCCACACGTTTTGATCATCAAAACATAATTTTGCGTCATCTGGTCAACGCAACGCCAGTGCCGTATTTCTTCGTTAAAAAAACCCCACCTCAGGTACCCATGCAAGTCGTGGTGAATCTATATTTCGTAGATCGAGATTGGTCTGACTGCACAGCAGACCAGTTAACTAGCATCTTTCCATCGACTCCCACTTATTGGGACATTACCTTGTAATCAAAATAAATAAGGCAGTACTAAAAGACACTATCCAAGTACTGTAAAGATGGTGCTGAATAGACAAGCACAATAGGTCTAGTGATAATTCATCAGTCCTAACGCTGTTTTAGACTTACAGGGCATGTTGTTAACTCTACGCTCTAATTTACATTTCAAAGCTACAAATATCATGGAAATACTATAACCAGTGATGGAAAATGTAAAACCGAAATAAACAAAAGAAGAGGAATGGTAAAAATCAATTTCAAACTCATGAAAACTATAATAACATCAAGACAAATAATAGCTAGGCCAAAACTAATAATGGCCAAAAGTTATATATTGTCAACATTCATGTATGGTGCAAAAAGATGGACATTAGACAAGAAAACAAAACAAAAAACTGAAGCCTTTGAAATGTGTATTTATAGAAGAATTGGTTGTAAAAAAAAAAGAAAAGAAACGATAGAAGTTTTAAAACAACTAAAAATGGAAAGAGAACTACTAAACACAATTCAAACAAGACAAATTATATTTTAGTGCATGTAAAAATACACACTTGCCTACTGAAAGTAATCGAGGAAGGAAAAATACAAGGTAAAAGAGGCAGATCAATACTAACATGGACAAGCACATAAAAAGATAGATTATACAGCCTCTTACAACTCACACTATCAAAGCAAAAGACATGGCGGAATGGCGCTCCGTGTCGAAGTCAACCTTCGATGTGGAGAAGGTACTAAATGATGATAAATTTACATTCTCTGTGAACTCTTGAATTTTTATATTCTTGCTTTCATTTCCCAATGATTTAACTATAATGTGTTGTTTTGTTACTATTTTATGTTCTCTTAAAACATCATCAAGTAGCGGGCCTGCTGGCGTAGGTGATCATGTCTCTCCACAAATTTCGATATCGACAGTTATTTATCATTTCTGTTGTTGACCTTCTGACAAACCATTCTCTTTAGCTGTCTGGTATTTTTTCTCTTTGCTTTCCTCTATCTCTTCGTCCCTCAATTTACCCAGTTGTTACAATATATTCCAGTTGTTTTCTTCTCATTACACGGCCAAAAAATGATGATTGTTTCTTCCTAATATTGGAAATTGGCTCTCTTTTTTTCTTTGGCAGAACGTTTTCATTACTCTTCTTAGCTGTCCATAGTATTCTCAAAATTTTTCTATAAAACCACATTTCTACAGACTCCAGGGATTTTCTTGTTTGTTGTCCTATTGTCCATGATTCACATCCATATGTTAAGACTGACTCTACATAATATTTAAGAACAATTTTTCTTGTTTTGATTGTCAAAAATGGATTGCATAGTATCTTCCTCATTATCCTCCTCTCTTAAATAAGCGATTTTAAAATTGCATATACTCCATTATGAATTATTGATTATATATTTCTTACATAAGCCTGTCTTTCCCTAAAACACAGAACAGTGAAGAAATCATCAAGAAATTGCAGGACGCTGTTTGTTGTCATCAGTGTTATTTCAAAGACCTTGAGAGCTACAGTATAGAAAGGATGGAAGGAAGGAAGGATATAATCTCTTCCATTTACGTTCTTTATAAATCTCTTTATTTAATTTCCAGTTTTAGAACTCTATATTTACAAACACTTACGAGATCTTTTTAAAGAAACGTTTTGTTCTTCAAAACAAAATAGTTTTCTGTCTTTATTTATATTTTGTTCACAATATTACTTGATGTAAGATCTAAGATGTATGAGGCTATTAAAAAAATTACGGGAAATAGAGGTTGTTCATTAGTCTCTGAAGTACTCATTTTACCATTAAATACATTAGAAAACAGCTAATCTGCTCATTATTGCCATTAAATACATTAGAAAACAGCTAATCTGCTCATTATTGCCATTAAATACATTAGGAAACAGCTAATCTGCACATTATTGCCATTAAATACATTAGAAAACAGCTAATCTGCTCATTATTGCCATTAAATACATTAGAAAACAGCTAATCTGCTCATTATTGCCATTAAATACATTAGAAAACAGCTAATCTTCTCATTATTGCCATTAAATACATTAGAAAACAGCTAATCTGCACATTATTGCCATTAAATACATTAGAAAACAGCTAATCTGCTCATTATTGCCATTAAATACATTAGAAAACAGCTAATCTGCACATTATTGCCATTAAATACATTAGAAAACAGCTTATCTGCTCATTATTGCCATTAAATACATTAGAAAACAGCTAATCTGCACATTATTGCCATTAAATACATTAGAAAACAGCTAATCTGCACATTATTGCCATTAAATACATTAGAAAACAGCTTATCTGCTCATTGTTGCCACAACTAAAGAAATAGCTCAACAGCTCATTGTTGCCACAAATAAAGAAAACACCTCAACAGCTCATTGTTACCACAAATAAAGAAAACAGCTCAACAGCTCATTGTTGCCACATTAAAGAAACAGCTCAACAGCTCACTGTTGCCACAAATAAAGAAAACAGCCCAGTAGCTCAATGTTGCCACAAATAAAGAAAACATCTCATTGCTGCCGCGAATAAAGAAAACAGCTGATTGTTGCTGCAAATAAAGAAGAAAGCTCACAGATGCAAAGCATTGATGATCAGTGGGAAATGCTGAAAGAATCAATGCAACAAACATCAAAAGAGTTCATACCACCAGTGAGGACAAATTCAAGAAAGAAATGGATGACAGATGACATTTTGCAGCTAATGGATACAAAAAGAAGAAATAAAGAAAAATAAAGATGAGTATAAGAGATTAATCATAAATATTATCAAAGACATGTATGATGGTTACACATGTGCAGTTCGGACAGAGGAAGGACTGAGCGAATGTTTCCCAATAGAAACTGGGGTTAAACAAAGATGTATTTTATCGCCCTTGTTATTTGGAATTGTTATGGACTTCATAATGAAGAAATGTTACACTGGTAATAAAGGCATCGAATGGATACAAGGAGACCCTTTGGAGGACCTCGACTTTGCTGATGATATAGTTCGCATAAGCAGTCAGATAAAAACGTTGCAGGAAAACACAAATGAACTATCATCAATAGCCAGCAAACTTGGGCTTGAGATCAATCATGAAAAGACTAAAGTCACGAGAAGCTTAATTCCAACAGATGACAGAATATACATGGAAAAGAAACCAGTGGAAGAGATCGATCACTTTATCTATCTTGGAAGTCACATTGATCGAGAAGGGGATACAAGTAAAGAAATTAGAATAACTAAAGCAGCAATGTCTTTCAGAAGCCTTGGAAAGTTGTGGAAATCAAAACTCATCAGCACAAACACAAAACTTAAACTTTTCAAATCAAATGTACAATCAACCCTTACGTATGAGTGTGAAAGCTGGAAAACAACAAGAGATATAGAAACAAAGTTGAACGCATTCGAAAATAAATGTCTAAGGAAAATACTTGGTATAGCGTGGAACGAATTCAAAACAAACGAGGAAATTAGAGAAATCGCCAATCAACCACTAATATCTTAAGTAATAAAGAAAAGACGATGGTCATATGGTGGACATGTGATGAGAAGAGATAATAGCTGAATAGCAAAGCAAGCCCTCATGTTGGAAACAATAGGTAAGAGAAAAAGAGGAAGACCCAGGGAGACACTGAGAAGAACATTGATGAGAGAGACAAGAGCAGCAGGATTCGGCTCCCTCAATGAGATAGAGCTGCTTGCACAGAACAAAGACAAATGGCGAGATTTGATAAAATATCTTTAAAAGAGTTGAAAACTGCTAGAACAAAAGTTCATATAGGAGAAGGTGCATCTTGGTCTACGCCCTATGGGCCGGCTTCGGCTCAAAAGGTCAATAGATAGATAGATAGATAAGAGATTAAATAAAGAAATTGCAGTAAAATGCAATGAAGCAAAAGAAGCATGGCTAAAAGAGAGATGCAAAGAGATTGAAATGCAAGAAAAATGAGATGCTAAAGCTATATACAAACAAATTTAGGAATTAACGGGAAGAAAAACGTAATCAAAAACTGGATGTCTAAGATCAAAGGAAGGAGAACTGTTGATTGATCAAGAAAACATAAGGGAACGATGGACAGAATACATTAAAGATCTTTAAAATGATGAACGAACGGAAGTAAATATTAAGGATAATGGAGAAGGATCAGAAATACTCAGAGAAGAAGTGGAAGACGCCTTGCGCAATACGAAAGCAGGCAAAGCTCCTGGACCAGATAATATAACTAAAGAAGAGATTGAAGCCATGGGTGATTTTGGAATAGATATAATAACAAAAAATAATAAATGATATCTACAACAATGGATATATACCAGACGACATGCTCAAATCAATATTCATAGCCCTACCAAAGAAATCGGGTTCGATTGAATGCGATGATCATTGCACAATAAGCCTTATGAGTCAATGACTAAGATATTACCAAGAATCATCATGCGAAGAGCCAAACAAAATCAGTCCAGAAATTAGCGATGAACAGTGTGGTTTTGTTAGAGATCAAGGAGCAAGCAATGCAATTTAGATCATAAGATCTTTAGTAGAAAGAGCCATAGAGGTGAAAAGAAATCTATACCTATGTTTCATAGATTACACCAAGGCATTTGATAAAGTAAAGCACCAAGAAATAATCAAAATTTTAGAAAGCATAAACGTAGACAGCGAAGATCTAAGAATAATAAAGAACATGTACTGGCAACAAACAGCGGCCATTAGAACTGGAAACCAATTGGGGATGTTTCAACAAATAAAACAGGGTATTATTCAAGGCTGTGTGCTGTCATCAGATTTGTTTATTATTTATAGTGAGATTATTTTAAGATCCATAAGGGGCATGCCTGGAATAACAATTGGAGGTCATAATATAAATGATCTAAGGTATGCTGATGATACAGTCATAATCGCTAAGAGTGAAAATGAGTTACAAGAAATGTTGGACATTATAGTGAAAGAAAGCAAAAATAAAGGACTCAGCCTTAATAGGAAAAAGACAGAAGTAATGGTAACAACAAAGTAAAAGACATCACCCCAGTACAAAATAAAGACAAGTGGAACAATATTAAAACAGGTAAATGTATTTAAATATTTGGGAACTTTGTTAACCTCATATGGAAGATGTACAAAAGAGGTAAGATGTAGAATGGCTCAGGCAAAAGAAGCTTTCCAAAAAATGAGTAAGATACTATGCAATCCATTTTTGACAATAGAAACAAGAAAAAGAGTTCTTAAATGTTATGTAGAGCCAATCATAACATATGGATGCAAATCAAGGACAATAGGACAACAGACAAGAAAATCACTGGAGTATGTAGAAATGTGGTTTTACAGAAGAATGTTGAGAGTACCATGGACAGCTAAGAAGAGTAATGAAGATGTTCTGAGAGAGGTTAAAGCAAAAAGAGAGCTAATTTCCAATATTAGGAAGAAACAATCATCAATTTTTGGTCATGTAATGCGAAGAGAACAACTGGAATATATTGTAACAACTGGAAAAACGGACGAAGAGATAGAGGGAAGCAAAGGAAAAAAAATACCAGACAGCTTAAGAGAATGGCTTGGCAGAAGGTCAACAACAGAAATGATAAATAGCTGCCGAGATCGAAAGTTGAGGAGAGACATGATCACCTACGCCAGCAGGCCCGGTACTTGATGATGATTGAAAAATGATACAGCCACAGGACAAGATGAAATTCCTTCAAAGCCATCAAAGCATATATTAACACCTATACCATGATTTTACAAAATCTACTAGATAACATAAGGGAAGTGGAAAAAAAAAAACTAAGGACTAGAGAGAAAGTTATATGGATAAGCTACCAAAAAAGGAAGTTTATAGGCGTGCACTAAATTATATGAGAATTTTGCTACTATCAATGCCAGGAAACGCTACGAAAACGTCAGATTAAGAGGAAGACCGAGAAAGAGATGGGTAAAGGGAATACTAGAGTCACTAGGAGGAATAACATCAGAAAAGGCCAACAGAAGAGCAAAGAATCGCAGATTGTTTCTCCCCTCGACGCCAACGGCAACAGAGGAAGGATAGAAGAAGTAGAAGAATGCCAGGAAAAATACTAAGCAGAATAATTAAGGAGAGACTAAAAGAGGCCATAGAAAAATGTTTTGAGAGATGAACAAGCAGGTTTTCGGAAAAACAGATCGTCTGCAGATCAAAGAACTACCTTACGTATAATAGTTGAACAATGTTTATAACTACAGTCCCCACTTTATATCGGATTCATAGATTACGAAAAGACATTTGATAGTTTAGACAGAGGAATGCTTTGGAAGCTACTGAGACATTACGGAATCCCCTTAAAGTTTATTAACCTGATAAGAACAATGTATGAAGGAATAAAATGTAGTAAGGGCATCTTACAGAAGCAGTTGAAAGAAGAACAGAAGTAAGGCAGGGATGCCTTCTATTTCTATTTTTCTCTTTCTGCTGGCCGAATATTTGATAATAAAATAACTTAGAATAACATAAATGGAATACAGTTGTCACTGACCAAGCAATTTAATGAGTTAGACTTTCCTGATGACATAGCTTTCCTATCACACAATTATCAACAGATGCAAGATCAAATGAGCAGACTTGATGTTAGATCATACCAGCTGGGACTAAAAATAAAATAGAGATAGACCAAAATTATGAGAATTAATGCAGTTGGCAATAACCAAATAACAGGTGGAGAAATACGTCTACAAGACCCATAATCTTACATACATCTGACCAGTAATATAGACAGAAAACGAGGGACACAGAATTATACCAAAGTAAGGGCATCAAAATTAAGAAGAGTATTCGTTGCACAGGAAACGTATGAAAATCCAAATACATTAGTTTAAATACAAGAATAAAAATGTTCAACTCCAAAGTTAATCTAGTCATAATATATGACTGTCTATCTATCTATTTTTCGTTCGCCCGAAGTATTGTCTATATCTGCAATGTCGTTTTCTATATATAAATTTTACTGTCTTTAGTAAATCTTGCAGTGGCCCATAAAGTTTTGTCTGTAGTGTTGTATCTAAGGGCCAACGTATTTTCCTCAGTCTGCTATATTCAGTGCAGTCTTGGAGTATGTGTACAGCAGTCTGAGGCGCCTGTCCACACGTACATGTAACTGAGGTGCCGATCTTATATACATGTGACTGGAGTCGATTGTGTCGTGTTCTGAGGCGTATAATGATAACTTGTCCACATCTACTCATATTATGTTTGAAAGGCATCCTGATTTGGGGCTTGTGGTCCTCTGATTGATTTGATTATCTGTTTCTTATGATAGTACGTAACCTGTGCATCTGGTTGTGTGCCTTGTTGAACCTTCCTTTGCCAAATGATCTGCTTTCTCATTTCCTGGTATTCCACAGTGAGATGAGATCCACTGCAGGGCAACCCTGTGGTGCTTGCAAAGTTCAGTTAATTAGGTCTGCAAATGGGGCAATTTTCTGGATTGCAGCGCCAATGGGAAATATGTCTATATGACTGAGAAACATGGAGAACAATAAAGATGATAACCCTGAAGATATAGACCTTTATTAATGTATGCTTGCGCAGAATAAGTACAATATTTCTGTATTTGAATGAAATGACAGGACAAAATCACTAGCATAGAAGTGTAGAAATGTACCAGTCAAATACATGAGGGTAATGAGATACAGCGAAGACGATGGCGCTGAATCGGACACACACTGCGAAAGCCAACTGAGAGTATTACACAAACGATTCTTTTTTGGAATCCCCAGGGAAAAAGATAAAGAGGAAGACCAAAATATTCTTGGAGAAGACAGATGGAAGCAGAGATGAAGATGATGGAGACGACATGTATTGATCTTAAAATAATGGCAAGAAACAGAACGGCCTGGAAAGTGTTTGTTGACGACCTATGCTCCACAGAGAGTTGAAAGGTAGAAGATGAAGAAACTTTAGGTCTGGCATCTCTATGATATTTTTTTAAAGATTTACTCAGTGTATAGACTGTACAAGCTTGGTGATAGAATGCATCCCTGTCTTACTACCCTTTTTATATCAATGGGTGCAGAGTTCTCTTTGTTATATTTTATTATTGCTGCTTGCTATCGGTATAAATTACATATTAGTCGAATGTCTGTGTTATCTAGATGTATATCTTTTAGGCAGTCTATAAGTTGCATATTTTTAAAACCGTCCACATACTGCTTGCATGTAAGCTGCCAAATACATCTAAGGCAGAGGAGTGTTAACGTGATCGCTTTTTTATCTGTGGGGTGTGGGTTCGTTTCCCAGAAGTGGAAAATATTGTTCGAACCTCTGAGTGCCACTAAGTCTCTAAAAATGGTCTTCAGAGATATTTTCTTAGAAGTAAAGGCGGCCTGCCGTAATAATTACCAAATAACCCACACAAGTGAAATGGTCAAGGCAAATAGGATCGCTAACACCATATATCTCATACGTTTAGCAAGGCTGTGGAGGGAACTTTTGCTTTATTTATTTTCCCTATTCTCTGATGATCAGGCGCTGATACTTAAAGGTTAGAAAACCTGCACGATCTCTTAAACAGACTTAACAACACATACTTAGTAAGTCAGACTCAACAACACAGACTCCACAACACAGATTTAACAAAATAGACTTGACAACACAAACTTAACAACACAGACTTGACAAAACAGACTTGACAACACAAACTTAACAACACAGACTTGACAACACAGACTTAACAACACAAACTTAACAACACAGACTTAACAAAACAGACTTGACAACACAAACTTAACAACACAGACTTAACAAAACAGACTTGACAACACAAACTTAACAACACAGACTTGACAACACAGACTTGACAACACAAACTTAACAACACAGACTTGACAACACAGACTTGACAACACAAACTTAACAACACAGACTTGACAACACAGACTTGACAACACAAACTTAACAATACAGACTCCACAACACAGACTTAGCAACACAGATTAACAACACGGACTTAACAATACAGATTTACAGCACTTACTTAATAACACAGACTTAACTACACAGACCTAACAACAAAGACTTGATATGGCACACTTAACAACACAGGCTTAACAACACAGATTTACACCACTTACTTAATAACACGGACTTAACAACACATACTTAACATAGCAGACTTAACAACACTGACTTAAAACAGACTTAACATAGCAGACTTAACAACACTGACTTAACAACACAGACTTAACAACACAGAATTAACAACACAAACTTAACAACACAGATTTACACCACTTACTTAATAACACGGATTTAATTAAGAACACAGACTTAACACCGCAGAAACCCAATACAAAGGAGAAAATCAACTTCAGCAAAATAGAAGAAATAAAAATAGCATGAAACTTAATATCAACATAATGATAGAGCTTTAGAAGCAGACAATAAAAACAGGTAAAAGATTTTAAATATCTCAAAAGTTGGGTGACATAAAACACAAAACAGGAGAAATAGACCCAAATACAACACAGCTAATCATGTCTAAATCATCCTATACGTATTACCTTTAAATACCAAAAAGAAAATAACATAATAGACAAAACAGGCACTCTAAAACAAAATCTCCATGTCAAATTTGTGCTCCCAATGCCAGACCTGGACGTTTGATCCGAGAAGAATCAGAAAAATAACAATTACTGACATGAAATGTGTTAGACACATAACAAGAAGAAGCTTGAGAGATTCGATCAGAAGTAAAGAAATAATATAAAATCCTGGAATAATGCCCACCATTAAAAACATAAAGCAACAATGGATATATACTTTGGACTCGTAATAAAACATGAAGATCAAAACATGACACAACGGAGTCTTCCGACAGCGCAATGATAGCGACAGATCTAAGGGCCGACCAGGAAAAAGATGGATTGAAAGAATATTTAAAACAATAGGAAGCATAGCAGCAAAAGAATAGAACAACAGAAGAGAAAAGGACCGCAAACTATATCTCCCCTGAATGCTGAAAGGCAAATAAGGAGGTGAAGGACAACAGAAAAAAAAATCGATATTTCATTTTGTTTAAAATGCGTATGACGTTGTTGCATTAAAAGAAATTCCAACCATGATGCTGTATCTGTTATTGCACATGATGCTATTGCAAACCTTTATCATTCTTTTGTGTTATTAAATGTGCTTGTGTTTTTTGTTGAATGTGTTCTTCTATTTTTTGTGTGTGCAAGTTATCTGATGTTCAAAGAAATTAGACCTTTTTTGTTCATTAGGACAAAAGCATACATGGATCCTCGATTCTTCTTTGTAAAACAATTATCTTATTTGTTGTTTGCTATATTGAGTTGGCCTATTTTCTTTTAACGTAAAAAGTCTGTGATGGTCTGTCTTGTCTCGATTCAGGAAGTAGCACAAAGACGGGTTTAGTAAGTGCAATATAGATAGAGCATGTAAACAATGTCATTGTCTCTTTGTTTGCGTTCGGCTGCTTTATACGGGTTTAGTAAGTGCAATATACAGCATGTTAACATTTCATTGTCTCTTTGTTTGCGTTCGGCTGCTTTATACTGGCTTAGTAAGTGCAATATAGAGCATGTTAACATTTCATTGTCTCTTTGTCTGCGTTCGCCAGCCTTTTATCTCCAGCAAAATCCAGAGGGACCGAATTTGGTGTGAATATCGCTTTTTCCTATTTTTATTCGCCCTGGCAGTCGTGTGTTCAGGTGTCCCCCGCCATACAGGCATATATTCATCGACTTGAAAGGTAGTTTTAAAAATAGAGAATAGAAACCCCTGAAATGTGGTTTTATAAGAAATGGAGAGAATTGGGTGAAGAAGATAAACAACGAAGCTCTGAATTTGTAAGAATTAGACCCACAAAAATGTAATACATTGCACAATTGGAATGAGACAACATAAATTATTGGAACATTTGAAGAGATATAATACTCTAGTAATTGTAATAGTAAAAAGTAAAGAGTCCCCGTCACGTCAAGTGGCGTATAAGGAATATAGTGTTAGTGACTATACATTTTACAGACTTCAGCACATGATTTTTGCGGTAATGTGGTCGGTAATACGCCCGTGCCGCTTTACTTCCCCAGAAAAAAATCCGGTACCCATTTAAGGCTGGGTGAACCCGGAAGCCGTTGGTTGGGATTGAACCCTACTCCTTGTCCTTTGTAGTCCAGTTCACTAACCACTGAGCTATCGCGGCTCCCGACTTCAGTGGTACTCTCATATTTTTATCGTCGAGAGTTTTAATGTTTTTGGTAGTATTTTCCTATTAATTTTGCCCAGACAGCGGGCATTGTTTTAACCTACTATTTTAGATTTCCAACTTCCAAGAGTTCTTTAACGGGCGCAGCAGGGCTAGACATCTGATCTCCCTACCCAGGGACTAAAGCAGTGTACAGCCATGGATTTGATTTGATTGATTTATTTGTTAAATCTCACACCGGCTGTGGTGGCAATCGAACCTGGGACCTTCTTGTCCTGAGACCGACGTTATACCTCTAGACCACACCCCTCTCCCTCCCCCAATTAACATTTTGATTCTTGAACTAGATTGCTAGTAACTTCATTGTCATTATTGTTACAGGTCAGAACGCTGTACACCGGCCGAACTCATAGGTGCTGAATCGTTTTCAGCTGGTGAAGTGTGTTTTTGTGTTTTAGATACTGTTACAGGTAGTAGTAGTAGTAATAGTATTAGTAATAGTAATAGTAGTGGTACCAGTAGTAGTATTAGTATTAGAAATAGTAGTGGTGGTAGTAATGGTAGTAGTAGTAGTAGTAATAGTAATAGTAATAGCAGTGGCAGTAGTAGTAATTTTAGTGCACTAGTTGTGCACACATGTAGAGGTGACCATTCTTACTTGTTTGACGTTATATTCCATAAATGTACAGCCTCGAGATTTCATCTCACTGACAAGAGGGGGAGACAAACGATCTCCCGTCACGCGAAGTAGATGGAAATTCAGTGTCAATATTTTTAAATAGACCTTCGACACTTTATGTTTCTAGATAATGTGGTCAGTATTACACCAGTGCCGTTTTTCTTTCCCATGAAAATGCAGTACCCCATTCAGACTGGGGGACCCTGGAAAACGTCGATTAGGATCGAACGAGACTTCTTGTACCTAGTAGTCCAGTTCACAAATAAACCAATGAGCTTCTGTGGTTCATTTCTCACTGACGACCGACATATACAATCAATCATTAAGAGCTTTCAAGACGTCACTTCTGCGCATGTTTATCATCTCTAACACAGGCTCGCTTCAGACCAGGTCATCAATTCTGTCATTTCTACCTTAGCCATGCTACTTGGACATTAAATCCATAACACGTTGGCTTTTCTTTCTTAATGAAGTGGAGTTCCTGCACATGTTGTGTGTGTGTATATATTTATATATATATATGACTTATGCGGTGGATGTATGTGCGGAGGCGACTGGATTTGAGAGGTCGCAGTTACAAGTTGGCATAAATGATCGCTACTGGAGTGTCGTAGCTAAATAAGAGCACATTTGACTCGATTTGGGGTGTCGCAGATTTATTTAACCGTTTTTCGCGTGTCGTCGCTATATTTGAACATGTATGGCCGCAGTGTGTGTGTTGCAGCTACATTTAAGCATGTGTAGCTGGGGTTCGGATATCGTAGCTACGTTTGAGCATGTGTGGCTGGGGTTCGGATATCATAGCTACATTTGAGCATGTGTGGCCGGGGTTCAGATGTCATAGCTACATTTGAGCATGTGTAGCTGGGGTTGGGATGCCATAGCTACATTTGAGCATTTGTGGCTGGAGTTCGGATGTCATAGCTACATTTGAGCATGTGTGGCTGGGTTTCCGATGTCATAGCTACATTTGAGCAAGTGTAGCTGGGGTTCGGATGTCATAGCTACATTTGAACATGTGTGGCTGGGTTTTGGATGTCATAGTTACATTTGAGCATGTGTAGCTGGGGTTCGGATGTCATAGTTACATTTGAGCATGTGTGGATGGAGTTCGGATGTCATAGCTACATTTAAGCATGTGTGGCTGGAGTTAGGATGTCATAGCTACATTTGAGCATGTGTGGCTGGAGGTTGGATGTCATAGCTACATTTAAGCATGTGTGGTTGGAGTTCGGATGTCATAGCTACATTTAAGCATGTGTGGTTGGAGTTCGGATGTCATAGCTACATTTGAGCATGTGTGGATTGAGTTCGGATGTCATAACTACATTTGAGCATATGTGGCTGGAGTTCGGATGTCATAGCTACATTTGAGCATATGTGGCTGGAGTTTGGATGTCACAGCTACATTTGAGCATATTTGTCCGCAGTTTGGCAGTTGCAGCTACATTAGAACATATGTAACCCAGTTTGGGTGTTGCATCTACATTTGAGCATTTGTGACCCCAGTTTGGGTGTTACATCTACATTTGAGCATATGTAACTCCAGTTTGGGTGTTGCATCTACATTTGAGCATTTGTGACCCCAGTTTGGGTGTTGCATCTACATTTGAGCATATGTGACCCCAGTTTGGGTGTTGCATCTACATTTGAGCAAACGTCACCAGGGATCGCAGATTAGTTTTTGAGCTTATGTAACCGGGATTTGAGCATCATTCTCTAATGAGAAAAGAGTCCAAAAGCTCAAATTGAAAGACCGTATTAAATCCCTCTCTGTGTAGTATGATGATTTTATAAGAATAAAGATCTGATTATTATGAACATTAGTGGCATCCGTATCCATGTATACAAGATAAACATGGACACTAAATGCTGATCTAGAAAAAAACGTCTACTGGCTCTGGAGCTGGAGGTGACATAACAAATCTTGTCCATTCTTATATCATCATCATCATCATCTTCATCATCATCAAGTACCGTGCCTGCTGGCATATGTGATCATGTCTCTCCACAACTTTCGATCTCGATAGTTATTTATCATTTCTGTTGTTGACCTTCTGACAAGCCATTCTCTTAAGCTGTCTGGCATCTTTTCTCTTTGTTTCCCTCTATCTCTTCATCCCTCAATTCTTCCAGTTGTTACAATAAATTCCAGCTGTTCCTTTTTCATTACATAGCCAAAAATAATATTCTTTCTTCTTAATATTGGATATTAGATCCATTTTTGCTTTGGTCTCTTTCAGAACATTTTCATTACTCTTCTCAACTGTCCATGTTACTCTCAACATTCTTCTGTAAAACCATATTACTACAGCCTCGAGTGATTTTCTTGTCTGTTGTCCTATTGTCCATGGTTCACATCAATATGTTACGACTGGCTCTAAATAACATTTAGGACATTTAATTTAACATTTAATTTAACATTTCGTTTTCTTATTTCTATTGTCCAAAATGGATTGCACATAGTCCTCCTCATTTTTTTTTGGAAGGCTGATTTTGCCTGAGAAATTCTCCATGTCACCTCTGTTGTACATCTACCATCTGAGGTTGGCATTGTTCAAGATATTTAAATTCATTTATCTGTTTTAATATTGTTCCACTTGTCCATACACATGTGGATTCACTAATGAGGTAATGCATACCAACATCCAACGATACTTAGGATCAGCTGGCAATGTATTGCCACATACCCTGACATTAAAATCCCCAATGACAGCATGAGTGTCATGTTTTGTTATTTTGTTGATGATGTCTGATAACAAGACATAACGGAAATGTTTATCTTCGTGTGTTGATGTAGTAACATTTATATAGGAGGTAGCTGGAAGTACCTTGTTTTGTAACGCGCATTTACAATTCTTTCATTGACTGGTTCCCAGCTAAAAAGTGATTTTCGTTCTGTTTTCTGGGACATAAACATTGCCACGCCTTCAACATGGTGTTATCTTTTCTCCTAGGGTAAATAATGGGCATTTCTTCCTGGGTAAATAATGGGCATTTCTTCCTGGGTAAATAGTGTGCATTTCTTCCTGGGTAAATAATGTGCATTTCTTCCTGGGTAAATAATGTGCATTTCTTCCTGGGTAAATAATGTACATTTCTTCCTGGGTAAATAATGTGCATTTCTTCCTGGGTAAATAATGTGCATTTCCTCCTGGGTAAATAATGTGCATTTCTTCCTGGGTAAATAATGTGCATTTCTTCGAGGGTAAATAATGTGCATTTCTTCGAGGGTAAATAATGTGCATTTCTTCCTGGGTAAATAATGTGCATTTCTTCCTGGGTAAATAATGTGCATTTCTTCCTGGGTAAATAATGAGCATTTGTTCGTTTCTTTATAGAGCTCATATCTAAACATGTCGCAGCATTGGAACATCTTTACAAGTTTGCAATGTTTTTGCTTGATGCATAGTTGAAACATTCCATTAACCAATTTTGAAAATATGTTTCATTTCAAGCGGTTTTGATTACTCTCAATTGGATTCATTATATTCATTTCATTTAAGAGACAGGATTTCTATTTGAGTAACTGGGGGCTGTTTATCGAAGATGACTTGCTAAGCCTCAGATTAACCGTCCACAAAATAAAGGGAAGCAACATCGACTATCTAGAATCGGAACAGGAAGTGATTTTACTGGTCACATTCTGTATTGACCTCGCTGTAGCATGTCACATCATTCCTCTGTAATGCTCCGGAATAAACGTGTGTAAAATTAATGTCTTATTTCTCTTCCATTGAATTTAATTTGTAGAACTCGACCGAACAATGTCCAGATGCATTTCAATGGTCTAGCTTGCTCGTCATTTAAGATAATACCTACTCCTAACTGGTGTCACCTTCAGAATGTCTTATTTTTAATTTATCAGATTATTTCTCTTCTGATTTATTCTGTTCAATCTCATATAATCCCAAATAAACGTATCTCAATCATCTCAAATTCTCTATTTATGCAAACGAATTTTCTATTTTGGGTTAGGTATCCATTCAGCAGTAGATGAGAAGAGTCTTCTGTAGATCCAATGCAAACATGGACGAATAAAACACACGGAAAACGCTGAAACAGCATCAATTGGCAATGGTTACAAGAAGGGCAAGAACCAGAACTTTATATCTCTCTCGATATCAGAAAGTGTATTTGATGACGAGAATAGAGAGAGAGAGAGAGAAGGAGGGAGAGAGAGAGAGAGAGAGCGAGAGAGAAAGAGAGAGGGAGACAGTTCCCTACATTTCTCTATGTATGTTTTGTTTTAAATGTGAATTTAATTATTGCTGTAACTTGGATATCATCTTTAACTTCACTAGCAAATAACTTATTTTGCTTTACTACAACACATTATCTGTTATTTCACTACCAAACTCTTTTTGTCACTTCACTACCAATCTCTGTTTGTCACTTCACTACTAACCACATTCTACAACTTCACTATCAACCACTTTCTAGCAATTCACTACTAACAACCATCTACCACTTTACAATCAATCACTCTATGTAACTTCTCTATCAAATACCTTCGACCACTTCATTACTAAACACCTTTCACCATATCACTACCAATAACTTTCTGTAACTTCACTACTAAATAACTTCTACCACTTCACAACCAAACACCTTCTAAAACTTCACTACAAGTATCTTTCTGTTACTTCACTGACAATCTCTTTTTGTTACATCACTACCAAACACCTTCTACCATTCGCTAAAAACACCTTCTACCATTTCACTACACAAACCTTCTACCACTTCACAAACAGACATCTTCTACCATTTCAAAACTAATCACTTTCTTTAACTTCACTACCAAACACTTTCTACCATTTCATTACCAAACACCTTTCATCATTTCACTACCAATAACTTTCTGTAACTTCACTACCAAACACCTTCTACCATTTCACTAAAAAGCAGCTTCTACCATTTCACAAACGATCACTTTCTGTTACTTCACTACGAAACATATTCTACCATTTCACCACCAAACACCTTCTACCACTTCACTACCAAACACATTTTACTATTTCACAACCAATCACTTTCTATAACTTCACTACCAAATGCCATCTATCGCTTCGCTTCCAGACACCTTCTACCATTTCACAACCAATCATTTTCTGTAACTTCACTCACAAACACTTTCTACCATTTCAATACCAAATCTCTACCATTTCACAACCAATAACTTTCTGCATCTTCACTACCAAACTCCGTCTACCAATTCACTACCATATACCTTCTACCAATCCACAAACAAATACCTTCTACCAATCCACAACCAAACACCTTCTACGAGTTCACAACAAATCACTTTCTGCATCATCGCTGCCAAACACCTTCAACCATTTCATTACCAATAACTTTCTGTAACTTCACTACAAACACCTTCTAGCATTTCACTACCAAAACACCTTCACCATTTCACAACACATCACTTTCTGTAATTTCACTACAATAAACCTTTTATCATTTCATTACCAAATACCTTCTACAACTTCACTAGTAACCGCTTCAATCATCTCACTACCAATCACTTTCTGTAACTTCACTACCAAATACCTTCTACTATTTCACTACCTTCTACCACTTCACTACCAAACACCATCTACCACTTCACTACCAAACACCATCTACCATTTCACTAATATACAGAGTTTATGACACTTCACAAACACACAGTTACTGTCACTTCACTAACACACACTTACTGTCACTTCCTAACACACACAGTAACTGTAACTTCTCTAACACACACAGTTACTGAAACTTCACTAACACACACTTACTGTCATTTCACTAACACACACAGTTACTGTCACTTCACTAACTCACACAGTTACTGTCACTTCACTAATAGACATAGTTACTGTCACTTCACTAACACACACAGTTACTGAAACTTCACTAACACACAGTAACCGTCACTTCATTAAAACACACAGTTACTGTCACTTTACTAACACACAGTTACTGTCACTTCACTAATACACACACTTACTGTCACTTTACTAACACACAAAATGTTTCTGTCACTTCACTAACACACACAATTTCTGTCTCTTCACTAACACACACAGTTTCTATCACTTCACTAAAATACACACATTTTCTATCACTTCACTAACATACACACGCAGTTTCTATCACTTCACTAACACACACAGTTTCTATCACTTCACTAACACACACAGTTTCTATCACTTCACTAACAAACACAGTTTCTATCACTTCACTAACACACACAGTTTCTATCACTTCACTAACACACGCAGTTTCTATCACTTCACTAACACACACAGTTTCTATCACTTCACTAACACACACAGTTTCTATCACTTCACTAACACACACAGTTTCTATCACTTCACTAACACACGCAGTTTCTATCACTTCACTAACACACACAGTTTCTATCACTTCACTAACACACACAGTTTCTATCACTTCACTAACACACACAGTTTCTATCACTTCACTAACACACGCAGTTTCTATCACTTCACTAACACACACAGTTTCTATCACTTCACTAACACACGCAGTTTCTATCACTTCACTAACACACACAGTTGCTATCACTTCACTAACACTCACAGTTTCTATCACTTCACTAACATACACACACAGTTTCTATCACTTCACTAACACACACAGTTTCTATCACTTCACTAACACACACAGTTGCTATCACAACTCACTAACACACACAGTTGCTATCACTTCACTAACACACACAGTTTCTATCACTTCACTAACACACACAGTTTCTATCACTTCACTAACACACACAGTTGCTATCACTTCACTAACACACACAGTTGCTATCACTTCACTAACACACACAGTTTCTATCACTTCACTAACACACACAGTTGCTATCACTTCACTAACACACACAGTTGCTATCACTTCACTAACGCACACAGCTTTTATCACTTCACTAACATACACAGTTGCTATCACTTCACTAACATACACACACAGTTGCTATCACTTCACTAACATACACACACAGTTGCTATCACTTCACTAACATGCACACACAGTTGCTATCACTTCACTAACACAAAGTGTCTACTATTTAACTAACGATTAATCCATGCTATCTACTTTCCTGATAAACACTCAGTAATTATAATAACATTTACATATCTGTATTAAAAATGATCGAAATGGCCTCGTCTTTATTTAGCAAAAACGTCTATTGCGACAATCCATTACATAAGCTATCTCTTGTTACGACGACAGAACGTATGCTCTTAATGTGTCGCGACCAATGGCCGTCTGTCGCCATCGTCCTAAAGAACTAGCCTGGAACTACGTCCGTCGCTATCCTAGCTGAGCTGGACTATCGAGGGCTCAGTGTAGAGTCCCCTCTTTCCGTCTCTTCCTTCATACATCCCCGGCCCTCCCATTCGCTTCAAGCTCGATACTTCTCGGTTTACCGAATTCTACCGCCGGCTCAGCTCGGCACGCGTGGATGGTGGTGAACGCTTACTCGGAAAGTGCGAGGCGCAGAACTCATCCCCGGCTAGCGATAGATTGCTGCTAGGCCTCTATTGTAGGAATCATCCACTACCCTCCAGTGAAACGCGAAAAAATACATTTTTCATGTGACTATTTCCCCTCCTTGCTTGTCCACGTATGTTTTTTTTTTTCGTTTTCAATTTAAACAGTCTTGTGCTTGTTTATGTTTAGTGCATTCTGTTTATGGATGTCTGAAATATTCAAGCCTGGTGTATAGTGTTCTACCTGCTGTGTCGACAGGGATACGTTGATTTTGAGCACATACCAATACTTGCAAGTTGGGTCGCTTGGATTACCAGCTAATTACAGGTAGGAGAAATGCGACAGGCCTTTGGACACGTTTGTCAAATAAGCAGAATAAAAGCAGTGTTTAATTATTATTTAATAGGAAATGCCATCATATCGTAGGTTTATTTCTTGTCATTTAGAATTAAATTGTACACATTGAAACGATGTGATATATATTTGTTGTGATTATGTTGAAAATATTGGTGGCGCCACACTTTCTTTAGATAGACAACAGTTATTAATTAATTGTATGATAATTTATTTAGGGTTGCTTGTTTTAGAATTACCGGACACAAACAATGAGATGTAGTGCTGGGGTATAATTACGTGTTTTGGAAGGATTTTAGTTTAGTATGACAGTAAGGTAAAGATAGTCCCATCGCAGTTGTGTAATGCAGTGTGTTGTGACTTCATTGTTATAATTCTCAGCTTCATCGGCTGGTCAGTTTCGTTCCTCACTGCCGTTCCTTGCAAGAGAATATCTGTATTACTTATACAAAAGGGCTGACTTGACCCCTAGAGCATTTTACTTTGGAAAGCAATTTTGTCTCAAATAACGATGAAATGTTGTAATGTAGGTATAATTATATATATTATAATTATTATCTTAGTAGAAAATATAATTTTGGAGTTTATCTATTTTTTTTTTAAGAATATTAACTGAACATGAAATGTAGTATCAAGATATATTTATTCACTTAAAAAAATATTAACTAAGCATGAAATATAGTATCGGGGTATATATATATTGTAGAGTACCAACTAAACATGAAAAGTTGGGTATATATTTATTGTAAAATTAAATGCCCCAAAATATAGAACAACTAAACATGAGATGTTGGGTATATCTATTTATTGTATAATATTAACTAAGCATGAAAATTGTAGTATCAGGGTATATCTATTTATTTTAGAATTTTAAAATTGTATGAAAGGTAGTACTGGGTACAGTTTTTCTTTTCTTTCTTCTGCTTCTTTGTTTTATTTTATTCATTTTATTGTGTTCATGGCCACATATTGACGCAAAGATATGAGGTTGATGAACCTCAGTGAGAGGGGGATTGTAGGGTAGCTACTATCCATTTTACGCAGTGTGTTAATATAATCCTTAGCAAAGTATTCCAAGACTGACTCAAACTGTGTTTAGTGAGACCTTTAGTTCTCTACCATCGTCCTTTCTATATCAGTTATGAAAACAGTAGTTTGCCTAGGAACACCACTAGTTCACTCAAATTGTCTTGTCAACTCATAACTTTTTCTGAAGCTTCGTATTTAGTATTCATCCCATATAGGGCTGTGATAGAACATATCTCTACTGCCGTGGACACGAGTTTGAGCTCACTCTTCAGACTGACCGGCTTCTAGCTTCACCCAGCCTTAAAGAGACACTGCAGATCAGAGCTGATATGGCATAGTGTTGACCACGTTACCAAAATGTGTAAAAAAAAAAAAAAAATAAAAGTAAAGGCTTCCTCCACGCCTTATGAGGCGTGTGGGTAATTTAGTGTTAGCGACACAATTATCTATTACCATGGCACATTTTTGGGTGATGTGGTCGGTATCACGGCAGGCCGCCTTTACTTCCCTGAAAAATCTCTGTACCCACCTTTAGAGGCAGGGTGAACCCCGGAACCTTGTCAGTCCAAAATATTCAGCCAATGCTGGGGATTGAACCCGGAGTCTTCTCGGCAGGAAACCAGCACACTAACCACTCAGCCACCGAAGCTCAACACTAAAATATGTGCATATGGTTAAACATATATGGGCACTAACAACATGTTCTATACACGCGACATCTGCCCCGTGGCAGGGCTTTTCCCGCTGTTCGTTCTCCATAATAAATAACTTACACGATTTTGTTTGAAATTCCTTATAATTTCAAAATCATAGTAGTCTATGCGAAATATGCAATCAAAATCATAGTAGTCTATGCGAAATATGAAATCAAAATCATAGTAGTCTATGCGAAATATGCAATCAAAATCATAGTAGTCTATGCGAAATATGCAATCAAAATCATAGTAGTCTAGGCGAAATATGCAATCAAAATTATAGTAGTCTATGCCAAATATGCAATCAAAATCATAGTAGTCTATGCCAAATATGCAATCAAAATCATAGTAGTCTATGCCAAATATGCAATCAAAATCATAGTAGTCTATGCCAAATATTCAATCAAAATCATAGTAGTCTATGCCAAATATGCAATCAAAATCATAGTAGTCTATGCCAAATATGCAATCAAAATCATAGTAGTCTATGCGAAATATGCAATCAAAATCATAGTAGTCTATGCCAAATATGCAATCAAAATCATAGTAGTCTATGCCAAATATGCAATCAAAATCATAGTAGTCTATGCCAAATATTCAATCAAAATCATAGTAGTCTATGCCAAATATGCAATCAAAATCATAGTAGTCTATGCCAAATATGCAATCAAAATCATAGTAGTCTATGCCAAATATGCAATCAAAATCATAGTAGTCTATGCGAAATATGCAATCAAAATCATAGTAGTCTATGCGAAATATGCAATCAAAATCATAGTAGTCTATGCGAAATATGCAATCAAAATCATAGTAGTCTGTGCGAAATATGCAATCAAAATATAATCAATGTGTGCACATTAGTCACTCTCAATTGTCAAAATAGACAACTCATCACGTCTTCTTAGCGTTCATCATTTAAGTGGACGTTGATGTGTTGTGTCGCTATTTTATACGTTGTTTGCGACTTTCGGTCGCGACTTCGGATTGGTAGAATTGCTGAATAATTTGTTCCCAGGGCAGTGATAATTTTCGCCTACATATTTTACTGTCATCTGCCAAGAGTTAGTTCTTTAACTTGTGCGTGTGCACAATGGTCTCCTATTTTTCACCGTTTTTTGGACATGGCAATACAAATACCAGGAGATCAGGGGAGGATAACGTCACAAAGGAACCGGGGTTTCAATTTGGAAAAAAAACGCCCACCTTTTGTGGTGCGATTGGAACCCGGGATCTCGATATTTACATGTCGGCGTCTACCTCTAGACTAATGAGTGTCTGACAATGAAGTCATGCAGCGGGTGTGCCATCATAAGCCCTAGATGTTATTATACAACATATGATAGTATTCTAGGACACTCGCGAAGATTTGATCACGGTTAGATTCACTGAAGCGACTCGTCTCTACAGGTTGTGTTATGCACTGAAACATCGGCGTTTTAGGCAGTGAAGAATGTTATAAGTTCACTGCTTTGACGTTTTTTCATGATAATCCTAATGAGTACACTGAACCCGAAAACACTCTGCTTTGAGAGTACAATTATGTTTACCCAATCAACGCGTTTTGCAAAAATTTCTTTTTAAAATCATCATCATGTGACATACCGGTTGGCGTAGGCGATCATGCGCTTCAACAATCTTCTACCCATAGTAAAAAGAAGTAAAGTACCCCCGTCACGCCAAGTGGCGTAAGGGAAATATGGTGTTAGTGACCCTATATTTTACACACCTTCAGCACATGATTTTTGGAGTAATGTGGTCGGTATTACGCCCGTGCTGCTTTACTTTCCCAGAAAAAAAAATCCGGTACCCATTTTAAGGCTGGGTAAACCCGGAAGTCGTCGGTTGGGATCGAACCCTACCCCTTGTCCTTTGTAGTCCAGTTCACTAACCACTGAGCTATCGCGGCCCCCTTTTACCCACAGTAAAAGTAAAAAGTAAAGTACCCCCTTTCACGCCAAGTGGTGTATAAAGAAATATGGCGTTAGTGACCCTATATTTTACACACCTTCAGCACATGATTTTTGGGGTAATGTGGTCAGTATTACGCCCGTGCTGATTTACTTTCCCAGAAAAAAATCCAGTACCCATTTAAGGCTGGGTGAACCCGGAAGCCGTCGGTTGGGATCGAACCCTACTCTTTGTCCGTGGTAGTCCAGTTCACTAACCACTAAGCTATCGCGGCCCCCTTTTACCCACAGTGCTTCGTATTAATTATGTTGTTGTTTTCCATGCCACTAAGCTTTCTAGTATCTTCTTTCTATGTCGTCCGCGATCTATCTATTCCTATATTTTGCCAGTTGTATGTAACCAAATATCCCTACTTTCCTCTTCTCATGATATGCTCGAAAAATGTTGATTGATTCTTTATTTTGTTTTTTAGGAGCTCCCTTTTTGTATTGGCCTCATTGACAATGTCCTCAGTAGTCTTTTTTTTACCTGGCCAGGAAACTTTCAACATTTTTCTGAGAAATGCTATATCTATGGCCACTATAGCTTGTTTCATAAGTCGTGCCCAACTTTTAAAATCAATATCTTTTAAACCGCTTTTTGTAATTTTTTTCAAAATTTGCATGTAAAGTTATAATGATTAGAACCCAACAGGGAATTAATTTCATTAAAAACAAACATTTGGTTATTATTATTGCTTATTTGATTTATATAAATTTATAACGACCCATTGATGTAGTCAAAACTTAGTGTTTACAATATTTAAGTTAAAAATAGCGATTACAAATCTATACACGGTCAAATTTACGATTTTTCACGCTTTAAACGTGAGCTGTCTGACACAATTAGACACTTGTAGAAAACACGAGGCATTGTGTGTTCCATTTCCGTTCATCCATAGGTGTAGACGTGGAACGCTAACATTTATCATGAGTCTTAAAATGAAATTCTGCAGTTTACAAAACATCGCAATAAAAATGTATGACTATTTTTGCAAAGAGGCTAAACGAGGAAGATTATTTCATTCTTTAGAAAACCCTCAGAATAGGACAAGACACATTTTGGATTTATCTAAACGGTCATTTAATCGCTGGATTCAAGCACGTGACCGTCAATGTTCCAAATATACAAAATCACAAGGAAGAGCAAAAATGTTGGATAATTTCGACAGTGAACTTATTAGAAGTGAAATTCGCAAAATGTTGGGTATGAATGAAACTGTTACAATAAGAAAATTAAAAGTATCGCTGAAAAAGAACAACAGTATTGAAATATCAAAGTCTACATTATGGAGGAATGTGAGAGCTGCAGGCTTTACATTCAGAAAGTATTCCAATGGACGAAACATCATCTGTGAGAAGCCACATATAGTAGTCATGAGAAGCAAGTACTTACGTGAAGTAAAAGAGGTGCGCAAGCAAGGTTATGATATTATGTACTTGGATGAAACATGGATCAATGCTCACCACACTAACCAAAGGGAATGGCAGTCATCAGATGGAAAGATTAAGAGATTAATACCTAGCAGCAAAGGACAGCGCTTGATAATTGCTCATGCAGGTAGTCGACAACATGGACTAATACAGAATGCAGAGCTCATTTTTCTTTCAAAATCCATAGACAATCGGGATTATCACTCTATGAATGGTCACATATTTAGACATTGGATTGAAAATTCTGTTCTCCCATCACTAGATCGACCATTTTGCCTAATAATGGACAATGCAGCGTACCACAACATTGTTGCACTTGAAGATAAAGTCCCGACGTCATCCAGTACAAAAGATGCTATTAAGATATGGCTCACAAAGGAGCACATACAATTTAATAACACGTACTTAAAACCTGAATTACTATCTCTAGTAAAGCAAAAACAGAGGACAAAGATTTTTCAAATAGATAAGATTATCCAAGAGCACGGTCATATAAGTTTGAGGCTGCCACCTTACCATGCTCATTTAAATCCAATAGAACTAATCTGGGCAAAATTAAAAGGACAAGTGGCAGATGAAAATACAACATTCAAAATATGCGATGTAAAGACTCTTGCTAATCTCGCTTTATTAAATATAGACAAAGATTATTGGGCTAAATGTGAAGACCACGTCTTAAAACAGGAAGAGGAATATTGGAAAAATGATGGTTTGTGGAATGTTCAACCCCAAACAGTTATTAATCTTTTAGACTCGTCTGATTCAGAATGAAAGTATATAGCCCCCACAATGTTGGCCCCTATATTACCTTAAATTATTTCAACAAACGGTCCTTTTCAGGACCACACAACTATGAAAATTGGACATACAGCTTGATATTATCGTCCGTCCTCGAACTGAGCAGACAATAATTATCATGGTGTTTTGTTTTATCCAGTTATTTCCCCATTACGGCCACGCCTTTACCTAGTGAAAATTAATCGTAGACCAGCAACTACGGTAATTTCTATTCTTTAGGGCTTCACAATTTACAATTTTGACAAACATCAAAGAAATATCGCCGCTTTAAGAAAACTGCAGCTGCAAGATATTTGTTAAATATACATTTAAAGGGTCTTTTGCATTCAAATAACATTTGGAAAATTTCAAAAGTATTTAACAAACGGTTAGAGAGTAATAGCGTTTTGAAGTTGGGCATATGTTTTGAAACGAGCTATAATCGTCTTTTCATTTGTTGGTTTAATGATCATGATTCGCTTCCATAGGTCAGAATTGGCTGTATATAGCACCGATGAACTCGCTCTTTTAAAAATAGGTTTACAATTAGCACTTATTGCAAGGGGACCTCGGTAGCCTAGTTGGGAAACACCACCCAACTGGGCCACCGACGCTCGGAAAACTCGTGTTCGATTCCCGCTGGAATCATTGTGAGTTGTACTCGTGGTTGGAATAAAAAGTACCATCGCCGTCGACCCAGCCGCTTGCAGAAAAGGGTACCAGCGTAGCACCCTGGGAAGATGAGGAATGCCGCCTCGCATCATGAGTTTCGATGCTTGAAGCGACACTATCCAGAAGTCTCCGAACACTTCTGGATAGGCGGCCGAGCACATATGGATGAAAACTCGCGTGCTAAGACGGCGATTCATGTCTCGTACTTACCTTTCACCTTTACTTTAAGCTAAGGATTAATACCTAAATGAGTTAAATAATGTAGAAACAGACTATGGTGAAAGTACGGATTGAAACAAGAGATAGATAAACACTGAATCAGACAATTGGTTCAAGGTAGGACGGAATTTTTTCATCATCATCATCATCGAGTGCCGTCTCCGCAACGAAGGTTGGCTACCGTGGAGCGCCATTCTGCTCTGTCTCTTGCTTTGATGGTGAAGGTTGTCATAGGCTGATTTGTCCATCATTTGATGTTACTCGTCCATGTTTGTCTTGGTCTGCCTCTGCCTCTTTTATCTTGTATTTTCCCCTCCAGGATTACTTTTAGTAGGCTGTTGTGTCTTTTAACATGGCCCAAGAATCGCATTTGTCTTGTTCTAATAGTGTTTAGTAGTTCTCTTTTCATTTTTAGTTGTTTTAAGACTTCATCGTTTGTTTTCTTTTCCTTCCATCCAATTCTACCTATTCTTCTATATATCCACATTTCAAAGGCTTCAATTCTCTGTTCTGTTTTCTTGTCTAATGTCCATGTTTCAGCACCATATAGGAATATTGAGAAGATGTAACATTACATGTATGAATTTGTTAAACATGATATAACTTAGAGTTTTGCTACGACACCAATTCAAGTCTCGTGTACTTTACCTTTAAAACAACTAAAAATGAAAAGAGAACTACTAAACACAGTTCAACTAGACAAATGTGATGTTTTGGGCCATGTTAAAAGACACAACAGCCTACTGAAAGTAATCCTAGAGGGGAAAATACAAGGAAAAAGAGGCAGAGGCATACAAAGACTAACATGGACGAGTAACATCAAAAGATGGACAAACCAGCCTATGACAACCTTCACCATCAAAGCACGAGACAGAGCAGAATGGCGCTCCATGGTAGCCAACCTTCGTTGCGGACATGGCACTCGATGATATTGATGACTTTATCTTTACTTCTTGCACTCCAATCGTGTTGTTTCAATTCTCAAAATAATGCGAATAAAATGGTTTCAAACTTTCAATATCAGTTCTACTGTTAGGCTATCATGACAAGCCATTTTGACTATCTTCGATTCCTCGATGGCTAAAAACATGCATTCTTTCATGGAAGTAAATTAAAGTGAACATCATATTTGACGTCGAGAAAATCTCGCAGCCTCTATGGTGCATTCTTATTGATTGATTCTATAAAATGTATTAGCAATTATTCTTGACAACCCATTACCACATGCGTAAGTGCTAATATTATGTCTCGTACACGCTAACGCAGTGACGAGGGTGTGTCTCGTACACGTTAACGCAGTGATAAGAGTTAATATTGTGTCTCGTACACGCCAACGCAGTGATGAGAGTGTGTCTCGTACACGTTAGCGCAGTGATGAGAGTGTGTCTCGTACACGTTAACACAGTGATGAGAGTTTGTGTCGTACACGTTAACGCAGTGATGAGAGTGTCTCGTACACGTTAACGCAGTGATGAGAGTATGTGTCGTACACGTTAACGCAGTGATGAGAGTGTGTCTCGTACACGTTAACGCAGTGATGAGAGTGTGTCTCGTACACGTTAACGCAGTGATGAGAGTGTGTCTCGTACACGTTAACGCAGTGAAAAGAGTTAATATTGTGTCTCGTACACGTTAACGCAGTGATAAGAGTTAATATTGTGTCATGTACAAGCTACAGTATTGATGCAACTATTTTATTAGTACTTGTTACAGTGTTGATAAGTGCAATTATTTTGTTATGTACTTGTTACAGTGTTGATAAGTGCAACTACTTTGTTCTGCACTTGTTACAATGTTAATAAGTGATACTATTTTGTTCTGTACTTGTTACAGTGTTGATAAGTGCAACTATTTTGTTATGCACTTTTTACAGTGTTGATAAGTTATACTATTTTGTCCTGTACTTGTTATAGTATTGATAAATGCAACTATTTTATTTCTGTACTTGTTACAGTGTTGATATCTGCAATTATTTTGTCCTTTGCAAGTTACAGTGTTGACTAGTGCCACTATTTTGTCTTGTACAAGTTACAGTGTTGATAAGTACACCTATTTTGTCTTGTGCAAGTTACAGTGTTGACAAATGCAACTATTTTGTCATGTGCACCATACAGTGTTGATAAGTGCAACTACTTTGTGTTGTACAAGTTACAGTGTTGATAAATGCAACTATTTTGTCATGTACACGTTACAGTGTTGTTACAGTGCGAAGCTTTTAATTTGTACACATTACCGTGTTATTAAGTGATAATCTTGAGGCCATACACATTACCGTGTTGGGTTGTTCCGCAAGAAATACATTCATCATTATCATCATGATTATGATCATCATTATCGCCATCGTCATCGTCATCATGTGCCATACCGGTTGGCGTAGGCGATCATGTCCTTCCACAAACTTCTATCCACCGTGCATCGTATCAGTTCTGTTGTTGACTGTTTTCTATGCCATGACACCAAGCTATCCAGATGTTCTTTTCAATCACTATCTCATTGTTTGTAAGTTCTTTTCTCTCACTATCTCAGTGTTTGTAATTTCTTTTCTCTCACTATCTCAGTGTTTGTAATTTCTTTTCTTTCACTACCTCAGTCTTTGTAAGTTCTTTTCTCTCACTATCTCAGTGTTTGTAAGTTATTTTCTCTCACTATCTCAGTGTTTGTAACTTCATTTCTCTCACTATCTCAGTGTTTGTAATTTCTTTTCTCTCACTATCTCAGTGTTTGTAATTTCTTTTCTCTCACTATCTCAGTGTTTGCAATTTCTTTTCTCTCACTATCTCAGTGTTTGTAATTTCTTTTCTCTCACTATTTCAGTGTTTGTAATTTCTTTTCTCTCACTATTTCAGTGTTTGTAATTTCTTTTCTCTCACTATCTCAATGTTTGTAAGTTCTTTTCTCTCACTATCTCAGTGTTTGTAAGTTCTTTCCTCTCACTATCAAAGTGTTTGTAATTTCTTTTCTCTCACTATCAAAGTGTTTGTAATTTCTTTTCTCTCACTATCAAAGTGTTTGTAATTTCTTTTCTCTCACTATCAAAGTGTTTGTAATTTCTTTTCTCTCACTATCAAAGTGTTTGTAATTTCTTTTCTTTCACTATCTCAGTGTTTGTAATTCCTTTTCTCTCACTATCTCGTACATCAGGAACTTCCCATTTTACAAATTCCATCTAATCAAGAACCTGCAAATAAATTTCAAACTCCACTAGTTGAAGTTTAATCCACGGGTTGGTTTGTGTTTAATTTAGTCTCATCCCTTCCCTTTGACTGGTACAGTCGGGTAACCTCAGTGGTAGCATAGATACCGTTAGGATAGGTCGTCTGGTTGTTGGACCACGCAAGCTGTTCTGCCACATCAGAGTAAAAATAAACGTTGCATAAGGTTCGGACAAATAAAGGTTCGATAACGGTAGACATTTTGATTGGAATATTGCAATGTTGTCAATTGAATATTGTTAAAGCGTGCAAGCTAGGTAACGTTTGAGTGTAACTCTTTTTTTTTTCTTTCTCTCTTTCTTTCTTTCTTTCTTTCTTTCTTTCTTTCTTTCTTTCTTTCTTTCTTTCTTTCTTTCTTCTTTATTTTTTCTTTCTTTCTTTATTCATTTATTGATTTCTTCTTCCTTCCTTTCTTTCTTTCTTTCTTTCTTTGTTGTCTTTCAATTTCTTCCTTCCTTTCTTTCCTTCTTTCTTCCTTCCTTCCTTCCTGTTTATTTATTTCTTCATCATTTTTAAAAACGACATCTTTCTCTTCTTGTCATTTTTTCCCCTTGCCTTTCTTCGTAATTTTTTTTTCTTCATCTTTATTTTTGTTCTTATCTTTGGGATGTCGAGCTTGTTGTCATGTTACATTTGATTTCTTTGAAAACATACGAGAACCCCTATGGTAATGCAACAATATCTATAAATAGTAAGTAAACAAGTACACGATGATGCATTATCGGGTGTTGTTCTAGGATGAGGCGCGGAGGATACCGAATTAGTCTTCTTTTACTATCCTGCCTTACTTGCCTGTCATCGTAGAAGGGTGATCTATTTTGCGGTTTTATGTACTTTTGTTGGCTTCTCCTGCTGTTGTTTCCTTGTGTATAAAGTTCATTCAATCCATTATTTTCGTTGTTAGCCATTGGGTATGGTGCTCCCGCTGCTTTTATTGAAAGCTTGTTCTGGTGTCGTTTGATCTTTCTGGCTTTGTCACGTGCTCAAGCAATGTAGATTGTTGTTTCTTTATTTATTCAATTGCGAAAATTATTCTCACCTTTTACCTCAGTTCCTCATTTCTGATTTTATCTCTCATGCTGTTTCCTGTCATGCGGCTAACACGTTTCATTTTGGCAGCGACTATTTTTGTTATTGATCCTAACGTCCAGGTCTTGCATTGATAGCACAATGTTGGAATGAAGATTATGCTGTAGTGTTCATTTTGCCTCTCATGCTATTTCCTTGTTGGATAGCAGTGGACAATTGGACCAACCGTTTTATTCCATTTTTATAAAACATTGAACATTGACTCGCGGCCCAGCGTTGTATATCTTTTACTTCTTCTACCTTTCAGCTCCCTGTGGAGCATATGTCTTCAACAAACACTTCCCAAGCCGTTCTGTTTCTTCCCATTTTTCTAAGCTCATTACATGTCTTCCCCATCATCTTCATCTCTGCTTCCATCTGTCTTCTCCGGGACACAACACGCCCACAATTTGTTTACTGTATTGGTGGCCTCGGTTGCCTAGGTGGCAAAATCACTCCACTAGCCACCGACGTTTGGACAACCCGTGTTCGATTCCCGATGGAAGAAGTGTGAATTGTACTCGTGGTCGGAAAAAATACCCATGCGGTCGATCCAATCACTGACAAAAATGAGTACCAGAATAGTCCCTTGTGTAGGTGAGGAATGTCGCCTCGCTCTTGAGTTACGATGCACAGGCGACACCAGAAAGGAGTCTTCGAACACTTCTGGATAGGCGACCGAGCAAATATAAGTAAAAACCATCGTGCTGAGACGCCGATTCAAGTCTCGAACCTTTACTTTACTTTACTTTACTTTACTTCACTTTACTTTACTTTACTTTACTTTACTTTACTTTACTTTATTTACTTTACTTCACTTTACTTTACTTTACTTTACTTTACTTTACTTTACTTCACTTTACTTTACTTTACTTTATTTCACTTTACTTTACTTTACTTTACTTTACTTTACTTTATTTACTGTATTATATAATTGTCTTGATACCCTCTGATAAAACATCAGTGTATTGACAAGGGGCATGCAGCTTCGAAATGTAGCCTGTGCTTTTAATATTTTTTTAAAATTTCTTTTCATAGGTTGGAATATTTTATCAGCGGAATTAATTACCTGCTTATGTTGATATGTTTATTAGTTAAACCCAGCTGCTTCTGTTGGGTGACCTAACATACCTGAGCAGTTCTGAAAGTTTAACAAAGCTTTGCCCAAAGTAGTATCGTCTCCAAATGAGGTGGTGTTTTTGTGTCGTTTTGTGTCTATGAGACTGGAGTAGCGGCGCTGAATTAAAGAAATAGCGAGACGAAACAAACAAAATAATGCATTTTTTTGATTGACAAGAAAAGAAGGCGGTGTTAGTGACTTATATATATAGAGAGAGAACATATTACATAGTTTGTTGGAAGGAAGCTAGTGTGTTATATAGTTTGTTAAGAGACTGGTTGGTCTCGAGGCAAGACGCCGGCCTCGAGACAGAGAGGTTGTGGGTTTAAATCCCGGCTGCGCCAGTTGGGATTTTTATTTATGATTTATCTCTGTGGCAACCACCCCTGGTCTCAGTAGCGAGACCCGGCATGAAACGTCAATTAATCATTAACGGAAAAAAATATCAGTACCTCCAAATACGGAATTATCTGCCTATGTGGCAAGGGACCCCTGTGCACACGGCTGCCAGGGAAAAACGAATTAACACGCAAAATTAAGTTTATTGTCTCTAGGGACTTCGTCAGAGGTAAAAGCTGGCGAACGCAATATATATATAGTTTGCTGAGTGGAAGGTCGTGTATTATTTTGTTTGTTGGGAGGAAGCACGTGGATCAGATAGTTTTCCGGTAATAAAGCGACATTTTCTACAATATCTTGGAAGAATAAAACACACATGTTGAAACGACAACACATATGTTGTATAATTTGCTGGATAAAAGCACATTGATTGTGCAATTTGTAAGAAAATAAGTTCACAGTTTGGTATTGATTATGTTCAAGTGAAAGCTAATATATTGACCTTCTTTAGAAGACTGTTCTGTGGCTGATTTGTTTTGTTTTTTTCCTTCATCGCCTTCTTCGACTTTAACCTTGCCTTTTGCCCTATATACCACGATCATTGTGGTGTATTCAAATTTTTTTTTTTCATAGTTAATTTATTTGATAATTATGATTGTTCTCACTCGATCAAAGATTAATTGACATACTGATAGTAGGAAAAATATATGTTGCAGTTAATTGTTTAAGGTCAACATTAAGAGTAATGAGGGTTAGTTTATTGAGCCTATGTACAGCTGAAAACATTATCCTAGAGCCAATAATGAAATTGATTCATGTTTACGACAGATGAGGATAGTTTCTTTTATGGATGACGAGTCTATTGTATTGATAACTGGATAGGCGAAGACGATACATGTAATAGAGAGAGGATTAACCTTACAAGTGAAAGTTTCTAACAGGAAGTGCGGGTTTATAGTAATAGGAAGGAATGTTTATGGTACAAGGTAGAAACATATGACAGGGAGAGGAAAGTTTATGGCACAAGGGAGAAATCTGTGACAGGAAGAGGAAAGTTTATGGTACAAGGGAGATATTTGTGACAGGGAGAGGAAAGTTTATGGTACAAGGGAGATATTTGTGACAGGGAGAGGAAAGTTTATGGTGCAGGGGAGAAACATATGACAGGGAGAGGAAAGTTTAATGTACAAGGGAGAAATCTGTGACAGGGAGAGGAAAGTTTATGGTACAAGGGAGATATTTGTGACAGGGAGAGGAAAGTTTATGGTGCAGGGGAGAAACATATGACAGGGAGAAGAAAGTTTATGGTACAGGGGAGAAACATATGACAGGGAGAGGAAAGTTTATGGTACAAGGGAAATATTTGTGACAGGGAGAGGAAAGTTTATGGTGCAGGGGAGAAACATATGACAGGGAGAAGAAAGTTTATGGAACAAGGGAGATATTTGTGACAGGGAGAAGAAAGTTTATGGAACAAGACATAAACTTATGACAGGTAAAGGAAAATTTATGGCACAACGGAGAAAGTTGTGACATGGAGAGGAAAGTTAATTTTACAAGGGAGAAACCTATGACAGGGAGACGAAAGTTTTGTGGAACAAGAGAGAAATTTGTGACAGGTTGAGGAAAGTTTATGGAACAAGGGAACAATTTGTGACACGGTGAGAAAAGTTTATGGTACAAGGAAGAAACTTATGACAATGGAGAGGAAAGTTAAGATGTATGGGAGAAATGTATAATAGGAGACAGAGAGAGAGAGAGAGAGAGAGAGAGAGAGAGAGGAGAAAGAGAGAGAGAGAGAGAGAGAGAGAGAAGGCAAGATGGTCTTGAAAAATACCTAGGCCCGTGAATGAGAAAGTCTCAGGGCCGAATTCCGCGCGCGTTAGAAATTTTTCAATAATCGAGTTCGTGGTTTCTTCGTTGCTTTACCCTCCTCTATGCTTCCATAGGTCAGAATTGGTTCTATATAGCACCGATGAACTCTCTTTCTCATTTCTATTGACATAGATTTGTTGCATAAGATATTTTTCATTTTCTGAAACGCTATTTTGGTCTGCGCTATTCTGCTTTTTATTTCTGTGGTGCATCTTCCATCTGATGTTATTATTGTGCCCAAGTATTTCAGACGTTGCACTTGTTTCAGATTTGTCCTGTTTAATTTTATGCTGCATGATGGTGATGATTGTTTCTTCGATATGACCATTACTTCTGTTTTCATACTATTCAAACTGCAACCTTTCTTATTGCTTTCTTTCACTATTATGTCTATCATTTCTTGTAGTTCATTCTCTGTCTCTGCTATTCAGACTGTGCCATCCGTATATCGCACATTATTTATGTTGTGACCGTTGACCTCAATTCCTTTTTTGTCTACTATTGATTTCATAATATGTTCGCTGTAAAGTGAAAACTAATCCGGCGACAGAACACAGCCTTGTCTGACTCCTTGTTTTATGTATTAAAATTGTCATGTTTGGTTGCCAGTACATGTTTTTTTATGATTCGCAGATCCTTGCCATCAACGTTTAATTTCTCCAGCATATTGATTATCTCACCATGCTTTACTTGTCAAATGCTTTTGTGTAGTCTGTAAAACACATATATAGATCTTCTTTAGCCCTAAAGATCTTTCTATCAATGTTTTTCAGATGTATATTGCATTATTGGTGCCCTTTCTTTCCATAAATCCACATTGTTCCTCACTTATTTCTGGTTATATTTTGTTCCTTGCACGTCTCATGATGATTCTTAGTAATATTTTCGTTATATAGATCATGAGACTAATAGTGCGATGGTCTTCGCAATCAGTGGCGCCTGACTTCTTCGGTATGGCTACAAAGATAGATTTTAGTAGATCTTCGGGTATGTATCAAGTGTTATATATGTCATTGAGTAGTTTTTGTTATGACTTGTATTCCCAGCTTTCCTAATGCATTTATCTCTTCGATTGTTATATTGTCGAAACCTGGAGCTTTGTCTCTTTTCATGTTTTGAATTGCCTCCTCCACTTCACTTTGCATTATTGGTGGTGCTGTGTCTTTGTTTGAATTGTTTAGTTCTGGTCTTTCATCATCATAGAGTTGACTGATGTATTCTGTCCATCTTTCCATTTTGCTGTCCTGTCCCATTATTATATTTCCTTCCTTTGATTTCACACATCCTGAAACTTTGACTTCTTTTCTTCCTTTTAATTCATTTAACTGATTGTGCATAAATTGTGAGTATTTCTTTTGTTGTTTTTCTATTTCTTCACATTTCTGTTTTAATCATCCTTCCTTTGCTTCTCTGCATTTGTTTTGAAACTTTTTGTGCAATATTGTGTATGTCTGTTCTTCTTTTTTATGTTTTCTTCTAACGTCCATTAGTTGTAATATTTCTTCTGTCATCCACTTTTTGTTGTTGATTCTTTTAGTCACTGGTATTACTTCGTTTGATGTTTGTTGAATCTATTGTTTGAGCATTTTCCACTGCGCCTCGATGTCCTGTATTTTCTCAATAGCAGTATATATATTTTGTACTATCGTGCTGTACTTATCACTCAAACGTTTATCTATTCTAAGCATATCTAGTTCTAATTTTATATTTCTTGGGGATTTCTGTGCCTTCTGCAGTTTTATTCTTATCTTATATTCTTATCTAAAATTATACATCCACTGAATTTGCAACAATTTCCTTTTTTTCATGACGTAAATTTCAAAGCTATTCTACTTAAGCGTAACATTTGAATTCATTGCCAGTTTTCGTGTATTGATTTGGTTCATGTCATCATTATCATCGAGTGCCATCTCCGCAATGAAGGTTGGCTACCATGGAGCGCCATTCTGCTCTGTCTCTTACTTTGATGGTGCAGGTTGTCATAGGCTGGCTTGTCCCTCTTTTGATGTTACTCGTCCATGTTAGTCTTGATCTGCCTCTTTTACCTTGTATTTTCCCCTCCAGGATTACTTTTAGTATGCTGTTGTGTCTTTTAACATGGCCCAAGAATCGCATCTGTCTTGTTTGAATTGTGTTTTAGTAGTTCTCTTTTCATTTTTATTTTTTTAAGATTTCATCGTTTGTTTTCTTTTCCTTCCACCCAATTCTACCTATTCTTCTATATATATCCACATTTCAAAGGCTTCAATTCTCTGTTCTGTTTTCTTGTCTAATATTTGGTTCATATCAACAAGTGACATAACATCTTCATCAATATTCAAGCACCCAGTGATGCAACGCCACCTCCCATAATATCATCATTTCTTCTCAGCCCGAGAACGCTACACAGAGTGTAAGTAAAAGCTCGTTACAATTGAAGATTTCCTGCTGGTTCTTGTACGTATTGTTTCCATCTTAGTTCTATAGTTGAGTCTTCCCTTGTAATTGTTTTACGTAATCTTTCTTTTTTGCTTTATTTCTTTCTTTTACCGTTTGGTTACCACATGAATTCCTGATGTGGAAGTCTTTCCACATTTATTCTGACTACATATTTCTGTTTAACCAACTGAACATATTTGGGTGATGTGTCAGTCTCATGCCAGACCACCTTTACTTCTCAGAAAAGAATCTCTGATGCCCATTTTGAGAGGCTGAGTGAACCCCGGAGTATTGACGGTCATTAAAACCTCCCACGGCTTCTGGGAATTGAATCCGAACCTTTCTGACCAGGAAGTCGACGCACTAATTACTCAGCCACGAACATTTATGTACATTAATCGTATCATCATCATCAAGTACCGGGTCTAGTGGTGTAGGTGATCATGTCTCTCCACAACTTTCGATCTCGGCAGCTATTTATCATTTCTGTTGTTGACCTTCTGCCAAGCCATTCTTTTAAGCTGTCTGTTATTTTTCTCTTTGCTTCCCTCTATCTCTTCGTCCCTCAATTTTTCCAGTTGTTACAATATATTCAAGTTGTTCTCTTCTCATTACATGGCCAAAAAAATGATGATTGTCTCTTCCTAACATTATTAATCGTATAGTTAATTAAATTAGAAGTCAAATATGCTAATATCTTTTATACATTTTCTCCCACCCCTGCGGTGGATATTCAGATGAGGCATTGGAGGCCCCGATTCCTCGAACATTTTGTCAGAATACATAACACAATCACAATCTAGCTCAATGAGTTACGTGTCAGTTTACAACCAGTAACTGTATTCTCTAGTATAGCCGTGATATTGTTCAAATAACTGAAGCAGTTACTTATAAATAGCCTTCCAAGCATATGGAGGAACATTTTACAACAACCGTGCAACGGCGTCTATCAACATTGCACTGAGTATGATAATTAGGAGGCCATTTCAATAAACAGCTCCTCGTTACCATAGAAACAGAAGAACGATTAATAAGATGGCGTTATATCTTTTTTTAACATGAGGAAATAGAGTTAGTAGGCGACTGTCCTATTTTGTTGCTCCGGTAAGAATAACTGCTTTACGTGTTTATATAAATATATATAAAATAAAGTGCTCTGTTACTCCAAGTGGCGTATAGGGAATATGGTGTAAGCGACCATAATTTTTATAGACCTTCAGCACATGATTTTTGGGGTAAAATGGTCGGTATTACACTAGTGCCGCTTTACTTTCCCAGAAAAAAATCCGGCACCCATTTAAGACTTGGTGAACCCGGAAGCCGTCGATCAGGATCGAACCCGACCTCTTGTCCTTTGTAGTCCAGTTCACTAACCACTGAGCTATCGCGGCTCCCATGTATATATATTATAGTATATATATATATATACATACACATATATATATATATAAACTAGAACAAAACTGTAAAAGATGTTAAATAACAACAAAACCGTGATCTTCTTATAACTTATAATGCACATCACTAAGATAGTTTATATAGTGTATGTAGTTTATGTTAATTTAGGGCAATACTTGAAGGAACTATTTTACATAGAACAATTTGCAGCAATGTTTATGTCACAAGTTAAAAGGTTAAAAGTCAACCCCAAAGTTTGGTCTTGCATCCTGCCCTCAAATTTAAAACCCGCCGACAGTCGTTGTCCCACCCCCACCATTTTCAAAGTGAATTTAAATTTGCCACACAATTGAGCAAGACTAGAAAAACATGCTGGTGTTATTGTTATCACCATCCGTCAGTCGTCTGTAACGACATGTACTTCATGCACTGGGTTGTTACTCCGACCTATGTGCTGGAGATACAGTATGTTACTTATATCATTGGCAGCTTTTGCAGAAAATAAAATGTAATTTAACTCCAGAAGTGTAACAAATACATTACTTCAATTTGAATAAGTAAATTTCCATTCTCCATTTATGATTGGTCACTTTTGACTCAAAGGAATCTATTTTTAAAAATGTCTAAAATATAAAATAGGTCTTATAACTAACTAACTAAATATGTCTTTAAAATAAGATATATCTATGTCTATCAGTTCATCTAAAATTCTAAATGGATGTTGACAATTCTCTTAAAATTTTACTGAAATAAATTGTTTTGAACAAGAGCTATTGAGAAAGTGTGACCAACTGAATATGCTGTTAATGATAGAACGTGAGTGCTAGAATACGTAGTGAAATGGTCACAAGATCTGCAATCACCGGCTTCGCAAGCAGACATAAGGAGCTGGCCAAATACAACCTAGCTGAACGTAGTTCATGCTGGTAAACATAGGGAAAGTCACAACGAAGTGACAAGTTTTTAGCGCCGTCTTAAGCAATTCTTCTTTCTTCTACCTTTTTACCTCCCAGTGGAGCATGTCTTCAACAAACACTTTCCTAGTCGTTCTGTTTTTTTGCCATTCTTTTGAGGTCATTCCATGTCTTTCCATCATATTCATCTCTGCTTCTATCTGTCTTCTTTAAGAATTCTTGGTCTTCCTCTTTGTCCTTTCCACTGGAGATTCCAAAAAGGGCCTGTTGTGTAATACTCTCAGTTGGCTTCCGCAATGTGAGTCCTATCCAGCGCCATCGTCTTCGCTGTATCTCTTTATCCACTGGTATTTGACTGGTACATTTCCATAATTCTATGTTAGTGATTTTGTCCTGCCATTTCCCTCCTTTTATTCTGCGTAAGCATCCATTAATGAAAGTCTGTATCTTCATGATTGTCAATTTTATTGTTCTCCATATTTCACAGCCATATAACAGCGACTTAACATTTGAGTTGAACATTTTTATTTGTCTTAAGCTATTATAGAGCAGTTATTATTGAGTTGACCTGCTGAGGACAAAAAGGCCAGATTCGAGACCGTCGATGACTTCTAAGTTTATCAAGCCTTAAACATATACTAGAGATCGGTTTCCAGAAAAATATACGGGACTGGACTGTTGTAGTGCTGACTACTTGACCTCCAAAATGTGCAGATAATGGTGCAGTACACACGGGCACCGTCACCATAGTCATTGTTGGCATCATTCATCACTATCAAATATAAAATATTATTGACATCATTCATTATCATCAAATACCAGATTAATGAAATCATTCATTAACATCAAATACCAGATTAATGAAATCATTCATTATCATCAAATACCAGATTATTGATATCATTTATCTTCATCATTAAATACCAGATTGTTGACATCATTCATCACCACCAAATACCAGATTGTTGACATCATTCATTATCATCATCATATACCAGATAGCTGACATCATTCATCACCAACAAATACCAGATTGTTGGCATCATTCATCACCACCAAATACCAGATTGTTGGCATCATTCATCACCACCAAATACCAGATTGTTGGCATCATTCATCACCACCAAATACCAGATTGTTGACATCATTCATCACCACCAAATACCAGATTGTTGGCATCATTCATCACCACCAAATACCAGATTGTTGGCATCATTCATCACCACCAAATACCAGATTGTTGACATCATTCATCACCACCAAATACCAGATTGTTGACATCATTCATCACCACCAAATACCAGATTGTTGACATCATTCATCACCATCAAATATAAAAGATTATTGACATCATTCCTTATCATCAAATACCACATTGTTGATATCATTTATCTTCATATTAAATATCAGATTGCTGACAGCATTCACCACCATCATTAAATACCAGATTGCTGACATCATTCATCACCATCAAATACCAGATTGTTGACATCATTCGTCTTCATCATTAAATACCAGATTGCTGACATCATTCATCACCATAAAATACCAGATTGTTGACATCATTCATTATCATTATCATTATCATATACCAGATTGTTGGCATCATTCGTCTTCATCATCAAATACCAGATTATTGACATCATTCATGTTTCATCATCAAATACCAGATTGTTCACACAGTTCTTCCTCATCAAATATCAGATTGTTTGCACCAGTTATCAAATATCAGGTTGTTCGCATTATTCATCATCCTTAAATACCAAATTGTTGATATCATTCATCATCATCATCATCATCATCATCAACTACCAGATTGTTGACATCATTCATCGTTATCAAATGCCAGATTGTTGACATCATTCTTCATCATTAAATGCCAGATTGTTGACATCATTCATAATCATCAAATGCCAGATTTTTGCCATTATTCATCATCATCAAATACCAGATTGTTGACATCATTCATAATCATCAAATGCCAGATTGTTGACATCATTCATCATCATCAAATACACGATTGTTGCCATTATTCATCATCATCAAATGCTAGATTGTTCGCACCACTCATCATCATCAAATACCACATCTACTGACATAGATAACCATGATCCGCTCACTTCAACTCGCAGGTATGTTTCCTTCTTTATTTTAATCTGTATTTCCCCTTCCATACGTTCGTTTGTAATAAAATGTTTCAGTCGTTATTAATGATCAAAATTGATGATCAAAACCTCTTTGCTTGTAATAAGCTTTTATATCTTGGGGGACTGGTTGGTCTCGACGCAAAACGCCGGACTTGAGACAGAGAGGTTGTGGGTTCAAGTCCCGGCTCCCCTCGTTGGGATTTTTATCTATGGTTTCTCTCTGCGGCAACCACCCCTGGTCTCAGCAGCGAGGCCCGGCTTGAAACGTCAATTACTCATCGACGGAAAAAAATATGAGTACCTCCGAAGACGGAGTTATCTGCCTGTGTGGCGAAGGACCTCTGTACACACGGCTGCCTTGGAAAATAAATCAACACGCAAAATTCAGTTCCTAGTCTCTAGGGACTTCGTCAGAGGTAAAAGCTGGTGTACGAAAAAAACATATCTTTGGCGTCTTTAACATCATCCTTATTGTTCTCTTAAATGCCGATTGTATCCTCACTATACTTTATTCTTGTGCTAAACCATATTTAGGTGGCTTACAACGATTTTCATGCCTGACGTTCAATTGTTTAAAATTTACTTCAAAAAGCTTGAATTGATTCTATAAACCAGTGAGTATATCTTTTTCATTCTTCTACTGGAGAAGTTACACGGTCTAATATCTCCTTGGCTCCTTTAAATCTTCCTAACGTTGAATTATTCTGTATCTTACCTCTGCTGTGGGAGCCGCGATAGCTCAGTGGTTAGTGAACTGGACTACAAAGGACAAGGGGTAGAGTTCGATCCCAAACGACGGCTTCAGGTTCACCCAGCCTTAAATGGATACCGGATTTTTTTCTGGAAAGTAAAGCAGCACGGGCGTAATACCGACCACATTACCCCAAAAATCATGTGCTGAAGGTCTGTAAAATATGGGGTCACTAACACCATATTTCCACATACGCCACTTGGCGTGACGGGGGTACTTTACTTTTTACTTACCTCTGCTGTACAACTGATATCTGAAGTTGTTATCGTTCCTGTATATGTAAAGTGATTACGCGCAGACGTCAAAGGCACATAATCAACGGGTAAAGACATAACGATGCATCAAGATGCATAGTAATGCGAAGCTGCTGTAAAGCTGATAATAATATTGAACATTTAAAAAAAGGGGGAAAAAGTGGTATGGTAACAGCTTTACTTAGGTGAGAAACAAAACAAAAGTAGAACGACGATTCGGCTGAAAGGGCTTCAGCAGGAACAAAGAGCAACAACACAAAAATGTATATGGAGGTCCTTATATATTTATTATAGTTTTTATTCTTATATATGTGTGTGTTGTTGCTTGTTGTTCCTGCTGAAGGCCTTTTGGCCGGAACGTCGTTTTACTTTTGCTTTGTTTCTCACCTACGTCAAGTTGTTACAATACCATTTTTGCCTTTTTTCTTAGTGCACATAATCAACGCTTGCCGCAAATCGTAAAAAAAACAACAACAAAATATACATCCACTCAAAGGTGGTTGACAAAGGGATCTGTCAGACAAATGAAGAGGAGAGAAATTTCAATAAGTCGTTTCAATGTTATCTTAAGTTGTTTTAATGTTATCTTAAGTTGTTTTAATGTTATCTTAAGTCGTTTCAATGTTATCTTAAGTTGTTTCAATGTTATCTTAAGTTGTTTTAATGTTATCTTAAGTTGTTTCAAAGTTATCTTAAGTTGTTTCAATGTTATCTTCATTTGTTTCAATGTTACCTTCAGTTATTTCAATTTTATCGTAAGTTGTTTCAATGTTATCTTAAGTTGATTCAATGTTCTCTTATTTTCTATTATCTCTTTCTCGTTATGAGCAGCACTCTTTCTTAATTGTGACGTCAACACTCGCAAAATCATCTGAAGTCTCAACACATGTAATGAATATTCATCATCCTCATTGAGTGCCGTCTCCGCATCGAAGGTTGGCTACCATGGAGAGCACTTCCGTTCTGTCATCGTAGATCTTTCTTCTGACATGTTTGAATTTCTCTCATTGGCTTTCTTGTACTAGTACGTGATGAGGCTCCAATCTTTTTTCACGGTGGTCTGCCATATTCGTCTTTCGTGCCCTGAATATGCCTCTTGTGACCACACACTTTGCTGTTTTCGCTTTCTGAGCCGTTGATCATTTCTGATTCTTCCGCCCCATTTTACCGTCACAGACTTTGTATATTCAGGATGGTCAATCCCGAATGGCGCCATTGTTGTCAAAATAGATTTTAAATAGAATTAATTTTAACTGTAACAAATCGTGGCGTACAGCCAATATTACGTTACTGTTAATAATTGTCTAGGGATGAGGTCGACATGTGATGTTTGTACAAACTTTCATAGAAAACTCTGGCTAACGATTGCACTGGATAAACGAACAAAACCATGTTGGTTGGAAACAATTTGACCCAGTGAAGAACTGAACAATCACTAGTTATTTCAGGGGGCAGTGACCGAATCCAGTCCACCAATCAGTAAACGAAATGTCTAGCTCATTTGCTAACATAGGCTTCACTTTCTCTCACTCTCTCTTTTCTCTCCCTCTCTCTATTATTTACATATGTCCTATATTTTGTGTTTAGATGTGTGAGTGTTTTATATATATATATATATATATGGAACTTCCGGTCAATATGGTGGATAGGCGGCAGGATAGGCTATGTCCGGAAAGTATTCCTTGTTGCAGTTTCCTGATATTCCACGTCCGGCTTGTTGCAGGAGCTACTGAGTTAAGTGCTCTGTGCACACTGTGAGCTGTGCGTTTAATCTGTTTTAATCGCGTTTCGATATTCCGATTGTTTATGATGATATCGTATGATGGAGAACAGATGGCTGTGTTCACTTTCTGTGCGGTTTCACCTTACATCTTTTGGCGTGTGCTGAGACTGCTATGATGGGGGCTACAGCTACCTTTCTTTGTTTTTGAGATGAAATAGTATTCGGATGATTCCACTGGAACGGTCGGTTGAGCAATTATGGATTTTAATTCGTTTGCAATGATACCGGGGCCTTCCATAACCATATATATATATATATATCTATATATATATATAGATATATATATATGTTATAAGTACTGAACATTCTCGATTGGTGCCAAAACATGGATATTAAATAAGAAAACGGAGCAGAAAACCAAATATTTTGAAATGTGGGGGAGAATTGGGTGGGACGAGGGAAAGATAAACAAGTAAGTGCTGAATCAGTTGAAAATGAAAAAAAAAGAGAACTATTTAACAGAATTCGAAAAAGACAACTACAAAATGACAAAAAAGACAAACATGGTAAAAAAACACACTGTTATGAGAACTGGGTGTACAATTCATAACAAAACTACTCAATGGCATATATAACACTGGATACATACCCGAAGATCTACTAAAATATATCTCTGTAGCCACACCGAAGAAGTCAGGCACCACTGATTGTGAAGACCATCCCACTATTAATCTTATGAGCCACATGACAAAAATATTACTAAGAATCATCATGAGACGTGTAAGGACAAAAAATAACAGAAATAAGTGAGAAACAATGTGGATTTATGGAAGGAAAGGGCACCAATAATGCAATATACATCTTAAGAACATTGATAGAAAGCGCTATAGATGTAAAGAAAGATCTATATATGTGCTTTGTAGACTACACAAAAGCATTTGACAAAATAAAGCATGTGGAAATAATCAATATTCTGGAGAAATTAAACATTGATGGCAAGGATCTGCGAATTATAAAAAAAAACATGTACTGCAACAAACAGCAGCTAAGTGAATTAACAACCAAACAAGACATTTTGAATATATAAAACAAGGAGTCAGACAAGGCTGTGTTCTGTCACCGGATTTGTTTTCACCTTACAGAAAGCTGAGAAAGCATATTATGAGATCAATAGTAGACAAAAAAGGAATTGAGGTCAACGGTCACAACATAAATAATTTGCGATATGCGGATGGCACAGTCTTAATAGCAGAGCCAGAGAATGAACTATAAAAAAATGATAGATATAATAGTAAAAGAAAGCAACAAAAAGGTCTCAGTCTGAATAGCAAGAAAACAGAAGTAATGTTATATCAAAGAAACAACTATCACAATCATGCAGCATAAAAATAAACAGGACAAATCTGAAAGTGCAGCGCGTCAAATACTTTGGCACAATAATGACAGCAGATGGAAGATGCACACAAAAATAAAGAGCAGAATAGCTCAGGCCAAATAGCATTTCAGAAATGAAAAATATCTTATACAACAAATCTATGTCAATAGAAGTGAGAAAGAGAGTTCATCGGTGCTATATTGCAGCAATTCTGACCTATAGAAGCGAATCATGGACAGTAGACAAACAAATGAAAAGACGATTATAGGCCACAGAGATGGGATTTCTCAGAAGAATCCTGAAAGTTCCCTGTACAGCTAAAAATACAATGAGGAAGTTCACAAAGAGGCCAACACAAAAAGGGAGCTCCTAAAAAACATTAGAAAGAAACAATCTGCATTTTACGGGCACATCATGAGAAGAGGAAAGTTGGAATACTTGGTTACAACTGGCAAAATAAAAGGAAAGAGAGCTCACGGACGACAAAGATAGAACTAATGAATAGTTTGGTGTTATGGCATGGAAAACAGTCAACAACAGAACTGATACGATGCACTGTAGATAGAAGATTGTGGAAGGACATGATCACCACGCCAACCAGTATGGCACTCAATGATGATGAAGCTCAAGTAACGTTCTCACACTGAAGAGATACAATACCCTATTACAAGTTAGTTAGAGAAGGTATAAGGTAGACGTTGCAATGGCCGACCAAGATTTAAGTAGACTAACAACACCAACAGATGGACAGAGGGACCTATGACAACATGCACCATCAGAACAACAGAGAGAGCAAAATGGCACTCCATGGTAGTCAACCTTCAATGTAGAGATGGCACCGAGTGAATGAGTATATATATATATATATATATATATGTAAAAAAAGTAAAGTACCCCCGTCACGCCAAGCGGCGTATAGGGAAATATGGTGTTAGTGACCCTATATTTTACAGACCTTCAGCACATGATTTTTGGGGTAATGTGGTCAGTATTACGCCCGTGCTGCTTTACTTTCCCAGAAAAAAATCCGGTACCCTTTAAGGCTGGGTGAACCCGGAAGCCGTCGGTTGGGATCGAACCCTACCCCTTGTCCGTGGTAGTCCAGTTCACTAACCACTGAGCTATCGCGGCTTCCTATATATATATGTAGCGAATAATAATTACAACAATTAGTCTCCAAAGTGAGAAACTTTTACAAAGTCCCCATATAGTGTAAAAAATTATTATAGACTAGATATATATGTGAACTTAACATACTGTTTATGTACGCACTCTATTGTTGCATATGATTGGTTATTTCTGTGTGCATAAGACGATAAAGGAGGAAGAACGCATATCGTATGTATGTGTGCATGCACAATTGTCGGCACGGTGACCTTCTGCTGCCTGCACATGGGCACTAGCCCAAAATAGGTTTCACTTTCTTTTTTGGATGGTTGAAGTCTAGAAGATAGCCTAGAAGACAGTCTAAAGTTGAACAAATCGTGCCTCGCACATGAAGTGGGCAAACACCCCAAGACATCACAAGAAAGATGGTGCCCATGTTGTGTTGCTACTCGTATATCATAACATCTATGCTTGTTTTTTATTCATCTTGTCACGACTATTACAGTGTCACATTTATTTCTCATGAAAAGTCTATAGTACCTATTTAAGGCTGGGTGAACCTAGAAGGGATATAACTCGACCTATTATTCTATGTAAGTAGTAGACCAGGAAGGAAAGGGTCGGACTTGTTTAGTTGACCAAAGAGTAGGGTATACTCTACGAAGTCCAGTACCCTATGAGTACAGGAGTTATATAGAGACTACGGCAAGCCGCGGCAAGCTGCGGCAAGCTGCGGCAAGCCAGAGTGATGTCATGATATATATGTATATATGAATAGGGCTTGTATAGTGCATGAAGAGGTTGGTGGTTGAGGGGGATTATTACTGACTCATGAGTGATGGACATCAGTTTTTCCCGCCAAAGTGACTTCCAATAGGAGCTAGTGTGTGTATGTGTTGTCCGGCTATAGACCACGCCCACTCCGGAAGTGAAACTACCATATTAGGGAGTAGTGATACGTTAGTTATTTCATAGTTATGGTGAGTATATATACATATAATAGTAATAAGTTAATAGTTATTATATCTACGTGGACGTAAATGGGCCCCGTATTTAAGATAGGGACCATAAGTAGGTATATATACATACATATATATTGGCAAATCTTGCTGGCGGTATTAACGAACAGTCATTTTCTCCTACCGTGGCAGCTCAATATCTCCCACCGTTGCCGCTCTCGCGTGAGTTTATTGATTATTGTCTCCAGCGAGCGCGAAACGCAACAGGTTATGTAAAAAAAGGCGCGTACACGGTTTAATATATTCATTCGACTAGCATCGGTCGGTCACTCAGTCAACCACAGTGATAACACTGCTAGATATGTGTCCATATCTGTAAATTATTAACAGATTCCGTGAACACTCTCACGTTTCTATTTAGCGAGCTGAACCTGGAGAATACTCGCCCACATCTAGGACAATTGTATCAATTACCAGCCATCGTGTTCCTTTAGGCTACCTCTCCAAAAGAGAGAGGAAAAAAAAATATATATATATATATAAAGCAACAAGCTAGAATAACTCAAAGCAATACGCTAATTGGGATGAGCGCTATGGATATTAGTGAGCAGAGTATTTTACAAAAAACCGACCGCAAGGTTAGCATGTCTTATCTTATTCTCTCTCCATCGTTTTTTTTTTAGGATATTAAGATACTCTAATTTTTTTAAATATCAAATTACTTTAGGTGACGTTTGCCGAAGAGTTGGTGACAGTCCATCATTTGGATGATCTTACAGAGGATAGACGCTCAACGTGGATGCAGGTTGCCTGTGACAGGCACAGATTTGCGAGAAGAATAGCAACAACGGCATTAGTTATAGAGCCTATTCTTCAACCGCCAACGTCAAAAGCAGGATAAATAGCGTCTCTTCCAAAAATCGAGAAGGAAACAAGCGCCATAATTAGAGATGTAATAAGTAAAACGAACAAAAACCGCAACTTCTAAAACTATCAAACGTGCGATAAACCTAATACCCAACAAGCCCATGCTGCAATTGACAAACTACCAGTCATACACAACGCGTTTTTTTAAATAATTTTTCACCTAGCGAAAAACCTACGATCCTCCCTTTACGATTCTGACGTGAACGCTAGACTCGCGATATAACAGTTTGCAACCGATGCCTCCAACTACACATCGTAGAAAAACTACAATATGGATATTCTCACATGGCGGATTTCTATTAAATGTTTGCAAAACATATATATTAAAATATAAATTTAAATGTTGGTTTTATAAAGAAAAGAGCGTCTGTTTTTTTTTTTGTGTGTGTTATACATTATTCTTATCAGGTTAATAAACTTTGTGGAATCCATAGTGACTTACCAACTTCCAAACCATTCCTCTGTCTAAACTAGCAAATACCGTTTCGTAATCGTTGTTCAATTGTTATACGTAGAGTAGTTATGTGATCAACACATGAGCTGTTCTTCCTAAAAAATACGTGTGCGTCTCTCAAATGTTTCTCTGTGACCTTTCTTAGGCTCTCCAAAATAAATCTACTTAATTTTTTTTATTCATCCTGGCACTGATAGCAGCATAATTCCCATATAATATGTACACCCCTGTAAACTTCCTGTCTAATGGTAGTTGATCATATAACCTTCTTCCGTCCCCAAATGTTATCTAATAGAGTATGTAACATCATGGTAGAGGTGTTAATACTCCGAAGGAATTTCATCTGGCCCTATGGCTTTACCATTTTTTAATAACTTCTACTGGTAGTATATCTTGAGGATTATTTGAGCCGGGTCTGTTCCAAAAGTTCTTCAAAGTGCTATTTCCATCTCTCTAGTGTTCCCTATAGTACTAGGCAGATTTCCTGTCTTATCTCTAATAAAGGCAGCAATCTGTTTGCATTTTCCACACAATTTTCTGTGTACGGTTGTACACTGCTTTATAATTCCTTTTATTTGCTGCTTCCTCTGCCTCTTTAGCTAGATCATCTATATATTTCCGCTAGCCACTTTTACTCTCTCCAGAACGATTCTGCGTAATATATTTCTTGACACTGATAACGGCTACCATGGAGCGTCATTCCGCTCTGTCTCTTGCTTTAATGGTGCACGTTGTCATAGGCTGACGTGTTCATCTTTTGATGTTACTCGTCCATGTTAGTCGTGTCTGCCTCTCCCTCTTTTACTTTGTATTTCCCCTCCAGGATTACTTTTAGTAGACTGTTGTGACTTTTAACATGGCCCAACAACCGCATTTGTCTTGTTTGAATTGTGCTTAGTAGTTCTCTTTTCGTTGTTAGTTGTTTTAAGACTTCATCGTTGTTTTCTTTTCCTTCCATCCAATTCTACCTATTCTTCTATATACCACATATCAAAGGCTTCAGTTGTCTGTTCAGTTTTCTTGTCTAACGTCCCTGTTTATGCACCATTTAGGAATGTTGAGAAGACAACATTTTGCTATTCTTAGTTTTAGCCCTGATCTTATTTGCCTTGATGTTAGTATATTTTTCATGGCATTAACGTTATTTTTCACCATTCATATTCTTTTGCTTATTTCAATTTTACATTTTCAATTACTGGTTATAGTATGTACAAGGTAGTTGTAGCTCTGAACTATCTCCAAGTCTATTCCTTCAATTTTGATATCCACTTGCTGGTTTTGAATATTTTCTTTGTTTATTGTCATAGTTTTACTTTCTTTTGATATTCATATCTAATCCATATTTATTTATTTATTTTTTATTATTTTTTTTTTTGGCTTGTCATGTTTAATTCATTAAGTAATGTTGTAGATCTTTATGATTTTCTGGTACTAATACAGTATCATCAGCATATTTTAGGTTAATGATCATCTCCCCATATTAATGTTTAGGTATGGCATTTATGTGATGTTTTAAAGATTTTCTCGATGTATATACTGCACAAGCATGTTTTACTCCTCTTTTTATAAAATAGGTATCGAGTTCTCTTTGTTATATTTTATTATCGCTGTTTGCCCGCAGTATAAATTATTTATCTCAGTCATCCTTCAAAACTGGGAACTATTGATATGGTGATACGAGGGATCAACAACAATATATTTTTCTGACATCGTAATCTCTGATAAACTCACAGACAGCGTTACGAGTGACGTCGATAATTTTTTTTTGTTTGGAAAAGTTGAGATAGTTTAACAGCTGTTGAACGGGCTCTGTTCAATATTGGATATTCAGATGAGACCAAAATCAAAGCAGAATCCATAATTACCGAGCTAGGCGAAACACTGAGATGTGCTGTTGGTGACGCATGCGAAAAAGATGATGGTGTTATTGTCGAAACACCATGATGGTTGAGTGAACATGTTGTTGACATGACAGATACGGTTGTCGTTATTGTTGCTGACAACAACAATTTTTTATTTGGTGATGAGTATGTGAAAGATCGTGATATCATTTGTATCCTAGATGTGTTGAAGCGAAGAGATTTCTATCTTGCAGATACACCTGCAAATGTTCGCCTTTTCCAGCAAAGATCCTACACAAGGGAGAAGGCTAATGGGTCTGTAATTCTTGGAGATCAATTTTATTTGTGACTTTTCCGAGTCAAGGAATGGTATGTTGAGATCTCCTCCCACACAGATGATGCTTGTCCTAAGTGTCAAATATTGTTAACGAGCCTGAAAAACCAGTCATCGAGGTGGCATTGTCGGCAGGTTTGAAGAAATCAATGTCGAACTCTGATATTGACAAATACATATCTCTCCCCAATTATCATTATAGATCTGTCTGACATCATATGGAAGAATATCTAAAGCGTCATCGTCAACTGTTAGTTTTCTTCTTTTCGCAGAACATCCAGTTTCCACTCGATGTGATAGCTCGTTTGTGTGACACCGATGAAGAAGTAGAAGGAGTCTGTATGGGGAACGATGAATACTGCTGTAGTTCGTATGTCAATTGTCGCTACTATTAAACGACGAACTGTAAAGAGGCCGTATGGGTGAGTGGAGGCGATATAGGTAGTGATATTGCATTTTTGGTTTTCTAGATGTTTTTTCTTTAGATTGTTGAGGTGCATTTGCACACGAAATATCACCAATAGTTTTGTTTTCACTAGCAGAAAATCACCATAGACTTTTTTCTCCCACAGATCCTCATTTCTTATCTTATATCCGAACTTATCTTGGAACTAGTTTCCTGACGTATTTGTGACACAGGTGACTTCCTACCGCTGAGAGTTATTTTCACGATGCATCGTTTAAGAGCTGTTGAACTGGGCTCTTTTCGATATTGGATATTCAGATGAGTCCAGAATCAGGATGAATCCATAATGACTGAGCTACTCGAAACACTGAGATGTGCTGTTGGTGACACATGTGAAAATAGATGATGGCGTTGTTGTCGAAACATCATGATGGTTGAGTGAACATGTTGTTGACATGACAGATACGTTTATCGTTATTGATGCTGACAACACAGTTTTTTTTTTCGGTGATGGGTATGTGAAGGGTTGTATCTCCCTATTAACCGACAACATGGTAAAAACTTGTAGTCGGTGGGTCTGGTGTACGACTCGTTATGACAGAGGCTGACACACTCACAGAGTTTGTAGTGTCAACATAAGAACATACCCAGATTTGTCGACGCATCAGAGATTGTAGGATCACCACAGTTGACATGCTCATGTGCCTCAACACACACTCGATTGTAATGTCTCTGCTCTACATGTATTATCGGTGTTCTTGTAGTCGACACTGTCGCGGTGTGATCGTTCAAGATGTCATAGATGTCGACACACTAGGCTGTAATGTCGGTGATATATGTGATGGTATTGGTGTCGGGAGAATACAATTTGTAATGTCAACTCCCCACATTCTCTCTTATTAACAACTGGTCGAGTCACCTTTCATGATAAGCGTGGTCGGTGACGCACACATTTTATGTTGTTTTAATGGTGTCGAGCAAAATTTAATATCAAAATATATCAAAAAGGTTCATTTTTTTTTAATGTTGATGTAGTTGTAGTCTTGCGCGCATCAGAATAACGAGATCCCCATCACTGAGACCGGTGTCGACACGCTCTCTGTTTTGTGTGAGATATATCAACTGAACGTATGTTTTGTTTCTACCCTAGCTGTGTTCTAGTAAGTTGGTTTTTGTGTACCAGATCAACCTTTTATTCATCATCTTCCACAGCAACATTCCTACATAAGGGAGCAGGCAGATGGGTCTGTAATTCTTGGAGATCATTTTTCTTGTGTTTAACTTTTCTGAGTCAAGGTATGGTATGCAGAGATCTCCTCCCAAGCAGATGATACGTGTCCTAAGTGTCAAATATTGTTAACGATCATAAAAAACCAGTCATCGAGGTGGCATTGTCGACAGGCTTGAAGAAATCAATGTCGAACTTTGACATTGACAAATACCTGAACACTGTCCTTCACCCTCATTGTAATGTTTAAGTAAGATTTCCTGGAATGAAATTCGACATCTAGGTGAGCATCGCGTCAAACATATCCTAGGCTGTGATTGAGCTCGATGTTTTACATCCCTTTGACTGGAGGATGATGAGCCTGTAAATCACGGAAGCCGTGTTGTCATCGAACGGTCTAGGTATGGTATGTAGAGATCTCCTTCCAGGTAGATAATTCATGTCTTGAGTGTCAAATTCGGTTAACGATCCTGAAAAAAGACATGATGACGGAATCCTCGAGGTGTGAGCAATATTGTTATAAGACCATGATTAGCATGTACCATACCAACGGACGTAGACAATCATCATGCCCGACCACATTTGTCTGTCCACACTGCAACTTATCAGTTCAGTTGTTGAGTGTTTTCCATCTTCTCTCTTTATCGAACACGATCTTTCATTCTTTTTTATTTTGCCACTTGTAACCAAGTATTCGAACTTTCCTTTTTTTTCATGATGTGCCTGTAAAACATCGATTGTTACTTTCGACTGTTGATTAAGAGCTCTCTTTTTGTGTGGACTGTTTTCAAACATTCAGGGAACGCTCAAATTCTTCTGAGAAAGGCCACATATGCGGCCTCTAAGCGATTTTTCATTTGGTTGTCTGCTGACCAGCGATGTCACCACCACCTCATGTATACTTGACTCTGACAGGCGATTTTGTGAAAAATAAGAGGGAAGCAAGTAGGTATGAACGCCGTATACAAACAAGACATGAGAATCTGTGGCAAAATCAATCTAGCCAGGGGTCTGATGGTGACATATATCGAATGATTTGACATGAACCCTCTACTTTTCAACATCTTCACTTTTAAAAGTAACAGGTGAATCGACTAAGGTATAGATAGCATACTACCCAAAACCGGCGCTTTTTTATTCTGCTGCGAAGATAGAGATAGTGGACACGAAGTACGTACACGAGCAGTAGACTGAACTTACCCAATTGTTCAAAAGACTTGAGCAATTGAGTGAGAATCGAACACTGGTGAACCAGACAAAGACGACTTCAAATTTGTATCTCTCCGATCAAAGAGATTGTGAACACACTTTCAAAACTTCCACAAGTTGATTCAGAAACTATCGCGATGACCCGCGAAACACGGGTGAGTCGAAAAAAAAAAAAAAAAAAAAAAAAAAAAAAAAAAAACACGAGCCATATTACGACCACCAATCAATTCAACCATTCCAACAAAACTAGCATCTGGCATTTTCCCGTTACAACCGAATGTCTGGTGACGAATCGCAAACATATATTTACAACACCGCTAGTCCAGCGTCATTACCGAACAACAAGTGTCCTTCAACCAAGAAAAAATGTTGATCATGTTGATGTCGCAGTCGTCGTGTGGTGGTTACATTAATATGGCTCGTGTTTTTTTTTTTTTTTTTTTTTTTTTTTTTTTCGACTCACCCGTGTTTCGCGGGTCATCGCGATAGTTTCTGAATCAACTTGTGGAAGTTTTGAAAGTGTGTTCACAATCTCTTTGATCGGAGAGATACAAATTTGAAGTCGTCTTTGTCTGGTTCACCAGTGTTCGATTCTCACTCAATTGCTCAAGTCTTTTGAACAATTGGGTAAGTTCAGTCTACTGCTCGTGTACGTACATCGTGTCCACTATCTCTATCTTCGCAGCAGAATAAAAAAGCGCCGGTTTTGGGTAGTATGCTATCTATACCTTAGTCGATTCACCTGTTACTTTTAAAAGTGAAGATGTTGAAAAGTAGAGGGTTCATGTCAAATCATTCGATATATGTCACCATCAGACCCCTGGCTAGATTGATTTTGCCACAGATTCTCATGTCTTGTTTGTATACGGCGTTCATACCTACTTGCTTCCCTCTTATTTTTCACAAAATCGCCTGTCAGAGTCAAGTATACATGAGGTGGTGGTGACATCGCTGGTCAGCAGACAACCAAATGAAAAATCGCTTAGAGGCCGCATATGTGGCCTTTCTCAGAAGAATTTGAGCGTTCCCTGAATGTTTGAAAACAGTCCAACACAAAAAGAGAGCTCTTAATCAACAGTCGAAAGTAACAATCGATGTTTTACAGGCACATCATGAAAAAAAAGGAAAGTTCGAATACTTGGTTACAAGTGGCAAAATAAAAAAGAATGAAAGATCGTGTTCGATAAAGAGAGAAGATGGAAAACACTCAACAACTGAACTGATAAGTTGCAGTGTGGACAGACAAATGTGGTCGGGCATGATGATTGTCTACGTCCGTTGGTATGGTACATGCTAATCATGGTCTTATAACAATATTGCTCACACCTCGAGGATTCCGTCATCATGTCTTTTTTCAGGATCGTTAACCGAATTTGACACTCAAGACATGAATTATCTACCTGGAAGGAGATCTCTACATACCATACCTAGACCGTTCGATGACAACACGGCTTCCGTGATTTACAGGCTCATCATCCTCCAGTCAAAGGGATGTAAAACATCGAGCTCAATCACAGCCTAGGATATGTTTGACGCGATGCTCACCTAGATGTCGAATTTCATTCCAGGAAATCTTACTTAAACATTACAATGAGGGTGAAGGACAGTGTTCAGGTATTTGTCAATGTCAAAGTTCGACATTGATTTCTTCAAGCCTGTCGACAATGCCACCTCGATGACTGGTTTTTTATGATCGTTAACAATATTTGACACTTAGGACACGTATCATCTGCTTGGGAGGAGATCTCTGCATACCATACCTTGACTCAGAAAAGTCAAACACAAGAAAAATGATCTCCAAGAATTACAGACCCATCTGCCTGCTCCCTTATGTAGGAATGTTGCTGTGGAAGATGATGAATAAAAGGTTGATCTGGTACACAAAAACCAACTTACTAGAACACAGCTAGGGTAGAAACAAAACATACGTTCAGTTGATATATCTCACACAAAACAGAGAGCGTGTCGACACCGGTCTCAGTGATGGGGATCTCGTTATTCTGATGCGCGCAAGACTACAACTACATCAACATTAAAAAAAATTGAACCTTTTTGATATATTTTGATATTAAATTTTGCTCGACACCATTAAAACAACATAAAATGTGTGCGTCACCGACCACGCTTATCATGAAAGGTGACTCGACCAGTTGTTAATAAGAGAGAATGTGGGGAGTTGACATTACAAATTGTATTCTCCCGACACCAATACCATCACATATATCACCGACATTACAGCCTAGTGTGTCGACATCTATGACATCTTGAACGATCACACCGCGACAGTGTCGACTACAAGAACACCGATAATACATGTAGAGCAGAGACATTACAATCGAGTGTGTGTTGAGGCACATGAGCATGTCAACTGTGGTGATCCTACAATCTCTGATGCGTCGACAAATCTGGGTATGTTCTTATGTTGACACTACAAACTCTGTGAGTGTGTCAGCCTCTGTCATAACGAGTCGTACACCAGACCCACCGACTACAAGTTTTTACCATGTTGTCGGTTAATAGGGAGATACAACCCTTCACATACCCATCACCGAAAAAAAAAACTGTGTTGTCAGCATCAATAACGATAACCGTATCTGTCATGTCAACAACATGTTCACTCAACCATCATGATGTTTCGACAACAACGCCATCATCTATTTTCACATGCGTCACCAACAGCACATCTCAGTGTTTCGAGTAGCTCAGTCATTATGGATTCATCCTGATTCTGGACTCATCTGAATATCCAATATCGAAAAGAGCCCAGTTCAACAGCTCTTAAACGATGCATCGTGAAAATAACTCTCAGCGGTAGGAAGTCACCTGTGTCACAAATACGTCAGGAAACTAGTTCCAAGATAAGTTCGGATATAAGATAAGAAATGAGGATCTGTGGGAGAAAAAAGTCTATGGTGATTTTCTGCTAGTGAAAACAAAACTATTGGTGATATTTCGTGTGCAAATGCACCTCAACAATCTAAAGAAAAAACATCTAGAAAACCAAAAATGCAATATCACTACCTATATCGCCTCCACTCACCCATACGGCCTCTTTACAGTTCGTCGTTTAATAGTAGCGACAATTGACATACGAACTACAGCAGTATTCATCGTTCCCCATACAGACTCCTTCTACTTCTTCATCGGTGTCACACAAACGAGCTATCACATCGAGTGGAAACTGGATGTTCTGCGAAAAGAAGAAAACTAACAGTTGACGATGACGCTTTAGATATTCTTCCATATGATGTCAGACAGATCTATAATGATAATTGGGGAGAGATATGTATTTGTCAATATCAGAGTTCGACATTGATTTCTTCAAACCTGCCGACAATGCCACCTCGATGACTGGTTTTTCAGGCTCGTTAACAATATTTGACACTTAGGACAAGCATCATCTGTGTGGGAGGAGATCTCAACATACCATTCCTTGACTCGGAAAAGTCACAAATAAAATTGATCTCCAAGAATTACAGACCCATTAGCCTTCTCCTTGTGTAGGATCTTTGCTGGAAAAGGCGAACATTTGCAGGTGTATCTGCAAGATAGAAATCTCTTCGCTTCAACACATCTAGGATACAAATGATATCACGATCTTTCACATACTCATCACCAAATAAAAAAATTGTTGTTGTCAGCAACAATAACGACAACCGTATCTGTCATGTCAACAACATGTTCACTCAACCATCATGGTGTTTCGACAATAACACCATCATCTTTTTCGCATGCGTCACCAACAGCACATCTCAGTGTTTCGCCTAGCTCGGTAATTATGGATTCTGCTTTGATTTTGGTCTCATCTGAATATCCAATATTGAACAGAGCCCGTTCAACAGCTGTTAAACTATCTCAACTTTTCCAAACAAAAAAAAATTATCGACGTCACTCGTAACGCTGTCTGTGAGTTTATCAGAGATTACGATGTCAGAAAAATATATTGTTGTTGATCCCTCGTATCACCATATCAATAGTTCCCAGTTTTGAAGGATGACTGAGGTAAATAATTTATACTGCGGGCAAACAGCGATAATAAAATATAACAAAGAGAACTCGATACCTATTTTATAAAAAGAGGAGTAAAACATGCTTGTGCAGTATATACATCGAGAAAATCTTTAAAACATCACATAAATGCCATACCTAAACATTAATATGGGGAGATGATCATTAACCTAAAATATGCTGATGATACTGTATTAGTACCAGAAAATCATAAAGATCTACAACATTACTTAATGAATTAAACATGACAAGCCAAAAAAAAAATAATAAAAAATAAATAAATAAATATGGATTAGATATGAATATCAAAAGAAAGTAAAACTATGACAATAAACAAAGAAAAATATTCAAAACCAGCAAGTGGATATCAAAATTGAAGGAATAGACTTGGAGATAGTTCAGAGCTACAACTACCTTGTACATACTATAACCAGTAATTGAAAATGTAAAATTGAAATAAGCAAAAGAATATGAATGGTGAAAAATAACGTTAATGCCATGAAAAATATACTAACATCAAGGCAAATAAGATCAGGGCTAAAACTAAGAATAGCAAAATGTTGTCTTCTCAACATTCCTAAATGGTGCATAAACAGGGACGTTAGACAAGAAACTGAACAGACAACTGAAGCCTTTGATATGTGGTATATAGAAGAATAGGTAGAATTGGATGGAAGGAAAAGAAAACAACGATGAAGTCTTAAAACAACTAACAACGAAAAGAGAACTACTAAGCACAATTCAAACAAGACAAATGCGGTTGTTGGGCCATGTTAAAAGTCACAACAGTCTACTAAAAGTAATCCTGGAGGGGAAAATACAAAGTAAAAGTGGGAGAGGCAGACCACGACTAACATGGACGAGTAACATCAAAAGATGAACACGTCAGCCTATGACAACGTGCACCATTAAAGCAAGAGACAGAGCGGAATGACGCTCCATGGTAGCCGTTATCAGTGTCAAGAAATATATTACGCAGAATCGTTCTGGAGAGAGTAAAAGTGGCCAGCGGAAATATATAGATGATCTAGCTAAAGAGGCAGAGGAAGCAGCAAATAAAAGGAATTATAAAGCAGTGTACAACCGTACACAGAAAATTGTGTGGAAAATGCAAACAGATTGCTGCCTTTATTAGAGATAAGACAGGAAATCTGCCTAGTACTATAAGGGAACACCTAGAGAGATGGAAATAGCACTTTGAAGAACTTTTGGAACAGACCCGGCTCAAATAATCCTCAAGATATACTACCAGTAGAAGTTATTAAAAAATGGTAAAGCCATAGGGCCAGATGAAATTCCTTCGGAGTATTAACACCTCTACCATGATGTTACATACTCTATTAGATAACATTTGGGGGACGGAAGAAGGTTATATGATCAACTACCATTAGACAGGAAGTTTACAGGGGTGTACATATTATATGGGAATTATGCTGCTATCAGTGCCAGGATGAATAAAAAAATTAAGTAGATTTATTTTGGAGAGCCTAAGAAAGGTCACAGAGAAACATTTGAGAGACGCACACGTATTTTTTAGGAAGAACAGCTCATGTGTTGATCACATAACTACTCTACGTATAACAATTGAACAACGATTACGAAACGGTATTTGCTAGTTTAGACAGAGGAATGGTTTGGAAGTTGGTAAGTCACTATGGATTCCCACAAAGTTTATTAACCTGATAAGAATAATGTATAACACACACAAAAAAAAAACAGACGCTCTTTTCTTTATAAAACCAACATTTTAAATTTATATTTTAATATATATGTTTTGCAAACATTTTAATAGAAATCCGCCATGTGAGAATATCCATATTGTAGTTTTTCTACGATGTGTAGTTGGAGGCATCGGTTGCAAACTGTTATATCGCGAGTCTAGCGTTCACGTCAGAATCGTAAAGGGAGGATCGTAGGTTTTTCGCTAGGTGAAAAAATTATTTAAAAAAAACGCGTTGTGTATGACTGGTAGTTTGTCAATTGCAGCATGGGCTTGTTGGGTATTAGGTTTATCGCACGTTTGATAGTTTTAGAAGTTGCGGTTTTTGTTCGTTTTACTTATTACATCTCTAATTATGGCGCTTGTTTCCTTCTCGATTTTTGGAAGAGACGCTATTTATCCTGCTTTTGACGTTGGCGGTTGAAGAATAGGCTCTATAACTAATGCCGTTGTTGCTATTCTTCTCGCAAATCTGTGCCTGTCACAGGCAACCTGCATCCACGTTGAGCGTCTATCCTCTGTAAGATCATCCAAATGATGGACTGTCACCAACTCTTCGGCAAACGTCACCTAAAGTAATTTGATATTTAAAAAAATTAGAGTATCTTAATATCCTAAAAAAAAAAACGATGGAGAGAGAATAAGATAAGACATGCTAACCTTGCGGTCGGTTTTTGTAAAATACTCTGCTCACTAATATCCATAGCGCTCATCCCAATTAGCGTATTGCTTTGAGTTATTCTAGCTTGTTGCTTATATATATAATATATATATTTTTTTTTCCTCTCTCTTTTGGAGAGGTAGCCTAAAGGAACACGATGGCTGGTAATTGATACAATTGTCCTAGATGTGGGCGAGTATTCTCCAGGTTCAGCTCGCTAAATAGAAACGTTGAGAGTGTTCACGGAATCTGTTAATAATTTACAGATATGGACACATATCTAGCAGTGTTATCACTGTGGTTGACTGAGTGACCGACCGATGCTAGTCGAATGAATATATTAAACCGTGTACGCGCCTTTTTTTTTACATAACCTGTTGCGTTTCGCGCTCGCTGGAGACAATAATCAATAAACTCACGCGAGAGCGGCAACGGTGGGAGATATTGAGCTGCCACGGTAGGAGAAAATGACTGTTCGTTAATACCGCCAGCAAGATTTGCCAATATATATGTATGTATATATACCTACTTATGGTCCCTATCTTAAATACGGGGCCCATTTACGTCCACGTAGATATAATAACTATTAACTTATTACTATTATATGTATATATACTCACCATAACTATGAAATAACTAACGTATCACTACTCCCTAATATGGTAGTTTCACTTCCGGAGTGGGCGTGGTCTATAGCCGGACAACACATACACACACTAGCTCCTATTGGAAGTCACTTTGGCGGGAAAAACTGATGTCCATCACTCATGAGTCAGTAATAATCCCCCTCAACCACCAACCCTCTTCATGCACTATACAAGCCCTATTCATATATACATATATATCATGACATCACTCTGGCTTGCCGCAGCTTGCCGCAGCTTGCCGCGGCTTGCCGTAGTCTCTATATAACTCCTGTACTCATAGGGTACTGGACTTCGTAGGGTATACCCTACTCTTTGGTCAACTAAACAAGTCCGACCCTTTCCTTCCTGGTCTACTACTTATGTAGGTGTGTTCAGTAAGCCCTGGTCTAATATGGCTATCTTGAGATTAAACCAGACAGCATTATTAAGAAAGTATTATTATATCTTATGTGGGGATAAGTATCCAAGTTGTATTTATTAAGAAAACTTTAGTAAATATCTTATGTGGGTATAACTATCTAGTGAGGATTTCTGGTCAATATGGCGGATAGGCGGCAGAAAACGTTGAGGCACTGTCTGAAAAGTGTTCCTTGTTGCAGTTTCCTCATATTCCAAGTCCGGCTTGCTGCCGGAGCTACTGAGTTTAGAGCTATGTGCACACCGTGAGGAGCTGTGCTTTTCATCCAGATGGTATATCTATATTCAGTTTGCTTACAATCAATGATGATATCGTATAACGAAGGACAGTTCAGCTGCGTTAGTTTTCGGTGCTGATATCCCTTATGTCTTTTGAAGGGTGCTGTTCTTGCGATGATGGGACTTTCTTTCTTTGTTTTGGACAATTGATGAGATGTTAATTCAGAGGACTCCACTAGCACGGGCAGTTGAGCAATTATGGATTTTCATCCGTTTGCAGTGATACAGGGAACTTCGAATAATTATAACTATAACTATTCCGTTTTTGTTTATGAAGAAAACGTTAGCATAATATCTTATGTTGCGATAATTATCCTGTTTATGAAGAAAACGTTAGCATAATATCTTATGTTGCGATAATTATCCTGTTTATGAAGAAAACGTTACCATAATATCTTATGTTGCGAGAATTATCCTGTTTATGAAGAAAACTTTAGTATAATATCTTATGTTGCGAGAATTATCCTGTTTAGGAAGAAAGCATTATTTATATCTTATGTGGTGACAAGTATCCACGTTGTATTTATGTAGAAAACTTTATTATAATATCTTATGTTGCGATAATTATCCTGTTTATGAAGAAAGCATTATTTATATCTTATGTTGTGATAAGTATCCATTTTTATAAAAATACAGTTTTATTTGATCTTATATGTAGATTTATTATCCAGTATGTGTTTATGAAGAAATCATTAGTATATCTTTCTGGAGATAAATATTCATTTTGTGTTTATCAAGAAATGGCAGCCATATAGAGAATATTCCAAAAAGAGTCTAACATTTATATCTGGCTGTCTCCGGTGTTACTTAGACATGTCGTACCCATGTGGATTATATTTCCAGTATATCATTTCTGCCAATAATATAGCTCAGTTCCACTACCTTTAGGTCAGGGTTTGTTTCTGTTATGAGTGCACTTTTGTTAACCCGTAGTTATAGCAAGAGGAATAAGAGCAAACCGAGAGGACGATAATTAATGTCACAGCGGACATCACGGTTACTGCAATGTGGGTTAACACAACATGACTTCGGCCTCAATAATCAATTCTCCCTCAATTCTGAAAGGCAACAGCAGCAGAAGAAAATAAAGTAAAGAAAAAAGAAGGTTTTCTAGTTTCGGTAGCAACTTGGGCCACATATAAGCATATATGGACTATCCTATGATGAGTTTGGGGGTAGAAAAGGGATCCGGTCGATCCGGATTAAAAAAAAAAGTAAAGTAAAGACCCCCGTCACGTCAAGTGGTGTATAGGGCATATGGTGTTAGGGACCATTATTTTTATAGACCTTCGGCGCATGATTGGGGTAATGTGGTTGCTATTACGTCCTTGCCGTTTTACTTTTCCAGAGAAAATCCGGTACACATTTAAGGCTGGAGGAACCCGGAAGCCGTAGATCAGAATCGAACCAGACCTCTTGTTCTTAGTAGTCAAGTTCACTAAACACTGAGCTATTACGGCTTCCATCGATCCGGAGTGCTATGCGTTCACAAAGTGTTATCATAGGTCCGACTCTATGTGTTCACAAAGTGTTATCATAGGTCCGACTCTATGTGTTCACAAAGTGTTATCATAGGTCCGACTCTATGTGTTCACAAAGTGTTATCATAGGTCCGACTCTATGCGTTCACAAAGTGCTGTCATAGGTCCGACTCTATGTGTTCACAAAGTGTTATCATAGGTCCGACTCTATGTGTTCACAAAGTGTTATCATAGGTCCGACTCTATGCGTTCACAAAGTGTTATCATAGGTCCGACTCTATGTGTTCACAAAGTGTTATCATAGGTCCGACTCTATGCGATCACAAAGTGCTGTCATAGGTCCGACTCTATGTGTTCACAAAGTGTTATCATAGGTCCGACTCTATGTGTTCACAAAGTGTTATCATAGGTCCGACTCTATGCGTTCACAAAGTGCTGTCATAGGTCCGACTCTATGTGTTCACAAAGTGTTATCATAGGTCCGACTCTATGTGTCCACAAAGTGTTATCATAGGTCCGACTCTATGCGTTCACAAAGTGTTATCATAGGTCCGACTCTATGCGTTCACAAAGTGTTATCATAGGTCCGACTCTATGTGTTCACAAAGTGTTATCATAGGTCCGACTCTATGCGTTCACAAAGTGTTGTCATAGGTCCGATTCTATGTGTTCACAAAGTGTTATCATAGGTCCGACTCTATGTGTTCACAAAGTGTTATCATAGGTCCGACTCTATGCGTTCACAAAGTGCTGTCATAGGTCCGACTCTATGTGTTCACAAAGTGTTATCATAGGTCCGACTCTATGTGTTCACAAAGTGTTATCATAGGTCCGACTCTATGCGTTCACAAAGTGTTGTCATAGGTCCGACTCTATGTGTTCACAAAGTGTTATCATAGGTCCGACTCTATGTGTTCACAAAGTGTTATCATAGGTGCGACTCTATGCGTTCACAAAGTGCTGTCATAGGTCCGACTCTATGTGTTCACAAAGTGTTATCATAGGTCCGACTCTATGTGTCCACAAAGTGTTATCATAGGTCCGACTCTATGCGTTCACAAAGTGTTATCATAGGTCCGACTCTATGTGTTCACAAATTGTTATCATAGGTCCGACTCTATGTGTTCACAAAGTGTTATCATAGATCCGACTCTATGCGTTCACAAAGTGTTGTCATAGGTCCGACTCTATGTGTTCACAAAGTGTTATCATAGGTCCGACTCTATGTGTTCACAAAGTGTTGTCATTGGTCCGACTCTATGTGTTCACAAAGTGTTATCATAGGTCCGACTCTATGTGTTCACAAAGTGTTATCATAGGTCCGACTCTATGTGTCCACAAAGTGTTATCATAGGTCCGACTCTATGTGTTCACGAAGTGTTATCATAGGTCCGACTCTATGCGTCTACAAAGTGTTGTCATACGTCGAACACTGTGTCACTTTACCTTGCCCATAATCAATATACCAGCAACTAGTGTGATTTCCAGTGAGACCTGACCACGGTCAGGGAACATCAGAATAAAATCATTGCGTGTCGTTAAAGGCGACTAAAGGGCTGGAGATCAAGTTCTTCGTAGGTGCCACAGTGTTCGTGTCTTCGGTGCTTTCGCTAGTATTCGCCAATCGTGCTTCCTAATGGCGAACGTGCTGAGAAGGGTATCTGAGCCCTATGAAGTTATCTGTTAAGCAATGACGATGATCAGGCAACTAAACCAATATACCACCAAAACTTTACAAAACGCGTTCATCATGACTTTTTTTAATTTAGAACTGGTGCTCTCATTGTTCTTGCTCATCAGCATCTTCTTGAATGATATGGTCAGCATCATGTCAGGTCGCCACACTTCCCAGAGAAAATACTGGGTCCCCATTTTAAGATAGTCCTCATCAGCAGCCAGATAAATACGATGCAAGAAAACACAAATGCACTATCAACAGCCAGTAAAATAGAGCTTGAGATCAATCATGAAAAGACTAAAGTCATGAAAAGCTATGAAGAGATGAAAGAATATTCATGGCAAACAAACCAGTGGAAGAAAGATCAATCATTTTATCTATCTCGTAAGTCACATTGATCGGGAAGGGGATTTGAGTAAAGAAATTAGAATCAGAATGGCTAAAGCAGCAATGCCTTTCAAAAACCTTCAAAAGTTGTAAAAATCAAAGCTTATCAGCACAAAAACAAAACTTAGACTATTCAAATCAAATGTTAAATCAACCCTTACATATGATTGCGAGAACTGGAAAACAACAAAAGACACAGAAACAAAGTTGAATGCATTTGAAAATAAATGACTAAGGAAAATACTTGGTCAAGCGTGGAACGAATTCAAAACAAACGAGGAAAGAAATTATAGAAATTGCCAATCAACCACTAATATCTTCAGTAATTAAGAAAAGACGGTGGCCATATGTTGGGCATGTGATGAGAAGAGATAATAACCGAATAGTAAAGCAAGCCCTCAAGTGGGAAACAACAGGTAGGAGGAAAAAAGGCCGGCCCAGAAAAACACTGAGAAAAACATTGATCAGGGAGGCAAAGGCAGCAGGAATCCGCTCTCTCAATGAGATTGAGATGCTTGCAAAGAACAGAGACAAATGCGAAATTTGATAAAAGATCTTTACAAGGATTGAGACTGCTAGAAAGAAAATTCTGAAACAGGGAAAAAGTATCTGAGTCTATGCCCTTTGGACCGATGACCGAAAGGTCGATAGAAAGATTTTAAGAGACTTTTGGAGTTCTGAAGCTATAATAGTCCAGGAACACATTTAATAACCCAAATCCACCTGACCAGGATACATTAACCACCACGCTATGGAGGCCATAATTTATGCACTTATATTATAACTGCCTTTGGAACTAACCGGTCAGCTTTCTCCCTCTCTCTCTGATTGCCTCTGACTCCTACATATAACGTTTGTATGTATTTATTTAAGCGTTGTCAAGAACGACCGGGACAACATGTTTCACACCGCCACACAATAGATCTCAATAATAACTCATACGCATGTACATCACACATCCTCGTGTTTTTGAGCGGGAAAACGTGATCCCACAACCGAGACGAATACGTTTAATTCCTGCCACAGCAGAAATGTTCACGTGTGTATTAGCTCTGTACTGGCACTTATCCAGGCTCTGTTTCATTTCTTTATTTTCCGTGAGTTGTTGGCTAGACTAATCACTAATGCTACATTATTTCGGTTTATTAAAGAGAGAGAGAGAGAGAGAGAGAGAGAGAGAGAGAGAGATGTAGAAAAAGTAGAGTAAGAGGTAGAGGGAGAGATAAAGGACGAGAGAGGAATAGAAAGAGAGAGAGAGTGAGAGTGAAAGAGAGCAAGTGAGGGTGAATTAAAGGGAAATGGAGGGAGAGTTAAAGAGAGGGAGGGAGAGTGAGAGAGAGAGAGAGAGAGATAAAAGGTAGAGTAAGAGGTAGAGGGCAGGAGAGGGATAGAAGAAGTGAGTGACATAGAGAGAGAGAGAGAGAGGATGAGAAAGAGGGAAGAAAAAATGAGAGAGAGCGAGAGTGAAAGTGAAAAAGTGAGAGCGAAAGAGAGGTAGAGTGAGAGAATGAGATGGAAAGAGAGTGAGAGAGGGGGTGATAGACGGAGAGAGTGAGAGATAAGGAGAGGGAGGAGGGACGGATATTACACTGGAAAAGGAATACACATACAAGTGTATGGAGACGAAAATATAAATAAAGGGATGTCAGTAGATATATAGAAACAAATAAATTGATACAAGGATTAAACTTTGGGTGAATGAAATGTGGATGTGGATTTGAATGAAATTTTGGATTGATTAAATGTTGGATAAATGTGATCTATGGAGGGCTATGAAAATTTATACAAATGGATGGAGATAACTAGAAAGAAAACTAGAAAAATAGAAGAATATATATGGACAGATGGATGGATATGCAAATAGATGGACGAATGAAAGAATCGAAAAAAAAAATGAATGAATTGCTGATGAGTGTCTGAATGGAAACTCGGAAAGATTGATTTAAAGTTGATGTGTAAATAGATTAAAGGATTATATTAAAAATACATAAAATGTTTACAATATGTGGACATATGAGTGGTTTGATTGAAGAAACAATCATCGATGTTGTCCATTTAGTGTCAAATACACGGATAGAATTTATTTTGATTAATGGATTAGTCGATTGAGGGAAAGGTGCAAGACAACTGAAGAAAATGGCCTAACAAGGAGTCAACAGCAGAAATAAACAACTGCAGAGACATAGGGTATGACGAGACATGCTCATCTACTCCAGCAAACATGTTAATTCGTGAGACTGATAACAATTAAACTCCATGAAGAATATGTGACACAATACCAGTAAGGCAGCAAAATTAAAATACTGAGGGCCCGTAGGTTTCTAATAGTATTATATGGTTATGAATCATGGACAATCTCACAAACAGTGGAAGTAAATCGATTCGTTCGAAACAAAATGCTATATTAAAAAAAAAATTTTTCGTTCGCCAGTTTTGAACTCTGACGAAGTCCCTAGAGACTAGGAACTGAATTTTGCGTGTTAATCCATTTTTCCCTGGCAGCCGTTTGCACAGGAGTCCTTCGCCGCGCAGGCAGATAACTCCGTCTTAGGAGGTGCTCATATTTTTCCGTCGATGAGCAATTGACGTTTCAAGCCGGGACCCGCTGCTGAGACCAGGGGTGGTTGCCGCAGAGAGAAACCATAAATAAATATCCCAACTGGTGCAGCCATGATTTGAAACCACAACCTCTCTGTCTCGAGGCCGGCGTTTTGCCTCGAGACCAACTAGTCCCCAAATACTATATAAAAGATCCTTAAGATAAATTAGATATCAAAAGTGCAATGAAGACGTACTAAAAGAGTTGAACATTAAGAAGAATTGGTTTATAAACATCATTATGCTGAAGAAATTAAAATGCTATGGCTACGTCAAAGGACACAGCGGGCTAGAATGAACAAAAATGGAAGGTATGGTTCCTGGATGACGTTTCTGGGGCAGACCAAGAAGTTGGCTTCAAAACATCAAAGACACTTTGAACATGAAGGCAGAAGAGGTTTGGCTAGAAACAGAGATTCTTTCAGACGATCGGAGCTATGGTGAATCCAGCGTTCTGCAAAGCCACGCGACCTGAGAATGATGATGATGACGATGATGATGAAGGTTATGGTATACCAAACATAGAAGTAAGAGAGTCATGAGCTTGTTGTGTTTGTTTAAAGTTTTGGTGGATAAATATAGTCAAATGTGTTATCTGCTTAGTTTGTAAGAAAAGAAAGAACTACAAAGAAATAGTAGAGATATAAGAGTGCTTGAAAGTGACTTGACTACTACTATCAGAAAATCCTAAAGATCTACAACAATTACTTAATTTAATAAACGTTGTAAGCAAAAAATATGGACTAGATATGAATATCAAAAAGACTAAAACTATGATCAAAAACATAGAAAATTCTCAAGACCTACAATTAAATATCAAAGTTGAAGAAATACATCTGGAGACAGTTCAGAGCTACAACTACCTGGGACACACTGTAACCAGTGATGGGAATGTACAAAAATAAACAAAAGATTAGGTGTGGCAAAAAGTAATTTTAATGCCATGAAAAATTTACTAACATCAAAAGAAATAACACCATGGCTAAAACTAAGAATAGCAAAATGTTACATCTTCTCAATAATCCTGTATGGTGCAGAAACATGGACATTAGACAAGAAAACAGAACAAAAAATTGAGGCCTTTGAAATGTGGATTTATAGAAGAATAGGTAGAATTGGATGGAAAGAAAAGAAAACAAACGATGAAGTTTTAAATCAACTAAAAATGAAAAGAGAACTACTAAACACAATTAGAACACGACGAATGAAATTTTGGGGCATGTTAAAAGACACAACAGCTTAATAAAAGTAATCCTGAAAGGGAAAATACAAGGTAAAAGAGGCAGAGGCAGACCAAGACTAACATGGATGAGTAACATCAAAAGTTGGACAAGTCAGCCTATGACAATCTATGGCACCATCAAAGCAAGAGACAGGGTGGAATCGCGCTCCATGGTAGCCAACCTTCGATGCGGAGACGGCACTCAATGATGATGATGATGAAAGAGACTTAATTAATAAACCGGAACAGAAAGAATCGACAAATAATAATTGGAAACAATACAGACACATGCAATTCATGAATATGAACGTGTTTTTGGAGTTATTGTGTAACAGATTTGACGTAATTTAAATAGATTTTAAGAGGTAAAAATGTAGAAAAACTACATACAGAAACATCAAATAAAATGGTTTACCCACATAGGAAGAATGCTTTCCGATTCCTTATAATAGATAACATATATAAAAATAGGTGAATGGGGATAAGCGAAAGGCAGGCCCAGAGTAAAATGGACAAGCATAAAAAAAACGCTTCATCAATTAAATTAAATAAAAGAAAAGTGGTAGATTAGTAATTTTATTTTATTCGACATCTAGATCATCTTCATGGCAAAATGAAAAACTTCATATGCTCAAAAAGTCATCATCATCATGTGTCATACCGGTTGGCGTGGCGATCATGCCCTCCGCAATCTTCTATCCACCGTTCATCGTAACAATTCTGTTGTTGACTGTTTTCCATGTCATGACACCAAGCTAAACAGTATTTTCTCTCTTTATCGTCCGCGATCTTTCTTTCCCTGTATTTTTCCTGTTGTAAACAAGTATTCCAACTTTCCTCTTCTCATGATGTGCCCGAAAAATGTTGATTGCTTCTTTCTGCTGTTACTTAGGATCTCCGTTTTTGTGTTGGCTTTTTTGAGAATTTCCGCGTTGGTCTTATTAGCTGCTCCCCGGTGAACTTTCAACATTTTTCTTAGAAATCTCGTCTCTGTGGCCTCTAATCGTCTTTTCATTTGTTTGTCTACTGTCCATTATTCGCTTCCATAGGTCAAAATTGGCTCTATATAGCACCGATGAACTCTCTTTCTTACTTCTATTGACATATTTTAGGTTGCAAAAGACATTTTTTCATTTTCGGAAATTCTATTTTGGCCTGAACTATTCTGTTTTTTTTCTGCGGTGCATCTTCACCGTGGTAGAGTGGGGCAGAATAAACAAATTTTACTTATTTTATAATGATGTGTCATAAAGATGGATTATTGCGACCAGTAGTGAAATCTGTAATCTTATTCTAAACGAAATATAAACACTCACTGTTTACTTTGAAAGAAGAATTTAGGATCTGCAAGGATCTTACGCACATCTTATGAAGACCATATTACCAATGAGAAAGTCTGCAACAAACTTGATCGATTCACAGAACCAGTTAATGACTTACTGTCACTGGTAAAAGAATGAACATTTAAACGGTACGGAGAAGATCTACAGGTCATGCTGAGTAACATTTTACAGGCCTCAGTATCAGGAAATAGAAGACAGGGCAGACAGGGGAATCGATGGGAAGATAACATGAGAGAATGGATAGTATTAGCCATAACCATCATTGTACCTCAGAAAACAGCTCCTGATCGTGAAGATTGGAGGAGAGTTGCAAAGACGTCATCAGAAGTGACACAACAACTACAACAACAACTTTCGTGACAATCAATAATGAAAATATGCTTATCTTTCACACATACACGCATACATCACACACATCACACATATTACATCTCTGTTGTGGTTTTTCTCTGTTTAATAATTAATTTTCTCACTGCAATGACATCAAGCTATCCAGTTTCCTGATCTATTGCATTTCTCCAATTCTCTATCCATAGTTTTTGCTAGCTGATAAATTGCCACATTTTCTCCTTCTTTCTTCTTCACTCCTTTTGTCTCCACATCTCTCTGTACACATCAGCACCCCAGTCTTATACTAAACCCCTTTCTCGGAGTATCCTTCAAACTAGTCTACCTACAATATATGTGTCGAGTCTGCTTACAAGATTCTTCAAATCCCTCTATAAAACCACACAGCAAACCGGAGATCGGCTTGTTTATTGATTGGGAGTCTATGTGGGCTTTGCTTTGTGTAACACAACAGAACACGGCTACTTCAATGCACATGTGTTTCTACTAGAGTTTATAGATGATTATTGTGAATTTAGCTGGCATTTAAACAGAAATGGGAGCCTCTCCAGAACAGTTGTTAGTGAACTGGTCTATTGAGGACAAGTTTGTTTCGATAGATGACTTCGACTAGATTCATCCAGCACCGAGGGAAATCTGATAGTTTTGTTTGTTTGTTTTTTTAATGGTTAAAACTAAATATAAACGCTAATGCCATATGCTCTTGATGGCAGAAGCAAAATTAGTAATGTTTTCATTTTTACTTTGGAGCCGCGATAGCTCAGTGGTTAGTGAACTGGACTACAAAGGACATGGGGTATGGTTCGATCCCAACCGACGGCTTCCTGGTTCACCCAGCCTTAAATGGGTACCGGATTTTTTCTGGGAAAGTAAAGCAGCACGGGCGTAATACCGACCACATTACCCCAAAAATCATGTGCTGAAGGTCTATAAAATATAGGGTCACTAACACCATATTTCTCTAGACGCCACTTGGCGTGACGGGGGTACTTCACTTGTTTTTTTTTTTCATTTTTACTTTCTTTTTTTTTCTTTCTTTCTTAAAATTATGTCTCGAAACCTAAGTTTCATTTTTGAGTGTATACGAATGTGTGTATATATATATATATATATATATATATATATATATATATATATATATATATATCCCAACCGACGGCTTCTGGGTTCACCCAGCCTTAAATGAGTACCGGATTTTTTTTTCTGGGAAAGTAAAGCGGCACGGGCGTAATTTTATTTCTGGGAAAGTAAAGAGGCACGGGCGTAATACCGACCACATTACCCAAAAATCATGTGCTGAAGGTCTGTAAAATTTATGGTCACTAACACCATATACCCTATACGCCACTTCTCGTAACAGGGGCTCTTTACTTATATATATATATATATATATATATTTATATATATATATATATATATATAGAGAGAGAGAGAGAGAGAGAGCAGCTTTCCAAAAAGTAAGGAAGATACTGTGCAATCCATTTTTGATCAAATAAAACAAGAGAAAAGACTTAGTCTTAAAATTATGGATGTGAATCATGGACAATGGGGCAACAGATAAAAATAAACCAGGAGGCTGTAGAAATGTGGTTTTACAGAAAAATATTGAGAATACCTTGGACAACTAAGAAGAGTAATGAAAACGTACTGAAGGAGACCAAAGCAAAAAGAGAGCTAATTTCCAAAATTAGGAAGAAACAATCTTCATTTTTTGCCCACATTGAGACAAATTGGACAATTGAGGGACGAAGAGATATAGTGAAACTAAGAGAAAAAGATACCAGACAGCTTAAGTGAATGGCATGGCAAAAGGTCAACAACAGAAATGATAAATAACTGTCGAGATTGAAAATTGTGGAGAGACATGAGCACCTACGCCAGCAGGCATGATACTTGTTAATGATATATATATATATATATATATATATATATATACATATATACATATATACATATATATATGTGTGTGTGTGTGTACATGTACATGCGTGTATCGTGCGCGTCTGTGCATATTTGTGTCGCTCTCCACTATATTTGGTCCTTGTCTATTAATACTCCAGTTTCTTTCCTGATCACGTGGACACAACTCTACATAGTGCACGAATAGCAATGGAGAGGATATGCAGTTTAATTCCACGAGCGTTGCATAATAATCTTGTGTTTGACATTTAGTCTGGGTAGTGACAAATAATCCTGATGTTTGTTTTTCTTAAAAACATGTGTTCTTTAACGCGACGAACTTGCACATTAATTAGGCATAGTGGGTACAGAAATAAGCGTAAGTCACAATCATCAGCATGAATGTCATCAATGAAGGCTGACTACAATGTCGTATCAATCCACCCGTCCTACTTCGTTGATTGCACACTCTACCAATGACATCTTGCTATTATCACTGCATTCAAAAATCGACATCGCTGAACAGATAGAACATAGATATGCCAAGCTTTGTTAATTAATAATCAAGTATCGTGCCTTTTAATTTTGAATAATAAATACGAAGTAGTATAGAGATTGGAGTGGGAGCCACGAACTCAGTGGTTAGTGAACTGGATTACTAAGGACGAGAGGTTGGAGTTGATCCTGATCGACGGCTTCCAGGTTCACCCAGCCTTAATGGGTAACGGATTTTTTTCTGGGAAAGTAACGCGTCACGGCCTTAATACCGATAAAATTACTCCAAAAATTATGTGCCGAAGGTCTGTAAAAAATTATGGCCACTTGGCGTGACGGGGCACTTTTACTTTTTACTATTGATGTTGAAGTGCTCATATAAAATAAACCCCGATTCGAATCCAGTGTGAAATGATGACATTTCTCTCTCTCTCTCTCTCTCTCTCTCTCTCTCTCTCTCTCGCGCGCGCGCGATCAAGACTCAATCAGAGTAGGATTCCAGACTCTCTCATGAAGTCAGCTGTCTGTTTAAGCGAATCGATTGCCCCATATAGTTTTTCTTCCAGGGGGTGGGCGTGGACCACATTGCTCTTCTCAGGTCTGTGTACTGGGGGCAATCCTGTAGAACATGTTTGTAGTCATATTGTCCAGTGTACAGTGGCATATGCTGGTTGTACCTATTTTGAATTTGGTGAACATGTGATTTCTCATTCTATCGTGGCCAGTGCGTCGGCGAAGTATGATGACTTGATCCCTCCTTGATAGTTGGTGGTATCCGTCACTTTCGTTATGCTTTGGGTGTTCTCGTTTCGTTTCCATTTTTCATGGAACTGACCCTTGAGGATGGATTTGGCTTCATCATAACAGAGCAGATGGTTCTCTTGTGGTAATCTCCCTCCCTCTTTAGCTAATTTGTCTGTGCGTTCGTTCCCTTGTATATTACAGTGTGATGGTATCCACTGAATGACTACTCTCTGGAAGTTATTGCATAGTTGGTCCAGGGTTGTTCTCAAGTCATCTAGTTCATTGTTCTTGAGGCGTTTTAGAGCTGATAATACTGACAGTGCATCAGTCAGAATGACCAATTTATTGTGCATGTTATTTTTGTGTTGAGTAGCCAGTGTTGCAGCATCTCTGATGGCCTCAGTTTCTGCTTTAAAGTTGTTTGAGAATTTTATTGCAACTATTTGTAAAGTAGGAAATTATAAAACGAGAATCTAAAGAATAAAGTAAGGAAACAATTCAACGTTAGAAAATAGTCAAATGCTCTTCTCAGTGATACTCCACAACATAATTGATTTGATTAAGTGTGGTGTGCTATCGAAGTCGGATGATGAAACTTGTGTACCGTATTCAAGTTTGAACTATTTGCAGCTCATTATCAATCCTTCTTCATATGTTTTTTTTCTTTCTTCACTTTCTCTTGTACCATTTCGGGTGTCGAGGGACATACAAAGTTTTGGTTCTAGCCCTTTTGACGGCTTAACCATTGTCAAGTGATGTTTTAGTAGCGCTCTTTGATGTTGTCTGTCCCTCTTACTCTACGTCTGCCTCTTTCTCGTTTGCCCTCTCTTTCATGTGGTTAATAATCAAAACATAAAATTTATATCAACGGTGAAGGGTTATTTGCAAACTTTTAAATTCCCCAGGGATATCGCAATTTCTACAGAGTTTATTTGTGCTCAGAACAGTTTCTTTAGAATCTGAAAGAATGTTATAGCAACATCGAACCTAGTCACACTACGATGATGCTGGCTTTATGTAGAGCAGGGGAACACTAGGTAGACATCATTCAGTCTTCCCGCCAGAATCAACCAGCAGCTGATCAAGACCTCATTTTACTTTCCAAGATGGGCTCTTATAACAGATTAGGGAACAGGCAAACAATTGCAATGCAAAAGTAAAACTGGTAGATAACACCCATCCTACCTCCTCTCATGTAGCACATATCTCTATTTTCTTATCTTACTATTTGACTTCTCCTCTCTCCGTACACCTGATCATCCGAAATGTAAAAAAAAAAAAAAAAGTAAAGTACCTCCGTCACGCCAATTGGCGGCGTATAGGGAATATGGTGTTAGTGACCTTAAATTTTACAGACCTTCGGCACATGATTTTTGGGGTAATGTGGTCGGTATTACGCCCGTGCCGCTTTACTTACCCAGAAAAAAATCTGGTACCCATTTAAGGCTGGGTGAACCCGGAAGCCGTCGGTTGGGGTCGAACCCTACCTCTTGTCCTTTGTAGTCCAGTTCACTAACCATTGAGCTATCGCAGCTCCCTTCATCCGACATGTAGTTATAGATAATTGTACTTCACCGTTTGTTGTCATTGTTTTCTGAAGAAGGCCAAAGGCCGAAACGTCAGTATTGTGTTGTGTTCCTTGCTTGTAAAGTTGTCAACATACCTTGTAGTGTTTATCACACCCCAGCACTGGCTCCTCTCTGAGAACAGATTTCCTTACAAGATATTTGCTAAGAACGGAAAGATCGTTCTAGTCCCCACAGTGAGGAGAGCTGTCGATATAGAAGATATAGTATTGCAGTATTTCTGGGATAAGCAATAGTCAGCTACTCCAGCAGAAATCGTAAAATCAATAAAGTCACTTGAGCTCGCCACAAACCCATACTGATTCTACCAGCTAACAGTTAACCTAGAGGCATGAAATCAACATCAATAATAGATCATCAACAATATGCATAGTCCAAGAACGATCAATTCCCTCCTCACTGTTTTTGTTATGAGAATTTTAAAAAATGCACATAACAATTGACTCATTCATTGAGTGCCGTTTCCGCATCGAAGGTTGGCTATGGAGCATCATTTTACTCTCTTCTTGTCTTGATAGTGCAGTTGTCATATAGATTCACCTGTCCATGTTTTTGTTTATGTTGTCAGTTCACAGTAGTATTGGTCTGACTTTGACCCGTCTACCTTGTACTTCTCTCTAAGATGATAACTACTAGTGTATTATGTCTCTTCAAAGGGAGCCGCGACAGCTCAGTGGTTAGTGAACTGAACTACAAAAGACAAGAGGTAGGGTTCGATCCCAACCGACGGCTTCCAGGTTCACACAGCTTTAATAGGTACGGATTTTTTTCTGGGAAAGTAAAGCGGCACGGGTGTAATACCGACCACATTACCCCAAAACTCATGTGCCGAAGGTCTGTAAAATATATGGTCACTAATACCATACCATATTCCCTATACGCCACTTGGCATGACGGGGGCACTTTACATTTTTAAAATGTCTCTTAAAATGTCCCAATAATTTCTGTTGTCTCATTTGAATTGTGCTAAGTATTACATTTTTTGTGGGTCTAATTTTTAACAAATTCAGAACTTCGTTGTTTATCTTCTTCAACCCAATTCTCTCCATTTCTTATAAAACCACATTTCAGGGGCTTCTATTCTCTGTTCTGTTTTATTTTTTAATGTCCATGTTTCTTCACCATACAGGAATGTTGAGTAGAGATACAATCAACACTTGTTATAACATTCTCCTTCACTTGATATAACATTCTCCATCACTTGTTATAACATTCTCCATCACTTGTTATAACATTCTCCATCACTTGTTATAACATTCTCCATCACTTGTTATAACATTCTCCATCACTTGTTATAACATTCTCCATCACTTGTTATAACAGTCTCCATCACTTGTTATAACATTCTCCATCACTTGTTATAACATTCTCCATCACTTGTTTTAGCATTCTCCATCACTTGTTATAACATTCTCCATCACTTGTTATAACATTCTCCATCATTTGTTTTAGCATTCTACATCACTTGTTATAACATTTCCAAGAAAGCATTTCCTGAACTCTGTTTAAGTTCTTGCCATTTACTTCGAAATCAAACTTGTAGGTTTGGTGTATAAATCCTATTTATAATCAGTCTTGATCTCTATTTTAATATTTATATCAAAACGATATTGTTTGCTTGTCTTCTTTATTCTGTTATCTAATGTGTGTAATTCTTGTTACGGTATAATCAACTATTGCCACACTTTCAATAACAACGTTATTATTATGCTCGAAAGCTTCATTTTCTCCCCTTTTTGGCCTTCTCTTTTATTAAATATATGTTAATGCTTTCAACACGTGAATGCTAGTCGAGCAGACTGTTACATTATTTAGGATAAATGGCTAGTAATTATAGGTTAAATGATATGATGCTCCTATATATATATTTTATGTATTGTAGAAAATACCATCATAAATAGCAAAATATAGTAGTTTATACTATCTATATACTTTCAATACTATCCATACTGTCTATACTATCTATACTATCTATACTGTCTTTACTGTCTATACTGTATATACTATCTATACTATCTATACTGTCTATACTGTCTATACTGTCTATATTGTCTATACTGTCTATACTGTCTATACTGTCTATACTGTCTATACTATCTATACTATCTTTACTATCTATACTGTCTATACTGTCTATACTGTCTATACTGTCTATACTATCTATACTATCTATACTGTCTATACTGTCTATACTATCTATACTGTTTATACTTTCTATACTGTCTATACTATCTACACTATCTATACTATCTATACTATCTATATTATCTATACTATCTACACTATCTATACTATCTATACTGTCTATACTGTCTATACTGTCTATACTATCTATACTGTCTATACTATCTATACTATCTATACTGTTTATACTGTCTATACTATCTATACTGTCTATACTATCTATACTGTCTATACTGTCTATACTATCTATACTGTCTATACTGTCTATACTATCTATACTATCTATACTAACTATACTATCTATACTGTCTATACTATCTATACTACTATACTATCTATACTATCTATACTATCTATACTATCTATACTATCTATACTGTGTATACTGTCTATACTATCTATACTGTCTATACTATCTATACTGTCTATACTGTCTATACTATCTATACTGTCTATACTGTCTTTACTGTCTATACTATCTATATTATCTATATTATCTACACTATCTATATTATCTTTACTATCTATAATATCTATACTATCTATAATATCTATACTGTCTATACTTTCTATACTGTCTATACTTTCTATACTGTCTATACTATCTATAATATCTATACTGCATATACTTTCTAAATACTTGGTATAGCATGGAACGAATTCAAAACAGATGAGGAAATTAGAGAAATCGCCAATCAACCACTAATATCTTCAGTAATAAAGAAAAGACGATGGTCATACGTTGGACATGTGATGAGAAGAGATAATAATCGAATAGCAAAGCAAGCCCTCATATGGGAAACAACAGGTAAAAGGAAAAGAGGAAGACCCAGGGAGACACTGAGAAGAACATTGATGAGAGAGGCAAGAGCAGCAGGAGTCGGCTCCCTCAATGAGATAGAACTGCTTGCACAGAACAGAGACAGATGGCGAGATTTGATAAAATATCTTTAAAAGAAAACTGCTAGAACAAAAATTCATATAGCAGATGGTGTATCTTGGTCTACGCCCTATGGGCCGGTTACAGCTCGAAAGGTCAATAGATAGATAGATAGATATACTTTCTATACTATCTATATTGTCTATACTATCTATACTATCTATACTATCTATACTATCTATACTATCTATACTGTCTATACTGTCTATACTTTCTATACTGTCGATACTATCTATACTATCTATACTGTCTATACTATCTATATTGTCTATACGATCTATACTAACTATACTGTCTATACTATCTATACACTCTATACTATATAAATAATGTCTATATTGTCTATACTATCTATACTGTCTATATTGTCTATACTTTCTACACTTTCTATACTATCAATACTATCTATACTATCTGTACTGTCTATAGTGTCTATACTAGCAATACTATCTATACTATCTGTACTGTCTATAGTTTCTATACTATCTGTACTAATAATATTTTCTATACTATCTAAACTATCTATACTATCTAAACTATCTTTACTATCTATACTATCTATACACTCTATACTATATATAATGTCTATATTGTCTATACTATCTATACTGTATATTTTCTATACTTTCTACACTGTCTATACTATCTATACTATCTATACCGTCTATAGTGTCTATACTATCTATACTATCTAAATTATCGATATTATCTATATTTTCAATACTATCTATACTATCGGTCAACTAATAAATGTCATGCTCCCTGGCATAGGAGATTTATGTCCCTCTATAACTTTCTATATTTCTGTTGTCAACCACCTACTACACAATACTCATTAGCTGTTTGATATAGTTACCCCCTCTCCTCTAACTATTCTTCCCTTACCTTAACTAGTTACCACAATATATATATTCCACTAGATCTTCTCGAATTAAATTGTCACAAAATTGTATTTGTTGTTAACAAGCCTTTGGTTTGCTTTAACCACTTTTAGAACATCCCCATTGCTGTTTGTCAGCGGTGCATGGTATTCTTACCATTCATAAATATAGCCATTAGACCTTGTATTTACGAAGTTTATTATTTTCTTGACAAAAAGAGAGCTAATCTCCAATATTAGGAAGAAACAATCATCATTTTTTGGCCATGTAATGAGAAGAGAACAACTGGAATATATTGTAACAACTGGAAAATTGAGGGACGAAGAGATAGAGGGAAGCAAAGAGAGAGAAAAAAAAATATCACCAGACAGCTTAAGAGAATGGCTTGACAGAAGGTCAACAACAGAAATGATAAATAACTGTCGAGATCGAAAGTTGTACAGAGACATGATCACCTACGCCAGCAGGCCCGGTACTTGATGATGATGATGATAATTTTCTTGCCTGTTATTGCATTGTCCACGTTTCGTTTCCATATGTCAAGTCAGGATTTATATAACAGTTAACAGTTCCTTTTATATTTTGATAATGACAAATATGATCCTTTTGTATGACACTAATGAGAAAGATAACAACGAATGAGATATGATTGTTGAGAAGGACTTTAATATTCAAGGACGTCCAGTCGTGAATTGGATGAACTAATTTACAGAAATTACGTATCTGCACTGGCAGGTAAATATGAGTGCACACTTGCTTTCGTCTCGAAATAACATTTTAGTTCTAATTTTGAAAATGTGGCTGCAATTAAGGAGATATAGTAAGCAACATTCCACTCATTCTTTAAATTTACATTTCATAGAAGTGGTTCCAATTTGTGTCACAACAAATAAAACCGTAAATTGTTAGCCTAAGTTAATATTTATTGATGAATCACATTTGAGTAGTTAATTCTCGTAACAAAAAGATCAAAGACTTCTCAGATCTGAGAGTTTCGAGAGATGCCGTAAGAAATGTTTAACAACGCACACAAAAAAATATAAGATACAGTTTATTTTTAATCACTTTTAATGTACAACTGAACAAAACAGGCGCATTTTATATCTCTGGAAACGGAATAAATTAGCAAATCAGCTAATGCATCACTGAAAATGATGATCAAACTTTTGACACAATCACGTTCAGGCAAAAAAAAAAAAAATGAAATAAAAATACTGTCAAATTTTCAAAACGTACGAAGACATCCGTTTATATAAAATAGATAGAAATGCATTGAAATCATACCTGAATGCTTCAATAATCGCAACTTACACGAAGACTCAGCGGTAGATGATCACCCTTAAGTCTGCAATAGCAAGAAATTGAAGAAAACAAGCTATGATTAAGGCGCTTGATCACCCTGACAGATACTCACAATATTATCATGTGCGTCCCTCACGTTTCTCAAATTATGACAGAACGATCCGATTATTTCCGAGTACAGTGGCGAGGGTGCTTTTATCTACAAGTCAACAATTATAATAATAGCAGTCAACAAAAACCCACCCTTTATTTTACAAATTTTTTTGGGTTATCATCATCATCATCATGTACCCTGACGGTTGGCGTAGGCGATCATGTCCCTCCACAATCTTCTATCCACAGTGCCTCGTATCAGTTCTGTTGTTGATGTTTTCCATGCCATGACACCAAGCTATCCATATTTTCTCCCTTTGTCGTCCGCGATCTCTCTTTCTTTTATTTTGCCAGTATTTTTGGGTTATCTATCTATCTATTGACCTTTCGAGCCGTAACGGCCATAGGGCGTAGACCAAGATACACCTTCTCCTATATGAATTTTTGTTCTAGCAGTTTTCTTTTAAAGATATTTTGTCAAATCTCGCCATCTGTCTCTGTTCTGTGCAAGCAGTTCTATCTCATTGAGGGAGCCGATTCCTGCTGCTCTTGCCTCTCTCATCAATGTTCTCTCAGTGTCTCCCTGGGTCTTCCTCTTTTTCTTTTACCTGTTGTTCCCATATGAGGGCTTGCTTTGCTTTCGATTATTATCTCTTCTCATCACATGTCCAACGTATGACCATCGTCTTTTCTTTATTACTGAAGATATTAGTGGTTGATTGGCGATTTCTCTAATTTCCTCGTTGTTTTGAATTCGTTCCATTCTATACCAAGTTTTCCTTAGACATTTATTTTCGAATGCGTTCAACTTTGTTTCTATATCTCTTGTTGTTTTCCAGCTTTTGGGTTATACTTACTTTAAATTCAGTGATTGTGATTCGTTGATAAAACTGTACCTAAAGTTACCAGGTCTTCAAACTGTATCAGTGTTGTTGTTTTTGTTACATTTGACTATGTGCGTTGTAGCAATTGCTACATATAAAACTGTAGCATTATATAAAGACCATATTCTTTGACAGATTAGCCATATTTACAAGAATTACTCTGGATAATCCTCAGAAACGTGTAATAATGAGGTCACATGCGTATATATCTAATTAATATTATAATCCATTGATTTAGCTATTGATATTATTATACATTGACTAACAGAGATCAACATAGAAAAAAAAAGATACAACACTGACAGGCAATAACTGACAGACAACAGAAAGTGAACGAACAACAAGAGGAGGACATCACTAGATAGACAGCGTCATAAACACAAATAAGAACACATCATTAATATTTAGCATCTCATACACACACACACACACACACCCACACAAACATACGGGTCAATAACGAAAAAAACGACATACACAAATCCAAGCATAATTAAAAATACACGTAAGAGAGAGAGAGAGAGAGTGAGAGAGAGAGAGAGAGTGAAAAAAAGAGTGAAACAGGAACAAACAGAAACAAAAAGTAAATTATACATACAATCATATAGGCTAAACGCGCATGCAAAGACACAAGCGAATAGACGAAGGAGCTCAAATGAAGCATTCACAAGATAATATTCATAAGTAAGCAAGAACAATTAAATATGGTACACACACAAAGACGCACAAATAACGCCAAGACAACGAGACAAAAGCAAAAAAACACAACGTTCACACAGAGAACAACACAGACATATAGACAAAGATATGTGGCCAAAGATAAAAATGACGAGATTTACCAACAAATACCTCAAGGAAAGAAACATTGACAATGATAATGACACACGATTTAAAAAATAACACGAATATACACAGATAAAGTCAAGGATAAAAAGTTAAAGACAAACTGCTGAAGACAAACAGCTAAAGTCAAAAAGCCAAAGAAAAACACCAAAGACAAACAGCCAAACACAGGCAAAGACAAATAGCGAAAGACAAAAAGACAACGACAGCCCAAAGACAAACAACCAAAACACAGCTAAAGACAAACAGCAAAAGACACAGGCAAAGGCAAACACCAAAGACACATCCAAAGACAAAAATCTAGGACACACAGCCAAGACACACAGCTAAAGACACGCAGCCAAAGACACACAGTCAAAGACATATAGCCAAAGACCCCTGGCAAGGATGCTCTGCCAAAGACACTTGGCCTAAGACTAGCAGCCAAACATAAACAACCCAAGAAAAAACAGCCAAAAACACACAGACAAAAATTCGTAACCAAAGACACACATACAAAGACACGCAGCCAAAGATCCACAGCATGTTATGCAGTCAAACACTCACAGCCAAAGACACGCGACCAAAGTTCCACATCATGATATGCAGTCAAATACTCACAGCCAAAGACACGCGGCCAAAGACACGAAGAAAAGACCCACAGCCAAAGGTACGTAGCCAAGACACACAACCAAAGACACGCAGCCAAAACACGCAGGGAAAACCCACAATCAAAGACATACAGCCCAACACACACACTCAAAGACACACAGCCAATGACATGTAAAGACCCACTGCCAAAACTCACTGCTAAAGACACGCAGCCAAAGACGCACAACAAATTATACGCAGATAAAGACATGAATTTAAAGATAAACAGTCCATAAAAAAAATAGCCAAAGACACACAGCCAACGATCCGTAGCCAAAGATCTATAGCCAAAGACGCGCAGCAAAAACATGCAACCGAAGACACGCAGCCAAAGACAAGCAACTAAAGATTCTGACAGACAATCCTATACATAACTTTTTATAAAGACGTAAATATAGCCCACAATTTAGAAAATAAAAGAAACGGCGCGCACTGAAAAGCCAATCGATGATTTCATTTCGGTCTGATATGAAATGCGCTTAATGTTGGAATTCATGAGAGTCGGCGTGATGTGTCTTTGCAGACATTAATAGCCTGATTGATGGCGATGTGTCTTGGCAGACATTTGTAATGCGATTGATGTCGATGGGTTTCTGTTGACCGTGTCTATGTATTATTTATATTTGTTTGTATAATGATGTATGGTAGTGCATAAATGTGTTCGTTTATAGTATGTGCTTACGTACGGTGTTAGAAGCGTTTCTTGAAGTTAAAGATGTTACTTTTAAATATAAATGCGTACCCTAATATTGTATCATCAAGCGTTGTGGGTGCATCCATTGTTGACAATGTTTTGCGTGCTATGTCATAATGATGGACGATCGTATGTCCCTAACCGTACGCTTGAAAACAAGGGTGATCTGATATAGAGTTCGATGCTGTTCGTGAATCTGTACTCTGAACTCCCTCATCTTCATGTTAATCATCAGGGATGTTTCCTAAAATCGGAAGAGCTAAAGAGCTAAGAGGAGAATGGGGGAGATTTGTGAATCAGTTTATCATTTCACACTGCGGGATTTCTTGAGGAGGATTATCTGAGCGTTTATAGACAGTTGTTGGATGTCATCATCAAGTACCATGTCTGCTGGCCTAGGTGATCATGTCTCTCCACAACTTTTCGATCTTGACAGTAAATTATCATTTCTGTTGTTGACCTTCTGCCGTGCCATTCACTTAAGCTGTCTAGGTTCTTTACTCTTTGCGTCCATTAAGTTAATCTCTTCGTTCCTCATTTTCCTAATTGTCACAACATATTTTAGCTATTTCCTACTCATTGCATTGCCAAAAAATGATGACGATTGTTTCTTCATAATTTTGTTAATTAACTCTCTTTTTGCTTTGATCTCTTTCATTAATATTCTTAGCTGTCCGTGGTATTCTCAACATTCTTCTGTAAAACCACATTTCTACAGCCTCCAGTGATTTTCTTGTCTGTTGTCCTGTTGTCCATGATTCACATTCATATGTTAAGACTGGCTCAACATAACATTAAGAATTTTTTTCTTGTTTGTATTGCCAAAATGAAATGTACAGTATCTTCCTCATTTTTGTAAAATTATAAGCTGCTTTTGCCTGAGTTATTTTGCATGTCACCTCTGTTGTACATCTACCATCTGAGGTTAATATTGTTGCCAGGTATTTAAATTAATTTACCTGTTTTAATGTTGTTCCACTTGTCTTTATTGTGCATTGCGATGATATCTTTTTCTTTGTTGCTACCATTACTTCTGTCTTTTTGCTATTAAGGCTGAGTCCTTTATCTTTATTTACCTTCACTATAATGTCTAACATTTCTTGCAACTCATTTTCACTCTTAGCGATTAAGACTGTATCATCGGCATACCTCAGATTGTTTTATATTATAACCTCCAATTGTTATTCCAGGCATGTCCCTTATGGATCCTAAAATAATCTCACTATAGATTTAAATAAATGTTCGATGTACTTTGAGGATATTCCAACGGCTAACTAACATATCGTACCATAAGATTATACAAGGGAAGAGACATGGGTTTAGGGAAATTGAGATACAAGATGTCTGTAAAGTATCATGTAAAGACCTCTTTAGTTAGTATAAGACTGAAAATAAATGTGTATAAAATCATAAAATATATAGAAAATATTTCAGCAATAACACAACATTTGAAAATAAGATAAAGTCAAAGTTAGAAGACGGAAGACGCAAAACGAAATACCATGAGAAAATAAATGGGACCCTACTGTGTAAATTTGCCTGGTTCAATCAGAACAACTAGAGTCAGAGTTTAGAAAAGCTACACATGAAGGCAGCTTCCGGTAGTTACTACTGTTGATCGATACCAGCCTGCTCCAAAATGAATGTTTCAAGAAACATAAAGGCCATACTTCAATGCGTAGCGTTCAAACTCATTTCATAAGAAAACCCAATCTAAAAATTAAATCACATGAAGAACATGTTGCACAAACCAATTAGGACAGTAAACTAAAATTACTGAGGACATGTATCTTCCAATAGGATTATCATATGATTGTGAATCAAGAGTGGTTGGTCTCGAGGCAAGACGCCGGTTTCGAGACAGAGAGGTTGTGGTTCAAATCCCGGCTACACCGATTTGGGATTTTTATTTATGATTTCTCTCTGCGGCAACCACCCCTGGTCTCAGCAGCGAGGCCCGGCGGCTTGAAACGCCAATTACTCATCGACGGAAAAAATATGAGTATCTCCGAAGTCGCAGGCTATCTGCCTGTGCGACGAGGGACTCCTGTGCACACGGCTGCCAGGGAAAAATAGATTAACACGCAAAATTCAGTTCCTAATCTCAGGGACTTCGTCAGAATTGAAAGCTGGCGAACGCAACAACAACAACAACTGTATATCAGATGATCGATTAGCTAAGACACGAAGAAGTAAACAGAGGGTAAGAGATAAAATGATCAAACGAGAGAAAGAGATGTGCTTCATGAGAAAATATTTGAGTAAAATGTATATAAAATTGAAGCAAAACTTAGCTGATGGTGAATTGCGAAAAGAGCACTTCGTCAGAAGTAACAGTTGGGGAACAAACAAAACAAAATCAAGAATAATCTTGCAATAACGAAAATTGGTTTATTCAAAACAAAATTGCACAGAAAAAATCCTTAGGATACCTGTTATACTGAAAAATGAGTAATTTTGACACTTTAAAAGACCTAAACATTGAAACAGGTTGCTTTTAAACACAATTTTAGAGGACATTAACGTACTATGGTCATGTTAAAAGACACAATAGACTGGAAAGAACAATAATGGAAGGTATGGTTTCAGGACGAAGCATCAGGGGCAGACCAAGAAGAAGATGGTTTCAAGGCATCAGAAGACCGTGTTAGATGTCAACAGAAGAAGTGGGAGATCTGGGTAGAGGAAAAAAATTCATTCCAACAGGCTGTGATGAGTGCAACATTCTACAAACGACATGCAACCCGATGCTGATGAATTCAAATTCAGATACTGAAATTAGAGATGAGAAGTTTTCTCCACAAAACTTTTACTCCATTCACATTTTCCAGACTTCAGTTGCTTTCTACTACACTCAAAAAAAAGAAAAAAAATCTACTGACTCAAACTTCAGTACGCTGATTCTTATTTTATTTTGAACGGCTTCAACATCTTTGATGTCCGAGGTCAAAATTAGCCAAAATTATTTTTTCTCCACTTGGGCCGCAACACTTCTTAGTCCGAATGAACACGCCGAAGTTAATTATGCTCCAATGGGTTATTTGTCATTTCGATTTATGGGAGATAGGCATCGACTAAGAACGTATGCCATATCGCACTCAAATTCAAAGACACATATCAGTAATGTTTCAGCAAGTCACCACTACTCATTTATACTTTAAATAATGAATACTTTCATTATTCTTTCATTATAATACTTTCTTTTGGCTGTTACATTGTTATAGCTTTGAGTTACATGCATCATTATTTACCAACATTAGTCTAAATAAAGGGGAAATTGCCTATTTTCGGACTACCAGTCGAAATGTTATCATGATGTTGACATTACCCTGAGCTATAGGCGCTCATGCCTATATATATTTATCTGATGCAGTAGTTGAAGGGTGATGCCGCTGATGGTGACTTTGTAAACAACTTAGCAGACGTAAATGATTGATCAAGTTTAGTTCAGAAATACATTTTTATTTGCAGTTTGAAATGTTCATATCTCCACATGATCAAATCAGCTTTGTGATCACCCATCAAGTTAAATTGTTTCTCTACCTTATGCATTTTCTATCCGAAATTGAAGCTATGTGTCTTATCGCGGCACATGGGCTACAATCCTAGGCGACTGCCGTTATGATAGTATAACCCTGCGCATTGTGGACCAGGAGTGTTAGGGATGTCAACTATACTGGAGTGTATTCCATTAAAAGGCCGCACACAATACATGTTATAGAAACGTTTCCCATTATTTTGCAGAGTTACCTGGCCCAGATAATGTGGTCTATAGGACACCCTTCATATCTTGGTCCAGTGATCTTTAATGTGGTCTATTTCTTCACTTCCAGTGAACTACACCACCTCTCCCCCCCACTACCGACCCCTACCCCCACCACACTCCCCCCCCCCAATCCCTTCCAACTAATCTTCTTTCAAAGCGATTGTTATTTTGGCATGGTCAAAATGCGACATTTAAAAAATCTTAATTAAGGTTACTAGTCAATGTTCGTTTATTTTGCTGTTTGACCTTCAGTGGTTTGCTATAGGTTTTTCTATAACATTTTATTAAAAATAATTAATTTCTGCCCCAGCTATCTCTTGGCACACAATCAATAATCAACATATTATTTGTAAGCGTGTACATATATCTATACAGCATATGAATGTATGAAATAATAATATTAAATAATAATAATACATGTTAACCTATGACGAAGTAAAACTGAAATTATTGAGTTATTGAGTTATTGAGTTATTTGCGGGTCATCATCATTGCACTCCGAACATGTCCATAGGTGCTCAGATCCCCTCCTCAGCAATTCCCTCAGTGTCCAGCGACTGACGACTCCAGTTCTATGTTGTTGATAAGTCTTCTTACACGGCCACCAAGTTTCTCATTTCTGGCCGTGCCCATCTTAACTCCCATTTCCATCATCCGAAGAAGCGACGTTGATCTATGTTTGTCGAAGTCCTGTGCTCTTCCCACATCTCGGAGTGCATTGATGACGTCCGCCCGATCCATCGGTTGCCCGTCCTCAACGACAGCGCAGCTAGCCAACCTGTCCGCTCTCTCATTTCCCACAGAGCCAAAATTGTGTTCACTATTTGGCTTTAAATCTTTGGATTATGAGGCCTTTAACTCTCTCCGTACGTTTCGCCGCAGAGTGCGTCACTCTCAAATTTATTATTGGGAACCGTCATCAAACCATATTCTTTTTACCTTGTATAATCATGGTATTGGCGAAATCTAATACCTTGTTCAATTATCTAAAACTTAATATATAATATGTTATATGTTAGATAAATATAAATATGTAGATTGATTCTTAAAACCATGAAATTTTTTGTTTCTAACATCTCTTCCGTTTCATTGATAAAGAGCTACCGTTCGGAAAGAGTTAAACTATTTGAAAATTCATAGTCCTTTTCTTACTGCAAACATTCGCTTAAGGTACTAAACAGAATGTCCGAGCAATAGGATCCCGCCAACAAACAATCGTAACATACTACATTGGTATTGCCATAGCATAAAAACGCGATGGCTAACATGAAGTTCTGTTTTCTAACATCAGCTACACACCAAACATGTTATAGGTAAAAACCAACCACTCATCTGTTGCTCTCATCCTCTCGTGTGCAGATCTAACACTTACAATCTTTTTTATATTATCTGATATATGTGTAGAGTATATATATGTAGAGTATATATGTGTAGAGTATATATGTTTATATATATATATTTATATATATATATATATACACACACAATATATATATAAATCACCATCATCATTTGCCAGACCGGTTGGCGTAGGCGATCATGTCCTTCCACAATCTTCTGTCTACAGTGCATCGTATCAGTTCCGTTGTTGACTGTTTTCCATGCCATGACATCACGCTATCCAGTATTTTCTCTCTTTTGTCGTCTGAGATCTCTCTTTCCTTTTATTTTGCCAGTTGTAACCGAGTATTCCAACTTTCCTCTTCTCAGGATGTGCCTGAAAAAAATGTTGATTGTTTCGTTCTGATGTTTTTTTAGTAGTTCCCTCTTTAATATATAAATGCAGAAGTAAAAACAAATATATTTTTAAAAATCTAGTGGTTTGCATGATAACAAATTATACATACATTGATGATTCGTATATATAATTGTGCTCCTCGTGTGATCATTTTATTCAGAAGCCTAATTTCTAAGTCTGTGATACTTTAAATCGGCGAAAAATGTCACACAGACGTACAGACACACACACACACACACACACACGTACACACACACACACATATTTTCTATAGGAGAGCTATTGATCACGTGAACAAAAACCATTGTTGTAGAAGATCAATAGCGACGCGGTTTCGAGTCGCGGAAGGGTGGTCAGCACATCGGGCAGAATATTCTAGACTCTTTCATGCCCGACTAACTTTGTTATCAAGTGGTTAGACCTTGCACACAACCTGCATTGCATCTCGCCAAGCGTTCCTGTTCTGGACACATCTCTCAATCTCGCCATGCGTTCCTGTTCTGGACACATCTCTCAATCTCGTCATGCGTTCCTGTTCTGGACACATCTCTCGATCTCGGCAAGGGAGCTGATTCCTGCTGTTGTTGCCTCCCGCCACAATGGTTTTTTCTTTTGGTTTCACTAGGTCGACCTCTTTATCTTTTACCCTCAAATTCCCATTTGAGGGCTTGCTTTGAGAGTTTCCTGTTGTCTCTTCTGATCACATGGCTCTAAATTATGTTTAAAAAAAAACATGATAAATATGACACATCGCTCCTTATTTATGCTTTTTTTTTTGTAGACGACAGAAGGCGACAGATTCTAGCAATTATTTTGCATTTTAATAATCATGAAGTTGTCTTATCAACTATAATTTTTGTTGCATTAATGAAGAAGGATTAAAAAAAGAACATTTTGGATAATCACGGATTGTCTTTTTGTATTGTTGACGATATTCTGGTCCATGCAATTTGATAAATAAATCATTACCTCGTGTGTTTTTTTTTTAATTACAGAGGGATGGGACATTTCAGATAAAGGTTGTTAGACGGGCTAGAGAGTATCACAAAGTAAATCCAATATGGTGAAGTCAAGGTTGATAGAGTGGTTCAGAGAGTTTCACAAAGTAAATCCAATATAGTGAAGTCAAGGTTGATAGAGTGGGTTAGAGAGTATCACAAAGAAAATCCAATATAGTGAAGTCAAGGTTGATAGAGTGGGTTAGAGAGTTTCACAAAGTAAATCATTATGGTCAAGTCAAGGTTGATAGAGTGGGTTAGAGAGTTTCACAAAGTAAATACAATATGGTCAAAGTCAAGGTTGATAGAGTGGTTCAGAGAGTATCATAAAGTAAATCCAATATGGTCAAGTCAAGGTTGATAGAGTGGGTTAGAGAGTTTCACAAAGTAAATACAATATGGTCAAGTCAAGGTTGATAGAGTGGGTCAGAGAGTATCACAAAGTAAATCCAATATGGTCAAGTCAAGGTTGATAGAGTGGTTTAGAGAGTTTCACAAAGTCAATCCAATATGGTGAAGTCAAGGTTGATAGAGTGGTTTAGAGAGTTTCACAAAGTCAATCCAATATGGTGAAGTCAAGGTTGATAGACGGGGCTAGAGAGTATCACAAAGTCAATCCAATATGGTGAAGTCAAGGTTGATAGAGTGGTTTAGAGAGTTTCACAAAGTAAATACAATATAGTCAAGTCAAGGTTGATAGAGTGGGTCAGAGAGTATCACAAAGTAAATCCAATATGGTCAAGTCAAGGTTGATAGAGTGGGTCAGAGAGTATCACAAAGTAAATCCAATATGGTCAAGTCAAGGTTGATAGAGTGGGTCAGAGAGTATCACAAAGTAAATCCAATATGGTCAAGTCAAGGTTGATAGAGTGGGTCAGAGAGTATCACAAAGTAAATCCAATATGGTCAAGTCAAGGTTAATAGAGTGGGTCAGAGAGTATCACAAAGTAAATCCAATATGGCAAGTCAAGGTTGATAGAAAACTCTCTATATAAAGCGTCACAACAGGAGGCAATCTGTTTGCTAGAAGAGGAGACCCCATTGATCAAATGTTTCGCTCTGTTAGTTTTCTGACGCTCTATTGGAGCAGGCCTGTCGTATACGACTCCCAGGCGTCGACCTCCTGATGCGTTTGAACCTGCATGATCACATCAAGTTAAACATATAAAGCATGATATTCTAGAGAATTGTATTCAAATAGCGATGTCTAATTAAAAATGTTCAACTCCAATGTTAAGTCAGTCCTATTATATGGCTGTGAAACACGGAGAAGAGAAAAACTGACAATCATGAAGATACAGACTTTCATTAATGGATGGTTACGCAGAATAAAAGGATGGAAATGGCAGGACAAAATCACTAACATAGAATTATGGAAATGTACCAGTTAAATACCAGTGGATAAAGAGATACAGCGAAAACGATGGCGCTGGATAGGACACACACTGCGGAAGCCAACTGAGAGTATTACACAACAGGTCTTTTTTTGGAATCCCCAGGGGAAAAGACAAAGAGGAAGACCACGAAATTCTTGGAGAAGACAAACAGAAGCAGAGATGATGGGGAAGACATGGAATGATCTTAAAAGAATGGCAAGAAACAGAACGACTTGGAAAGTGTTTGTTGAAGACCTATGCTCCACAGGGAGCTGAAAGGTAGAAGAAGAAATAGTGTCTAGAAATCCAAGATCTCTTGAAACAACTCACAGTGCTAGCTAGCCAGAGGATAACGCTAGAAAGTAAAGAAATGCTTTAAAACATCACTTGTCAATTGTTTTCATGTTTTCTTTTTCTCGTAACACGATAACATAAGATACACTATATCTATTTTTTTTAAAAATTTCAGTGCACTATAAATTTTGTTGTGTCCAGATAGCTTCCACTAGCTTCTGTCCAGGTGTCTTTAATATATATATATTTCTTTTAACTATCTAAAGCTTTTTGATGCGTCCTTATTTTCTGTATTTTTTATGTGTACATAAATGTTAACTTCTAAATATAAAACATTTTCTAGTGAGATTAGCTTGACGTCACTTTAATGACAACACTCTTAGAGAATATGCTTCTTCTTCCTCTTTCCTTCCTATCAGCTTTTTCAGCGTCGAGGGGAGATATAATTTGTGGTCTTTTGCTCTTCTGTTCGCCTCTGCTGCTGTTATGTTTCCTAGTTCTTCTAATATTCCGTCACTCCATCTTTTTCGTGGTTCTACCCTTGGGTCTGGTGTTCTCCCAACGTTTATTGAGGGCTCGCTGTGTTGTGTTTTGAATCGCTCTGCCTTGTCACGTGGCCAAATCATTTTATCTGTTGTTTCTTTATATATTCTATGGCGGGAGTTCTTACTAGCTTTTTTCTCAGTTTATCATTTCTGATCTTATCTCTCAGGCTGTTTCATGTTATTCGTCAAACACGCTTCATCTCAGCAGAGGTTATTTTCTTGTTGTTCTAGCATCTATGGTCTACGATGAATATTGTATTGTAGAGTGCCAGTTTTGCCTCCAGAGTTATTTCCATGTTGGACAATAGTGGTGATAGCTGTCCAATGATTTGACAAGCTTTGTTGCATCTTGAATCTATCTCTGCTGTTTGAGAATTATCGTTCGTAGAGAATAACAAATGGAAATATATGCATTAATTTACATACAACAACATACATGCATGTGTTCAAAGCAAACGCAATGAGGAAAAAAAAGAACAAAAAACAAAATTGTTCATCCTATCACGCGTGTTATTAGATGGAATTAATTAATTTCGTGCTTTGTTCTACCAACATCAATTTTCTTCTATTTGTAGATTAGTTTTGTCAAAATATTTAATTTTTAATTTGTACTCTGAAATTATGCAGGCATAGACAGGTGTGGAGAATACTGTGCGTAGTTTGTTGTGAAGAGTTTGGATTAGGATTGGAGAGAGATAACGTTTGTGAAAATATAAAAAAATATAGTTTTGGCTTGGACTAAACTTGTACAAATGATAAACAGTCAGATTTCTTTCTTTATTTATTTAGAGAGTCATCGAAGCAAAGGACATCAGCATTAACATTGAGAATAATAAAGTGTTTTTTGCTCATTGGTCTTATAAGGTGTAAGGTGCAGAAATACGGTCTATAAACAAAAGACAAAACAGAAAACTGCTTCCATTGAAATTATGATTTATAAAAGAATGTAAAAAATTGTGTAGACAGAACAAGAATATAAAAGAAAAACAAAGACAGATAATTTTTTCGAACAACTGAAGATGTATGAAGAATAAAAGTCGAACCAGACAATTGGACGTTTTTTTTTCCCTAAACACATAATGAATCTCAATAAATTAATGAAGACTATAGAAGATGCGAAATATTGCTATTAAATAGGGTGGGATGAAGAAGATCCAGACAAAGATTGAAGTGGACTGACAAGATACAAATAGAGAGCCTTTCACAGTGTATACCATCAAGGCAAATGACTTGATAAAAAGGTTCCCTGTGACAGCAAACCCTCAAAGCGGAGTTACCATCAAAGTTGACCTCCGCTCGGGCACAACTGTCAGGAAAACCCTACCCACATCGTGAGATCTCCTCGAGGGGGATATTGGAGCACCTATGGGCCTGCCCGGTGTGCAGTGATGATTATACTAACAACAACAAATTCCCCATCCACCTCCTTCCAGCCCCCCAAACAAATTACCGATGGTCGGAAAAATAGACACTAATACTGTCTCTTCAGCAAACTAATAACTTGGCGGAGTTAAAAGAAAGAAACATCACTCATGAAACTAATAACCTGGCGGAGTTAAAAGAAAGAAACATCACTCATGAAACTAATAACCTGGCGGAGTTAAAAGAAAGAAACATCACTCATGAAACTAATAACCTGGCGGAGTTAAAAGAAAGAAACATCACTCATGAAACTAATAACCTGGCGGAGTTAAAAGAAAGAAACATCACTCATGAAACTAATAACCTGGCGGAGTTAAAAGAAAGAAACATCACTCATGAAACTAATAACCTGGCGGAGTTAAAAGAAAGAAACATCACTCATGAAACTAATAATCTGGCGGAGTTAAAAGAAAGAAACATCACTAATGAAACTAATAACCTGGCGGAGTAAAAAGAAAGAAACATCACTAATGAAACTAATAACCTGGCGGAGTTAAAAGAAAGAAACATCACTAATGAAACTAATAATCTGGCGGAGTTTGAAAGAAACATCACTAATGAAACTAATAACCTGGCGGAGTTAAAAGAAAGAAACATCACTAATGAAACTAATAACCTGGCGGAGTTAAAAGAAAGAAACATCACTAATGAAACTAATAACCTGACGGAGTTAAAAGAAAGAAACATCACTAATGAAACTAATAACCTGACGGAGTTAAAAGAAAGAAACATCACTAATGAAACTTTGTTTATGAAAATCATCTGCGCCATCGGGAATATAGTTTTTTCATGCATTATTGCGACACACGTTGTGGAAGTCGCATAAATCGGTTAATATAATTATGAGAACTCATCTTGAGTAAATGGACAATCCACTGATTTTGTCTCCATTTATTTCGATCAATAAGAAAAATATATTCGGGGTGGGGGAAATAAAATAATCAGAACCGAACACCTCGCCCTGGTTGCACTGAACAAGTGGCTTTTATTCTCCGGTCATGTAAGTTCCTACGGCACACCTCTTTAATGGAAAATGCCGTAAATATCGTTTCTTTAATAAGAAAAAGAAAAAAGAAAGAGAACACTATTTTGTTGAATTCACGCACTGCAGTGGGCTTGAACCGTGCTGTAAGTGTCGATATATCTTTTCATGACTTATATGGTTGGCATAAATGAAAACCTCAAACAAAGAAGATCGTTGGGGGTAATGTCAATGCGATTTTACAAGAAAAACGTTGAGAATACGATAGACAGCTAAAATAGAAGAGTAATGAAAACGCTTTGTAAGAGAACAGTAAGAAAACTTATAAACATTTGGAGGCAACAATTATCATTATTTGGTGAAGTAATGAGAAGGAAACAACTGAAATAAATTGTAACAACACAAAACGGTAAAGGATTAAAAGATAAATGAAAATAAAAAGGGAAAAGATACCAGGCTGTTTAGGAGAATAATATAGGAGGAGGTGAACTTCAGAAATGATAAACAGTTGTAGAGTTAGAAAGCTGTGGAGAAACACCCCCCCCCCCCCTAATGCCAGCCAGTTTTTCATGAATTGCGTCAGGTCTCCTCCATACATTTCCATTTTCAAAGTCTCGTTGAATAACGAAGCTACGTCATTCAAGGAAAAAAAAAAAGAAATCACCACAAATGGAGATTGAACATCAAAAAGTAACACGAGATTACATTCTTCACTTAACATTGTTGTTAACATTCAAGCTCAAAGATAGCTAAACGCTTTGAAGAGTTTTTTGTTAAAACTGTCTTTTGTTTGAGACGAGAAGTTTTTGCTTTGAGCATTTAGTGAGTAGCAAAGTAGAAATAAAATCGATCATCATTTTTTATTTGCATACACACACTTAGCTTGCATTTTAATTGATTGGTCTCTGCTGGAGCAAGGCAAACGAAATCAGAACAAGAGTTAAAAAATCAAATTAAGAGAGATTGTTTGAGTGCAAACAAACAAGAACTGAACAAATAAATGGGATAAATAAATGCAAAACAGGTTAATAAAATATACATCGATCTATAATAATGGAACCAGTAGTGGAGAGTACCGGGAACCGCGATAGCTCAGTGGGTAGTGAACTGGACAAAAAGGACAATGGGTAATGTTCGATCCCAGCCGACGGCTTCCGGGTTCACCCAGCCTTAAATAGGTACCGGATTTTTTTCTGGGAAAGTAAAGCGGCACGGGCGTAATACCGACCAGATTACCCCAAAAATCATGTGCTGAAGGTCTGTAAAATGTATGGTCACTAACACCATATTCCCTGTACGGCACTTGGCGTGACGGGGGCTCTTTACTCTTTTCTAGTGGAGAGTAACGTACACTTCTACAAGGTATGGTGCAGCTTTACACAAAAAAAAGGAACACAACAAAATACGGACGTTTCGGTCTACATGCGGCCTCATCAAAAACGAGAACATCACCAACAAACGATGAAAAACAGATACATTCTACTATAGCTAGTATGATCGATTAGCTAAGCCGAGAAGGAGTAAACAGAGGGAAACGAGATGAAATGATCAAACGAGAGAAAGAAATGTGCTACATGAAAAATATTGGAGTAAAATGTATATAAAATTGAATCAATACTTAGTTGATGGTGAATTCCGACAGCCCAGCGCACTGGGAAAATGAATTTCAAATGTGAATGTATAACGGAACACATTTACTGTATGCGTTTGAGAACGTTTCGTCTTATTCTTTTTTTTTCAGATGGTTCAGAAGAGAAAAGGTTAAGGATGGGAGTTCTTATTTACTTTGTTTGTTAATAAAGTTTGAATTGGCATCAATACATGGCAGCGAAGTGGATAGGAAATCTGGCAATTGTAGCATTACAGTGTTCAGCATGAGAATTGAGATAGAATCAGCAACGGCGGCGATAATATGGTTGGTCACACGTAACGAGAATCACGCAGTGAAGAACTCGTGAAGTATGCTACAGAAGATTGGCATGCAATGTCTGATACAGGAGTGGATGCAGCTTCTGGGTGACTCTAAAGTGAGCGAGAACACCTGCGTGTACTGTCCAGGACACGCTTGAGTGCACATCAATGAAATAGCCGATGAGATCGCTGGCAGCTCTGTCACTAAATGTGGCATGACTCTAGATAAAGAAGACGTCGCCAACTATGTTCTTCATTCCTTAAATGAGACGAGCAGCAGAATGGGTGGGAAAACGATGTATGTATTGAGAGAGTCATGAATTTAAAGGTGGGAAAACGATGTATATATTGAGAGAGTCATGAATTTAAAGGTGGGAAAACGATGTATATATTGAGAGAGTCATGAATTTAAAGGTGGGAAAACGATGTATATATTGAGAGAGTCATGAATTTAAAGGTGGGAAAACTATGTATATATTGAGAGAGTCATGAATTTAAAGGTGGGAAAACGATATATATATATATAGAGAGAGTCATGAATTTAAAGGTGGGAAAGGTCTGTTTGATCTGGAGTACTTTTTGGGGAAGCATTCGTATCTACAATCAATACCTTACAAAAGAAGTCAGTCTACACTACTTTCTAAAATGTTGGGACGGGCGGTGGAGCGGGCATGTGTTATGCCCCTACTGCAATAAAACTGATTCCATGAAAAGAATAGAACAGAGTATATATATATATATTGATATAGTTTATACTAAAATCTGCAATTTCTTGTAGACACTAGCATCATGTGAACGCATGTTCAGCTACTCGAATGCAGAAATCAAATTTCCTCATTCTAAAAGCAACTAAATATACAATTTTGCTGACTCACTGACGCACTCATGCTGATTAACTAACTCACTCACACGTCCACACAATCAATCACTAGCTAACTCATTCATTGACACACACACATACTATACTCACATACCTATATACACATATATATAAATATATATATATATATATATCCATGCATATACATACATACATATATATATATATATATATATATATATATATATATATATATACACACACTTATATATACACTTATATATATATATACATATATATACATATATATACACCCAAACATATACATATACACACACACATACACATACATATATATACACACACTTGCATATACATATAAATACGTATATATATACATATATACATATATACATATATACACACACATATATATATACATATATACTTATATATATAACCGCGGAAGCCAACTGAGAGTATTATACAACAGGTCCTTTTTGGAAACCCCCAAAGAAAACGACAAAGAGGAAGACAAAGATATTCTTGGAGAAGATAGTTGGAAGCAGAGATGAAGATGATGTGGAAGAAATTAAATAATCTTAAAAGAATGGCAAGAAACATTACTGCTTGGATAGTGTTTGTAGAAGATCTATGCTCCACAGGGAACTGAACAGGTAAAAGAAGAAGATATACATATATAACACATACATACATACATACATCCATATATAGATACAGACTGTTCTTATAGACACCAACCAAAAGGGAATCACCAAGTGAAACTGTAGATGTATATGATATAATAATGCACTTTTGGCAAGTATGTGTGTAGATAATACCATTAATTTTGTAATTTATGTTCAGTGAACCGATATGGAGATCCATATGTGATGTGCTGGGAATATCAATTTGTGAGCTGCATAAACAGCTTGATACAGAACACTGCTTAAATGGGGAGTCTTAAATATCATGAAAAAAAAAATCTTGAAACAAGTTGACTCAATTATAGAAGTTGGGAGAGAATGTTCTATAGCGATTATACAAGTGGGAAGTAATGTCCTATAGAGACTATATAAGTGGCAAATAATGTGCTATAGAATTTATATAAGTTGCAAACAAAGTCCTATTGCGACTATATAAGTAACAAACAGTAGGCTATAAAGGTTAAACAGGTGGCAAATAATGTCCTATAGCGACTATATAAGTGCCAAAAAATTTGCTATATATGTATACTAGTGGCAAATAATGTCCTATAGCGATTATATAAGTGGCAAATAATGTGCTATAGATGTTATATAAGTTGCAAATAAAGTCCTATTGCGACTATATAAGTGACAAACAGTAGGCTATAAAGGTTATACAAGTGGCAAATAATGTCCTATAGCGACTATATAAGTGGCAAAAAATCTGCTATATATGTTATACTAGTGGCAAATAATGTCCTATCATCATCATCATCATGTACCCTGCCGATTGGCGTAGGCAATCATGTCCCTCCACAATCTTCTATCTACAGTGCATCGTATCAGTTCTGTGTTGACTGTTTTCCATGCCATGACACCAAACTATCCAGTATTTTCTCTCTTTGTCTTCCGCGATCTCTCTTTCCTTTTATTTTGCCAGTTGTAACCAAGTATTCTAACTTTCCTCTTCTCATGATGTGCCCGAAAAATGTTGATTGCTTCTTTCTGATGTTTTTTAAGAGCTCCCTTTTTGTGTTGGCCTCTTTGAGAACTTCCTCATTGGTCTTTTTATCTGTCCAGGGAACTTTCAACATTCTTCTGAGAAATCCCATCTCTGTAGCCTCTAATCGTCTTTTTATTTGTTTGTCTACTGTCCATGATTCGCTTCCATAGGTCAGAATTGGTTCTATATAGCACCGATGAACTCTCTTTCTCATTTTTATTGACATAGATTTGTTGCATAAGATATTTTTCATTTTCTGAAATGCTATTTTGGCCTGAGCTATTCTGCTTTTTATTTCTGTGGTGCATCTCCCATCTGATGTAATTATTGTGCCCAAGTATTTGAAACGTAATTGTTTCAGGTTTGTCTCGTCTATTTTTATGCTGCATGATGGTGATAATGTCCTATAGCGACTATATAAGTGGCAAATAATGTGCTATAGATGTTATATAAGTTGCAAATAAAGTCCTGTCGCGACTATATAAGTGACAAACAGTATGTTATAAAGGTTATACACGTGGCAAATAATGTCCTATAGCGACTATATAAGTGGCAAAAAATCTGCTATATATGTTATCTATCTATCTATTGACCTTTCGAGCCGTAACCGGCCCATAGGGCGTAGACCAAGATACACCTTCTCCTATATGAATTTTGTTTTGTTCTAGCAGTTTTCTTTTAAAGATATTTTATCAAATCTCGCCATCTGTCTCTGTTCTGTGCAAGTAGCTCTATCTCATTGAGGGAGCCGAATCCTGCTGCTCTTGCCTCTCTCATCAATGTTCTTCCCAGTGTCTCTCTGGGTCTTCCTCTTTTTCTCTTACCTGTTGTTTCCCATATGAGGGCTTGCTTTGCTATTCGGTTATTATCTCTTCTCATCACATGTCCAACGTATGACAATCGTCTTTTCTTTATTACTGAAGATATTAGTGGTTGATTGGCGATTTCTCTAATTTCCTCATTTGTTTTGAATTCGTTCCATGCTATACCAAGTATTTTCCTTAGACATTTATTTTCGAATGCGTTCAACTTTGTTTCTATATCTCTTGTTGTTTTCCAGCTTTCACACGCATACGTAAGGGTTGATAGTACATTTGATTTGAATAGCCTAAGTTTTGTGTTTGTGCTGATAAGTTTTGATTTCCACAACTTTTCAAGGCTTCTGAAAGACATTGCTGCTTTAGCTATTCTGATTCTAATTTCTTTGCTTGTATCCCCTTCTCGATTAATGTGACTTCCAAGATAGATAAAGTGATCGATCTCTTCTACTGGTTTGTTTTCCATGTATATTTTGTCACCTGTTGGAATTAAACTAGTCATGACTTTAGTCTTTTCATGATTGATCTCAAGCCCAATTTTGCTGGCTATTGATGATAGTTCATTTGTGTTTTCCTGCATCGTTTTTATCTGACTGCTGATGAGAACTATGTCATCAGCAAAGTCGAGGTCCTCTAAATGGTCTCCTTGTATCCATTCGATGCCTTTATTACCAGTGCAGCATTTCTTCATTATGAAGTCCATAACAATTCCAAATAACAAGGGCGATAAAATACATCCTTGTTTAACCCCAGTTTCTATTGGGAAACATTCGCTCAGTCCTTCCTCTGTTCGAACTGCACATGTGTAACCATCATACATGTCTTTGATAATATTTATGATTTGTGATGGTAAACTATATACTGTTATACTATGTATACTAGTATAGTAGATATGTTATACTAGTGGCAAATAATGTCCTATAGCGACTATATAAGTGGCAAATAATGTGCTATATATGTTATATAAGTTGCAAATAAAGTCCTATTGCTACTATATAAATGACAACAGTATGCTATAAAGGTTATACAAGTGGCAAATAATGTCCTATAGCGACTATATAAGTGGCAAACAATCTGCTATATATGTTATACTATTGGCAAATAATGTCCTATAGCGACTATATAAGTGGCAAATAATGTGCTAGATTGGTTGTAAAAGTGACAAAGAATGTGCTGCTATGTCTTTTAACATGTCCCAAAAATCTCATTTTTTCTTGTTTGAAATCTGTTTGTAGTTCTATTTTCATTTTTAGTTGTTTTAAGACTTCTTCATTTATTTTATTTTCTGTCCATCTAATTCTTCCTATTCTTCAATAAAGCCACATGTTAAAGACTTTAATATCCTGTTCTGTTCTTTTTTTAAAACCTCATGTCCATCTTCCTGCACCATAAAAGAATGTAGAGAAGACTAAACATTTTGCTATTCTTAGTTTTAGCCCTGGTGTTATTTGTTTTGATGTTTAGTATGTCCTTCATGGCATTACAATTACTTTTTGCCATTCCTATTCTTTAGTTTATTTCAGTTTTACATTTCCATTACTAGTTATAGTATATCCAAGGTAGTTGTAGCTTTAAACTGTCTCCAGGTGTATAATTGTCTCCAGGTGTATAACTATCTCCAGGTGTATAACTGTCTCCAGGTGTATAACTGTCTCCAGGTGTATAACTGTCTCCAGGTGTATAACTGTCTCCAGGTGTATAACTGTCTCCAGGTGTATAACTGTATCCAGGTGTATAACTGTATCCAGGTTTATAACTGTCTCCAGGTGTATAACTGTCTCCAGGTGTATAACTGTCTCCAGGTGTATAACTGTCTCCAGGTGTATAACTGTCTCCAGGTATATAACTGTCTCCAGGTGTATAACTGTCTCCAGGTGTATAACTGTCTCCAGGTATATAACTGTCTCCAGGTGTATAACTGTCTCCAGGTATATAACTGTCTCCAGGTGTATAACTGTATCCAGGTGTATAACTGTATCCAGGTGTATAACTGTATCCAGGTGTATAACTGTATACAGGTGTATAACTGTATCCAGGTGTATAACTGTCTCCAGGTGTATAACTGTCTCCAGGTATATAACTGTCTCCAGGTGTATAACTGTATCCAGGTGTATAACTGTCTCCAGGTATATAACTGTCTCCAGGTGTATAACTGTCTCCAGGTGTATAACTGTATCCAGGTGTATAACTGTCTCCAGGTGTATAACTGTATCCAGGTGTATAACTGTATCCAGGTGTATAACTGTCTCCAGGTATATAACTGTCTCCAGGTGTATAACTGTCTCCAGGTATATAACTGTCTCCAGGTGTATAACTGTATCCAGGTGTATAACTGTATCCAGGTTTATAACTGTCTCCAGGTGTATAACTGTCTCCAGGTGTATAACTGTCTCCAGGTGTATAACTGTCTCCAGGTGTATAACTGTCTCCAGGTGTATAACTGTCTCCAGGTGTATAACTGTCTCCAGGTGTATACCTGTCTCCAGGTGTATAACTGTATCCAGGTGTATAACTGTCTCCAGGTGTATACCTGTCTCCAGGTGTATAACTGTATCCAGGTGTATAACTGTCTCCAGGTGTATAACTGTCTCCAGGTGTATAACTGTCTCCAGGTGTATAACTGTATCCAGGTGTATAACTGTCTCCAGGTGTATAACTGTATCCAGGTGTATAACTGTCTCCAGGTGTATAACTGTATCCAGGTGTATAACTGTCTCCAGGTGTATAACTGTCTCCAGGTGTATAACTGTCTCCAGGTGTATAACTGTCTCCAGGTTGCCCGAACGTCGTTAGCTCAGTCGGGTTATATTAGATGTGCTTATTACTGAGGAGCTTGGTGAGGAGTGGATCTCAGCAATATGAAGTTGTCCATTGCGTATTGAAGATGATCTGTCGACTGTACCAAGTTGAATGGCCATTCTACAATAATCGCATCGTTGTGACTTGCTTCTGTTGTTACATTTATTAGAGAATGGTAAGTGATCAGGCAATACAAAAATGTGTTGATGCGGTAAACCTGACAGGACTCATTTGAGATTTGCTCATAAAACTTTTACTATACTTCATCTTCATCATCTTCTTCTTCTTCTTCTTTACCCTCTTCTTCTTCTTCTTCCTCTTTATCCTCTTCTTCTTCTTCAGTAATCAGCTGTTGTTTGAGAGTGCTGCAAATCTGTATGTTCTGGTGTTTGTCTATATGCTCTGGTGTTTGTCTGTATGCTCTAGTGTTTGTTGTTTGTATGCTCTGGTGTTTGCCTATATGCTCTGGTGTTTATCTGTATGTTCTGGTGTTTATCTATATGCTCTGGTGTTTGTCTGTATGCTCTGGTGTTTGTTTATATGCTCTGGCATTTATCTGTATGCTATGGTGCTTGTCTGTGTACTCTGGTATTTGTCAATATGCTCTTGTGTTTTGTTTATATGCTCTGCTGTTCATCTGTATGCTCTGGTGTGTGTCTGTATGCTCTGGCGTTTGTTTATATGCTCTAGTGTTTGTCTGTATGCTCTGGTGTTTGTTTATAAGCTCTGGTGTTTGTCTGTATGCTCTGGTGTTTGTCTATATGCTCTGGTGTTTGTTTATATGCTCTGGCATTTGTCTGTGTGCTCTGCTGTTCGTCTGTATGCTCTGGTGTGTGTCTGTATGCTCTGCTGTTCGTCTGTATGCTCTGGCATTTGTCTGTATGCTCTGCTGTTCGTCTGTATGCTCTGGCATTTGTCTGTATGCTCTGCTGTTCATCTGTATGCTCTGCTGTTCGTCTGTATGCTCTGGCATTTGTCTGTATGCTCTGCTGTTCATCTGTATGCTCTGCTGTTCATCTGTATGCTCTGCTGTTCATCTGTATGCTCTGCTGTTCGTCTGTATGCTCTGGTGTGTGTCTGTATACTCAGTAACCACGTGTTGCAAACTGCATTGTGAGGCCACAGTGACCTGTTCTGAGTGAATATCTTGATCAGCACATGCATGATGGGTTTGTTCAAGCTGTCGTGTTCTGGCTCATTTTTTCAATATCACTCACTCCCTCTTCTTTCCTAGCTTGTTTCTATACCCTGCCGGTACTATACAAGTTGTATTAGTTTTCCTTGTTTCTCCTACTGGTAAAACAGCAATAGTGACAGTATTCTCCTGGTTTGAATTTAAACATAATGAGGCCCTAAGCTTACTAAACTATTTAGACTTTAAGGCACCCCCCCCCCCCCCCGTTAAAAAAACAAACAAACTAACACTTAAAGGGCTCTGTCAAAAATTAATATATATAAAAAATATGAGGCGCCCTAGGATTTGAGGCCCCCAGCTATAGCTTATTTATCCCAGTTCGGAATCGGGGCCCTGGTCTCATTTATATCATTCTTCTTCTTTCTTTTATTCTGTTCTGCTTTTTGCTGGTAGGCGCTGCAGGCTTAAGTCAATTATGTGTTTGCTAACAAGGGCACTTTCTGTGGCTTGGTACATCTATCTATCTATTGACCTTTCGAGCCGTAGCCGGCCCATAGGGCGTAGACCAAGATATTCCCTCTTTAAACTGAATTTTTTTTCTAGCAGTTTTCAATTCTTCTAAATATATTTTATCAAATCTCGCCATTTGTCTCTGTTTTGTGCAAGCAGCTCTATCTCATTGAGGGAGCCGATTCCTGCTGCTTTTGCCTCTCTCATCAATGTTCTTCTCAGTGTCTCTCTGGGTCTTCCTCTTTTTCTCTTGGCACATAGTGATATAATAATTGATATTTTTAACTTTAATATATCGTTTCTCCATCGTTCTGTCTTATACCGTAATAGTACTCTAGGTAGCAATTAACCAGTTTTTTAACCAATTTACTTGTATTTCATGATCCATTTATGTGATACACTGTCTCTTTAGTCTGCTGATAGCTTTGTTATTTTGACATATATATAATGTTTATTCGTAATATCTCTGTTAATTGGTGTTGTAAAATATGTCACTGGGTGTTGGAATAGTGTCGATGTTAAGGTGCTCGTCTTATGAACAGAAGTTAACAGCTACGAGCTAAATTTGGAGCGATAAAACATGTTTTTTTCACGTTGATAAAACCATGTACCTATTCTAATCGTGAACGCGAAATGGAAAAGAAGTCCCTTGTTTAGTATGAGCACTCGATTAAACTCTTGTCACCTGAAAATATAAAAAAAATAAACCGTATGCAAAAATGTAAATAAAACTTAAGGGGAAAACGTCTAACACACTCTAATTAAATCATGGGACTCTTGTCGTTCCTATGGAGTTCATGCTCTATTCTTTAAAATATCTCTTTGTTACCGGAATATGATTTTGATGCTTGGACATTTCCTTGCATCATAAGTTCGAAATTTGTAAAAGAAAACCTCTCTAATTTTGTTTCTCTAGAGACGAATGAAAGAACGAAAAATGCTATAGTTTGCTCATAGCCAATGTTAGATAGGTACTGGGTGTAGAAAGGGAAAACCGTGAATGCCTCCACTGGCATGACGTTTTCAGCTATACGAACTGTATACGGCTGACGTCATTTCAGCCACGACCTAGCTCGTGTGGCCGCCGGTGTCCCCACGGTGAGAGAAGAAAAGAATAGAGCCTCTGTTACCTGTCATGCATGTCGTAGGAGGCGACTAAGGTGGTTTGGAATCGTCGTCTGTGCAGTCGATTAGGACGTGCATGGAGCGACCTTGTCAACGGAATTTTCCGATGCATTTTGGGAAATATTGCAACAAGTGGTGGACCGGATATGGGGAATTTCTGACTGCAATAAAACTGGTTCCTTGGATAGAACAGTAAAGACAGAATAGCCACAACTACACCTGCTGGCAAGCATGAAAACGTCACGCTAGTGGAGTTTTTTTCGAGACTCCCTTTCTGCGCTAAGGCCTGTCTAATGCAGGATATGATTTGCTAAAGAGTTGATAAACATAACAATGAAACGAGATCTATCCGAGGGCTATTATTACCAGTGGCGATACATGCACAGATTTGTGTTAAAAGATGTCTTCAGATTTAGTTCCTATGCATTGTTCACCATGGCAAAGGTGGCGTTGTTATGTGGACGCAAATACTTGCAACGTGATCCAGACAGCAGCACAGACAAATCCTTATTTATGTTACAAAAATGAGACACCATAAACAAGTGAAATGCTTTACTATGAAATTATATAAATGAAGAGTTGTAATTAGAATCAAACAGGACAAAGATCCTAACGATGGCATCCCGACCGTCCTTTAACAAAATAAAACTTGAATTCAAATGATGTATTTAATATTATTATATGACTCATTCGGATTCTAAAGCATCTTGCACGGAACAGAGAATAGGAATTGAATATGGGAGAGGAAAAGCTGTTCATGCAGTATGTCTTTGATTTATCATATTAAACAGACTGTCGTTAACTGAGAATAATAAAGAAGCTGGTCTCAGTCAGATATTGTACCCAAACGAACTCGATGATTACGGGATAAGAACAAGAAAGGGTGGAGGAAGTAAGGAGGAAATGAAGAAAGAACAAAATATAGAAATAATAAATATAGCAAAATCTACGTAAATTATAATTTACATATTAATATGGTTATACTTATAAGGACAAATAGGAGGTATTTACAAGTGATACGGTAAATAGGTGCGAGGCAGACAAAATAAAATACTGGAAGTAGCAATAAGCTTATGACGACATGATATCAATAATACATTTATTTGTTATTTGGTTATGGAAGGCCCCGGTATCACTGCAAACGAATTAAAATCCATAATTGCTCACCCGCCCGTGCCAGCGTAATAATTCGAATCTCATCTCCAAACAAAGAAAGGTAACTGTAGTCCCCATCGTAGCAGTCTCAGCACACGTCAAAAGACATAAGGCGAAACCGCGCAGAAATTGAACACAGCCAACTGTTCCCTGTCATACGATATCATCATTCATCGAAAGCAATTGGAATATCGAAATATGATCAAAACTGATGAGACACACAGCTCACGGTGTGCACAGAGCACTTAACTCAGTAGCTCCTGCAACAAGCCGGACTTGGAATATGAGGTAACTGCAACAAGGAACACTTTTCATGCATAGCCTTCAATCGTTCCCGCCGCCTATCCACCATATACCATGGGAGCTCACGTCCTCTTGAAAATGATGATCGTCGTATTTTTTTTTTAATGTGTAGCGCTTAATGATGTTAGGCCATCATTGTTGACTCCAATTCCGAACATATAGACACACAGTTATCCTTGTCGCACATCAAACAAAAGACCGTAAGATTATCGTACGGCCGGTCTAGGGATGTATGATGAGCCATTACCAGTAATAAATTGAGAATAATAAAGTGGTAAACCTGCTCAATGTTCATTGATGGTACTGAAAATGTGGACTTATAGAAGAATGAATGAAGAAAACAACCCCGCAAACAGGGAAGAAAATCGATTCATTCGAAACTGAAACTTTTCTCTTTGGACTGGTTGGTCTCGAGGCAAGAAGCCGGCCTCGGGACAGAGAGGTTGTGAGTTCAAATCTCGGCTACACCGGTTGAGATTTTTATTTATGATTTCTCTCTGCGACAACTACCTCTGGTCTCAGCAGCGAGGCTCGGCTTGAAACGTCAGTTACTCATCGATGGAAAAAACATGAATACCTCCGAAGTCGGAGTTATCTGCCTGTACGGCGAGGGACCCCTGTGCACACGGCTGCCAGGGAAAAATGAATTAACACGCAAAATTCAATTCCTAGTCTCTAGGGACTTTGTCAGAGTTGAAAGCTGGCGAACGCAACAACAACAACAATAATTCGAAACGAAATTCTGCACAAAAATCCTTAAGATACCTTGGTTTATGAAAAGGAGCAATCAAGTCGTGTTCAAAAATTAGATTATAACATTACAAATGAAATGGCTTATAAATAGAATTCTGCGGAGAAAATGTAAATACCATGGCCATGTCTAAAGACATAGTCAGCTGGAAAGAACAATAATGGAAGGCATGGTTCCCGGGCAACAGATCAGGGAGAGACTAAGAAGAACGTGATGTCAAGACACGCAGGAGATCTTGAACATGAGAACAAAAGTGGGAGATCGGGCTAGAGACAGATTCTTTCAGACGGGCTGGGGTGAATGCAGCGTTCAGCAAACGACATGCGACCTGATGATGATGAGAGAAGAACACAAATGAAGAAAAGAAGCTTAAAATTATGAAAGAACTAAACTATTTAAAACAATTCAAATGTGACAAATTAATTTTTATAACACTTAAAGGGACACTTTAACTTAGAGAGTGTTAATCTTTGAAAGTATCTCTCTATCTCTCTCTCTCTCTGCGATCAAGACTCAATCAGAGTAGGATTCCAGACTCTCTCATGAAAGCAGCTGTTTGTTTATGCGAATCGATTGCCCCACATAGTTTTTCTTCCAGGGAGGTGGGCGTGGACCACATTGCTCTTCTCAGGTCTGTGTACTGGGGACAATCCTGTAGAACATGTTTTGTTGTCATATTGTCCAGTGTTCAGTGACATAGGCTGGTTGTACCTATTTTGAATTTGGTGAACATGTGATTTCTCATTCTATTGTGGCCAGTGCGTAGGCGAAGTATGATGACTTGATCCCTCCTTGATAGTTGGTGGTATCCGTCACTCTCGTTATGCTTTGTGTTCTCGTTTCCATTTATCATGGAACTGACCTTTGAGGTTGGATTTGGCTTCATCATAACTGAGCGGATGGTTCTCTTGTGGTAATCTCCCTCCCTCTTTAGCTAATTTGTCTGCGCGTTCGTTCCCGTGTATATTACAGTTTGAGAGTATCCACTGAATGACTACTCTCTGGAAGTTATTGCATAGTTGATCCAGGGTTGTTCTCAAGTCATCTAGTTCATTGTTCTTGGGGCTTTCTAGAGCAGATAATACTGACAGTGCATCAGTCAGAATCACCAATTTATTGTGCATGTTATTTTTGTGTTGAGTAGCCAGTGTTGCAGCATCTCTGATGGCCTCAGTTTCTGCTTTAAAGTTGTTTGAACATTTTCCAGTAGCTATTGACTTGGTGATCTCGTCCTGATTATTCAGCGTCAAGAACACACGCCCTCCATTTCTGGTGGCATTTGTAGCAGAGCCATCTGTGTATATGTGGGACCAAGAGTCCTGTGGGTAGGTATCGTGTATGTGTTTTTCTGCTACGTGTTTTCTTTCTGTGTCTGATTGGGTGCCTTTTTCATGATTCCTGTTATATTTTCCTTAAGTTCTGGTATTTTATGCTTTCCATGAGGAGACTTATCAAATGGGCCCATGGGTTTCGATATTGTTTGGGAAAGTACTGGGTCTCCAGTAGTTAGTTCATTGGCAATTGCAGCGAAGTTGCTCCTCTTTAGTCGTACAATTCCGGAACCAGTTATTCTTTGGTGCATGGGGTGGCTTAGGAGCCTTCTATATTTCTCCGCTTGTTGCAATACTTTAGTGACCCGTCTGTCATCTAAGGGTTGTAAACCTGTTACTGTTTCTAGAGTCTTGATAGGGGTAGATTTCATAGCACCAGTGATGATACGGGCAGCTTGGTTCTGTGTTTTTTTCCGTTAATTTTGCTAAGGTGTTATTTGGAAGCCATAGCCCGGGTTGTGACTCCATACTCTAGAATTGGTCGGACTCTTCCTACGTATAGTCTTTTCAAAATATTGCCGTCTGCCGCCCAGTCCATTCATGCCAATTTATTCATAATATTTGTTCGTGTTCTGACTTTTTTCCTTGTTCTGTCTATCTGATTTTTCCAAGTCATTCTGCGATTCATGGCAACACCAAGACATTTTGGGTTTTGGTCAATAGGGAGTGTATGGTCTTTCATCTTCAAGTTTGCAGAGAGTGTGTTTCTTGATAGGCTGAAAATTGTATATGTAGTTTTTTTTTCGTTGATTGGTAAGAACCAGGTGTTAGTCCATTTTTCACGTTCACCTAGGACATCTTGCATTCTGGGTCCAGCTACCGATATACTTTCCTCGCGAGCCCATAACGCCAGATCATCTGCGTATATTGCTAAGTGTATTCTGGGTGGAATGTCTATTACGATGTCATTTATGAAAGTTAAAAAGAGTGTTGGGGACAAGACTCCGCCTTGTAGGACACCTTGTTCGATAGAGACCTTCTTACTTAGTTGACCTTGAACTTGTACTCTGGCCGTTCTATCCTGAAGGTATTGAGAGACCCAATTGAATAAACGACCCTGGATGCCAAGTCTAAAAAGCTTGTTCTTTAAACCATCTCGCCAAACCCTATCAAAAGCCTTCTTCATGTCGACCCACACTGCCAGTGTGTGTTTCTTTTCTTGTAGAGCATCCTCTATTTCCTGTGCAATGTAGGTGACCAGGTCATCTTGGAGAGTAAAATACAAAGCAAATGAGATAGACAAAGATTAAAGCGAATGCAGAACATCAAGAAATTGACAGGATAACGTGGAGAGGCATACTGTCAAGGCAAGAGACAGAATGAAATGGCTATCCATGGTAGCCAACCTTCGATGCAGAAACTGGAACAAGATGATGATCATAGCAAATCAGGAAAAAGAATTTAAAAAAGAACACGGGGATAGTGAATGAAAAAAACAAGGAACCGGAATCGGAAGTGAATTACTGTAGAATCGACTTTACTTAGTTATCACTTCCAGCAGGAAAATGAGAATCGAGGCAATCAGTGCAATTCTGTGCTGGCTATTTGAGGCCCCATTCATTATCGTTTCAGACGTTCAGCGTATGCTACGCAAGGTTCGAAACGGAAGCTACGTCACGATTTGATCAAATATTTACAGACCTTAACCTTCGGAGACTTGTGTAGATCTACTGTGTTTGTAATTCAGAAAGCAACGACAATAATCACGTTGCCTGAAAATTCTTATAATTAGGATGTGTTTCTTTGACACAAGGTATATTATTCATATTTTTAGCGTTGATTTCACAACACTCCGGTCACATCCATAGGTAACCAGTCAGTTTAAAAACATCAAGAGATGTGTCCACACTAATAGTTTCAGTGTTTGTTATGTGTGTCATTACACATGGATAAATGTAGACTTTTCTGCTGCGTGCATTTTCTTGCCGATTTATATGAGGTTCGTGCTTTGCTCGTATCGCTCCAGCCCGCACTCGGTTCTTCTTTGCAGAGTTCCTACACAAGATGACACATATTCACTTTCAAAACATAAATTGATTTGGAGGGGACGCCACCTGATGTGTAGGCACATCGTTTTTGGTTACCTTAGTGTTCTTCATTTTATGTCTGGGTTTACACCCTTAGCTTTACACATTCAATACTCTCCCACGAGACTGTGGGTTTGACAGTCACAGTTAGTACTGTAGTAGTACGTCGGTAGCAGGCGAAGCTGATCCGACAATCATCATCCTCATCATCAAGTACCGGGCTTGCTGGCGTAGGTGATCATGTCTCTCCACAACTTTCGATCTCGACAGTTATTTATAATTTCTGTTTTTGACTTTCTACCAAGCCATTCTTTTAATCTGTCTGGTATCTTTTCTCTTTACTTCCCTCTAACTCCTCGTCCCTCAATTTTCCCAGTTGTTACAATATATTCCAGCTGTTCTCTTCTCAATCCATGGCAAAAAAATGATGATTGTTTCTTCCTAATGTTGAAAATTAGCTCTATTCTTGCTTTGACCTCTTTCAGAACATTTTCATTACTCTTCTTAGCTGTCCATGGTATTCTCAAAATTCTTTTGTAAAACCACATTTCTACAGACCCCCTATGATTTTCTTGTCTGTTGTCCTTTTGTCCATGTTTCACATCCATATGTTAAGACTGGCTCTACATAACATTTAAGAACTCTTTTTCTTGTTTCTATTGTCAAAAATCGATTGCACAGTATCTTCCTCATTTTTTAAAGCTGCTTTTGCCTGAGCCATTCAGCATCTCACCTCTGTTATATATTTTCCATCTGAGGTTAACAAAGTTCCCAAATATTTGCTCAGTGTATAGATTTAACAAGCTTGGTGATAGGATGCATGCCTGTCTTACTCCTCTTTTTATATCTATGGGTGTAGATTTCTCTTTGTTATGTTTTATTATTGCTGTTTGCTCCCAGTATAGATTACATATTAGTGGTATGTCTATCTTATCTAGATGTATTTTAGCCATTCTATGAGTTGTTTGTCGTGCATTCTATCAAAAGGTTTGGTGTAGTCTATGAAGCAGACATATGTCGGTTTGTTTACTTCTGTGTACTTTTCGATTAATGTTCTCATGCAGAATATGGCTTCTTTTGTCCCACTATTTTTGCTAAATCCAAATTACTGCTCATTTAATTCAGTATTGATTTTATTCTGAATGCTTCCTTGTTTAACTTTTAGCAAGAGTTTTGTAACATGGCTCATTAGGGTTATTATTCTAAAATCACTACTTTTAACTGCACCATTCCTTTTAGACAATGCAATGAAAGTTGATGATATATATACTTGATTCAATAATATCAGGTTAATAGTCCCTTTACTCCACAACTTCAGCTCTATCTTACCCCTATCTGGCTCGATACAACCACTCATCTTATTTAATTCTATAAATTCAGATCTCAAAGTCCACTTGGTTTCATAAAATCCGCACTCAATGTCCATTTGATTTTATGAGTTCTCAAAGTCCACGTGTCTACGTAAAGAGGAAGGAAAAATCTTACTCATTTTTTCATTAATTTATTCTCAAGTTCATTATAAGAATGTTTGCAGGGCTTCCTTGAGTCAATTTTCTATCAGCGAAAGAAACTGGGAAAATGTTGCTGCAAATCGTAGCACGTACAGAGCAAAAATAAAAAATGGCACAGCAACTTTCGAGACAGTGCTGATATCAAATTCAGAAGACAAAAGGCGCAAGAGAAAAGAAACAAGGCCAGGTACCGCAAATACACCTTGCTCGTTCTGTGGATGGATCTGCCTGTCCAGGATTGGCAAATTCAGCCACGAGAGATGTTCAGTAAAGCAGCTCCCAGTTTGAGACACTAATGCTTTACCAAACTACTGACTTATAATGATTGCCTGCTAGCAACCGACGCCAAAGGTCATATACATATATTTTCTTAAGTTCAACGTAAATTATTCTTCAAACACCTCCACCCCTTCCCTCCCACCAAAAAAAATAACATCCAGTCGATATACAGACACACACACCTTTTATCACGAATACTGTCTGGTAACGCAATTATTATGATGTGTGTTCACGAAACAATCTCGAGAGATCAGTCATCCCATGTCTATATTGGAAATATATTTGTCACTAATCGGTGTTGTTCAGTGCATAATGAAAGCTTTCGACTGGTAATGTCCTAGAAATAAGACAACAGCGTTATAGTCAAACGTATTTACAAGGCACACAAGAGGAGCTCAAAAGAAACACCAGAAAGAAACAGTCAACAATTTTCAGGCACATCATGAGAAGAGGAAAGTTGTAATACATGTAACAACTGGTAAAAAAGGGAAAGTGAGATCATGGACAACAAAGAGAGAAGATACTGGATAGCTTTGTGTCATGGCACTGAAAACAGCCAACAACAGAATTGATACCATATATTGTGGATAGAGAATTGTGGCAACATAATTGATACCATATATTGTGGATAGAGAATTGTGGACATGATCGCCTACGCCACTCGTTATAGCACATGATGATCGAAACCTTCCGGTCCAAAATATACGATTTTAACATACATTTTTGGTCTTTCTAACCTATCAGCTTTTTTTTTCGACCTCTACACTTTCAGTTAGATTGAATAGTCAATTATCAGAGCCAGCTAAGAAACGTGGAGTTTTCTCTTTACCAGCTTTAGTTCACTTATCATGCAGCAATCAGTTTATTCGATTTGAAACCAAATGCTGTAAATTGGTATCTTGGCCAATTTCTTAATCCTAGCTCATCCCAGCACACAACTCTCCCAACACTGAACACATCGCAACACTCAACTTTCCCAACACTGAACTCATCACAACACTCAACTCTCCCAATGCTCAACTCATCACAACACTCAACTTTCCCAACACTGAACTCATCACAACACTCAACTCTCCCAACACTCAACTCATCACAACACTCAACTCTCTCAACACTGAACTCATCCCAACACTCAACTGATCTCAACATTTATCTCATCCCAAAACTCAACTTATACCAAGGACACACCCAACACCCAACTTTTACCAGCACCCAGCTCATGCCAACACCCAACTTTTACCACTACCCAGCTCATACCAAAACCCAACTTCTACCAGCACCCAGATCATGCCAACACCCAACATTTACCAGCACCCAGCGCATACCAACACCCAACTTTTACCAGCACCCAGCTCATACCAACACCCAACTTTTACCAGCACCCAGCTCATGCCAACACCCAACTTTTACCAGCACCCAGCTCATACCAAAACCCAAACTCATTCAATTACCCAACTGTTTTCAACGCCATCTCATCCCAACAAACTCATCCCAACTCTTTCAAACACTCAACTCATACCAACACTCAAACCATACCAACACCCAATCCATACTAACACCCAACTCATACCAACACCCAACCTATACCAACACCCAACTCATCCCGACGCGTAACTCATCCCAACCAACTCATCCGAACACCCACATTTCAAAATATCCATCATATGCAACTCTGTATATGGAAGGAACATAAGCGAACATACCCTTCCAGAGGGATCGCATCTTCTAACATTACACTCACATACAAATAACCTGGCTAACTGTGTAGCCACATTGCCAACAGACCGTCCCATCAACACACACACATACACACAATTGTGTACATGCACGTGTGCCCAATAACAAACACATGCTCTCTTCCTTTGATCAAATCCCAGGCTGTGCATGCATCTTCCTGGAGATATTCTCTGTGCCCAAAATGGCTCCCACGCTCATGAAATTGTCTCTGGTTGTCCATGAAGTCTGTTCTGCATTCTTCAATCCTGTTTTTACCTTCTCCTGGATTTGCTTACCTCCTTTCCTTCTCTTGTCTTGTTTTTCCATTTATCTCAGTGTTACCAATATCTTTTTGTTCATGTCTTCCTTTGCTTATCTGTTTCGTTGACTGTTTTAATCGGATTCCATGTTGTGTCTAGTTTAGTTCTTTCTTTTTGTGTTTCATTCATGTTGCAGTAATCTCGCTATTTTCTGTCAGCGGATATTTTACTTTCCTTCTGGTGTCTTTATTTGATTTTCTTCTGTTTCGTTATTGCTGTTTCGTTACTCTCTCTCTCTCTCTCTCTCTCTCTCTCTCTCTCTCTCTCTCTCTCTCTCTCTCTCTCTGCAATCTCGTTGTTTTCTTTCTCCAAGTCATATCTTTTATTTTAGTTGCTATTAATCTTACCTTACCTAAATCTTTATATTTGCTAAATTTAAATTCAACCGTGTTTGTCCGTCAAAGAGGTTAATCCCTATTTATATTGCACAGTAATGCCTTATTTCTATTGTATAAAACATGCCTTATTTATATTGCACAATACCTAGCTGCCTTTTTATATTGCACAATACATGTCTTATCTATTGTTGCACAATACCTGTCTTATCTATTGTTGCACAATAGCTGTCTTATCTATTGTTGCAAAATACCTGTCTTATCTATTGTTGCACAATATCTGTCTTATCTATTGTTGCACAATAGCTGTCTTATCTAATGTTGCACAATATCTGTCTTATCTATTGTTGCACAATACCTGTCTTATCTATTGTTGCACAATATCTGTCTTATCTATTGTTGCACAATATCTGTTTTTTTCTATTGTTGCACAATACTCGTCTTATCTAGTATTGCACAATATCTGTCTTTTCTATTGTTGCTCAATACCTGTCTTATCTATTGTTGCACAATACATGTCTTATCTATTACTGCACAATAGCTGTCTTATCTATTGTTGCACAATACCTGTCTTATCTATTATAGCACAATACCTGTCTTATCTATTGTTGCACAACACCTGTCTTATCTATTAATGCACAATACCTGTCTTATCTATTGTTGCACAATACCTGTCTTATCTATTGTTGTACAATACCTGCCTTATCTATTGTTGTACAATACCTGTCTTATCTATTGTTGCACAATACATGTATTATCTGTTATTGTTTACATTGAACAACACGATAAATGTTATTGCTGCGAGTTGGCAGATTTTTGAAAATGTTTTCAAGGGTTTGAACATAAATGTTTGTTCACAGTTCGTTAACCTTCGCTGCAGATAAAGTCGTTAATTGGATGGCTTCGTTTCAGACATTTTAGACGTTGGTAGCTAAGGACCTAACTTGTGCGTTGGATTGGAAATGACAAATTACCACCACTGTGTGTCTATATGTTTGGAATTGGAGTCATCAATGACGGCCTAACATCATCAAGTGCTATGACAATCATCATTTTCGGGAGGACGTGAACTTCCATGGTATATGGTGGATAGGCGGCAGGAACCATTGAAGGCTATGTCTGAAAAGTGTTCCTTCTTGCAGTTTCCTCATATTCCAAGTCCGGCTTGTTGCAGGAGCTACTGAGTTAAGTGCTCTGTGCACACCGTGAGCTGTGTGTCTCATCCGTTTTGATCCTGCTTCGATATCCCGCTTGATTACGATGAATGATGATATCGTATGACAGGGAACAGTTGGCTGTGTTCACTTTCTGCGCGGTTTCGCCTTATTTGGTAATTCGGATGATTCCACTGGCACGGGCGGTTGAGCAGTTATGGATTTTAATTCGTTTGCTGTGATGCCGAGGCCTTCCATAACCAATAACCAATAACAGATAACCTGTCTTATCTATATAGTATAATACCTGCCTTATCTATTGTTGTACAATACCTGTCTTATCTATATTGCACAATACATGTCGTATCTATTATTGTACAATACCTGACTTATCTATATTGCACAATACCTGACTTATCTATATTGCACAATACCTGACTTATCTATATTGCACAATACCTGATTTATCTATATTAGCACAATACCTGACTTATCTATTATTGCACAATACCTGACTTATCTATTATTACACAATACCTGACTAACTCTATTATTACACAATACCTGACTTATCTATTATTGCACAATACCTGACTTATCTATTATTGCACAATACCTGACTTATCTATTATTGCACAATACCTGACTTATCTATTATTGCACAATACCTGACTTATCTATTATTGCACAATACTTGACGTATCTATTATTGCACAATACCTGACTTATCTATTATCTTTGTTTCTTTGTCACAGTGAAAGCTTTATTTCTTTGTCACAATGGTAGATTTATTTCTTTGTCACAATGGTAGCTTTATTTCTTTGTCACAATGGTAGCTTTGTTTCTTTGTCACAATGGTAGCTTTATTTCTTTGTCACAATGGTAGCTTTATTTCTTTGTCACAATGGTAGCTTTGTTTCATTCTCACAATGGTAGCTTTGTTTCTTTGTCACAATGGTAGCTTTATTTCTATGTCACAATGGTAGCTTTGTTTCTTTGTCACAATGGTAGCTTTATTTCTTTCTCACAATGGTAGCTTTGTTTCATTGTCACAATGGTAGCTTTGTTTCTTTGTCACAATGGTAGCTTTGTTTCTTTGTCACAATGGTAGCTTTATTTCTTTGCCGCAATGGTAACTTTATTTCTGTGTCACAATGGCATCTTTTTTGTTTGTCACAATGATAACTTTGTTTCTTTGTCACAATGGAAGCTTTGTTTCTTTGTCACATAGGTAGCTTTATTCTATGTCACAATGGTAGCTTTGTTTCATTCTCGCAATGGTAGCTTTGTTTCTTTGTCACAATGGTAGCTTTATTTCTATGTCACAATGGTAGCTTTGTTTCTTTGTCACAATGGTAGCTTTATTTCTTTGTCACAATGGTAGCTTTGTTTTTGTCACAATGGTAGCTTTGTTTCTTTGTCACAATGGTAGCTTTATTTCTTTGCCGCAATGGTAGCTTTATTTCTTTGTCACTATGACATCTTTTTTGTTTGTCACAATGATAGCTTTATTTCTTTGTCACAATGGTAGCTTTGTTTCTTTGTCACAATGGTAGCTTTATTTCATTGTCACAATGGTAGCTTTGTTTCATTCTCGCAATGGTAGCTTTGTTTCTTTGTCACATTGGTAGCTTTATTTCTTTGTCAGACTTGTAGCTTTGTTTCTTTGTCACAATGGTAGCTTTGTCTCTTTGTCACAATGGTAGCTTTATTTCTTTGTCACAATGGTAGCTTTGTTTCTTTGTCACAATGGTAGCTTTTTTTCTTTGTCAAAATGGCAGCTTTATTTCTTTGTCACAATGGCAGCTTTGTTTCTTTGTCACAATGGCAGCTTTGTTTCTGTGTAGCAATGGCAGTTTTGTTTTTTTGTCACAATTGTAGCTTTGTTTCTTTGCCACAATGATGGCTTTATTTCTTTGTCACAATGGCAGCTTTTTTTCTTTGTCACAATGATAGTTTTGTTTCTTTGTCACAATGGTAGATTTATTTCTTTGTCACAATGGTAAAAGTCCGATATATGTTACATAATAGCAGCCCTGTTTTTTTCACATGGTTTTAAGCCTTTTTTATGCTGTATAACAGCTTTTTTTTAATATTTCACAGTGATAGCTTTATTTCTTTGTCACAATGGTAGCTTTATTTCTTTGTCACAATGGTAGCTTTATTTCTTTGTCACAATGGTAGCTTTATTTATTTATCACAATGGTAGCTTTGTTTCTTTGTCACAATGGTAGCTTTGTTTCATTGTCACAATGGTAGCTTTGTTTCTTTGTCATAATGGTAGCTAAATTTCTATGCTACAATGGTATCTTTGTTTCTTTGTCACAATGGTAGCTTTATTTCTTTGTCACAATGGTAGCTTTGTTTCTTTGTCACAATGGTAGCTTTGTTTCATTGTCACAATGGTAGCTTTGTTTCTTTCTCACAATGGTAGCTTTGTTTCATTGTCACAATGGTAGCTTTGTTTCTTTGTCACAATGGTAGCTTTATTTCTATGTCACAATGGTAGCTTTGTTTCTTTGTCACAATGGTAGCTGTATTTCTTTGCCGCAATAGTAGCTTTGTTTCTTTGTTACAATGGCATCTTTTTTGTTTGTTCCAATGATAGCTTTGTTTCTTTGTCACAATGGTAGCATTATTTCTTTGTCACAATGGTAGCTTTGTTTCTTTGTCACAATGGTAGCTTTATTTCTTTGTCACACTTGTATCTTTGTTTCTTTGTCACAATGGCAGCTTTGTTTTTTTATCGCAATGGCAGCTTTGTTTCTTTGTCACAATGGAAGCTTTGTTTCTTTCTAACAATGGTAGCTTTTTCTTTCTTTGTCAAAATGGTAGCTTTATTTCTTTGTCACAATGGCAGCTTTTTTTCTTTGTCACAATGGTAGCTTTATTTTTTTGTCACAATGGTAGATTTATTCCTTTGTCACAATGGTGGCTTTGTTTCTTTGTCGCAATAGCAGCATTATTTCTTCGTCACAATGGCAGCTTTTTTTCTTTGTCGCAATGATAGCTTTATTTCTTTGTCACAATGATAGCTTTTTTTTTTGTCCCAATGGCAGCTTTGTTTCTTTGTCACAATGGTAGCTTTGTTTCTTAGTCACAATAGTAGTTTTATTTCTTTGTCACAATGGTAGCTTTATTTTTTTGTCACAGTGGTAGCTTTGTTTCTTTGTCACAATGGCAGCTTTATTTCTTTGTCACAATGGCAGCTTTATTTCTTTGTCACAATGGCAGCTTTGTTTCTTTGTCACAATGGTAGCGTTGTTTCTTGTCACAATGAGAAGTCTTATTTCTGCTTCGCAATCATTACCATCGTTTACGATGTCTGCTGGCTCAGGTGATCATGTCTCTCCACAAATTTCGATATCTACAGTTAGTTATTTAACATTTATTTTCTTGACCTTCTGCCGTGCCATTCTCTAAAGCTGCATGGTATCTTCTCCCTTTGCTTTCCTCTCTTTTCGTCCCTCAATTATCCCAGTTGTTACAATATATATCAGCTGTTCCCTTCTCATCACATGGCCAGAATAATTTGATTGTTTCTTCCTAATATTGGATATTATCTCTCTTTTTGCTTTGGCCTATTTCAGAAAGTTTTTATTTCTCCTTAGCTGTCCATGCTTTTCTCAACATTCTTCTGTAAAGCCACATTTCTACAGCCTCTGGTGATTTTCTTGTTTGTTATTTTATTGTTCATATGATTCACATCCATATGCTTCACAACAGTAGTCATATTTCTGTTGTACGGTGGTAGTTGTATTTTTATTTCATAGTGATAGCGCTATTTCATTTGTACAGTAGTATCACTTTTTCTGTAGCACAGTGGTAGCCCTGTTTCTGTTGCATAGTGCTAGCCTTACATGTATTCTGTAGTAACTTCTTATCTCTATTGCGCATTATCTGTCTTACTTCCGGAGCGCTATATTTTGATTATTTCATAGTCATCAAGTGTCTGCTGGCGAAGGTAATCATCAGATCGCTTCCCAACAACTTTCTCTCTCCGCGATTGTTTTTTTTCTTGTTTTGTTTTGTTGTTGATTTCCAACAAAACTTTCTCTAAATTTATTTTGTATCTTTTCTTTCTACTTCTCGCTATCTCTTCTTCCTTCGGTTTTCCATCGTACAATAAATATTGCAACCATTCCCTTCTTTTTAGATGGTAAATAAATAGTGATCTTTGTTCTCCTGATGTTGATAACAAGTTTATTTTTCCTCTTTCAGATCGCCTTCACTTCTTTATTCATTTGCCTATGGTACTTAAATCATTCTTCTGCAAAACCACATCTCTGTTTTATCCGTGAATGTTTAAAAATCTCTTATGAGATTGTCCAAACTTCACGTTATGACTAGCTCCACTTAACACAATAAGAGCTTTATTCCCCTTCCCCATTGTAGACTAACACTTTTCATTGTTTGGAATTCTGCCTAGACAGAGGTATCCTGCAACTCTGATCTGTTGTATCAATGTATTTCAGTTCATTGACCAGTTTTACAGCCGATGAGCTCGCTGGCAGCACTGACACTGAGTGTGGCCTGGTTCTGGACAAAGAGGACATCGCCAAGTGTTTTCTTCATTCCTTAAAATAAAAGGATGAGTAGATAAATATTAAGAGACTGTTAAAATCTAAAGGTGGAAATAGGTATGGTCGATCTGGATTGCTTAACGGGAAAAACACATACATCTACAATCAACAACTTACAGGAGCAATGTGTCTGCATGCGCTTCAAGAAATGCTGGGACGGGGTGGTGGAAGTGATATGGGGGCGCCCCGACTGCTTTGAAACTGATTCAGATTGAAGAGAATGTAATACAACAGACCATTTTAAGAGAATATGTTGTTGTTGTTGTTATTGCATTCGCCAGCTTTCAACTCCGATGAAGTCCCTAGAGACTAGGAACTGAGATTTGAGTTTCTGACTAGGAACATTAAGAGACTATTGAGTTTCTGAGTTTCTGACTAGGAACATTAAGAGAATATTGAGTTTCTGAGTTTCTGACTAGGAACATTAAGAGAATATTGAGTTTCTGAGTTTCTGACTAGGAACATTAAGAGAATATTGAGTTTCTGACTAGGAACATTAAGAGACTATTGAGTTTCTGAGTTTCTTACTAGGAACATTAAGAGAATATTGAGTTTCTGAGTTTCTGACTAGGAACATTAAGAGACTATTGAGTTTCTGATTTTCTGACTAGGAACATTAAGAGAATATTGAGTTTCTGAGTTTCTGACTAGGAACATTAAGAGAATATTGAGTTTCTGAGTTTCTGACTAGGAACATTAAGAGAATATTGAGTTTCTGAGTTTCTGACTAGGAACATTAAGAGAATATTGAGTTTCTGACTAGGAACATTAAGAGACTATTGTGTTTCTGAGTTTCTGACAAGGAACATTAAGAGACTATTGAGTTTCTGAGTTTCTGACTAGGAACATTAAGAGACTATTGAGTTTCTGACTAGGAACATTAAGAGACTATTGAGTTTCTGAGTTTCTGACTAGGAACATTAAGAGACTATTGAGTTTCTGAGTTTCTGACTAGGAACATTAAGAGACTATTGAGTTTCTCAGTTTCTGACTAGGAACATTAAGAGTCTATTGAGTTTCTGACTAGGAACATTAAGAGACTATTGTGTTTCTGAGTTTCTGACAAGGAACATTAAGAGACTATTGAGTTTCTGAGTTTCTGACTAGGAACATTAAGAGACTATTGAGTTTCTGACTAGGAACATTAAGAGACTATTGAGTTTCTGAGTTTCTGACTAGGAACATTAAGAGACTATTGAGTTTCTGAGTTTCTGACTAAGAACATTAAGAGACTATTGAGTTTCTGACTAGGAACATTAAGAGACTATTGAGTTTCTGACTAGGAACATTAAGAGACTATTGAGTTTCTGACTAGGAGCATTAAGACAATATAGTATAACAGCTAAGTTTTAAGTGAATCTCTCTCTCTCTCTCTCTCTCTCTCTGGATCAAGACTCAATCAGAGTAGGATTTCAGACTCTCTCATGAAGTCAGCTGATTACCTGTTAAAACGATGCACTGTGTTCTGCGCCAGTGGCCCAGTGCATCCGATTTCAGCCAGCATTTTATTCAGGTTTGCTTTCCCTAGTCTTTGATTGTCCCCAATCTTCCTGCAAGGCAGCAGATTGTCTTGTCTGTAGGGGAATATAATATAACACATCATTTTAAAGAGAATATAATATAACAGACCAGTTTTAAGAGATTATAATATATTAGACTATTTTAAAGAGAATATAATATAACAGACCAGTTTTAAGAGATTATAATATATTAGACCATTTTAAAGAAAATATAATATAACAGACCAGTTTTAAGAGATTATAATATATTAGACCATTTTAAAGAGAATATAATATAACAGACCAGTTTTAAGAGAATATAATATAACACACCATTTTAAAGAGAATATAATATAACATACCAGCTTTAAGAGAATATAATATAATAGACCAGTTTTATTTTCCATCCCTTATACTCTACTGTGGAGCTGTAACCAGCTCATGTTCCTCATATGTGTACTTCTATGAACAAATTATCCGTCTACTGATTTAAAACAGCCAGTGTATTTTGAGTGAGTATGTGTTTTTCCTTCCCCTTAAATAGCATTTTTGTGGCACAGACATGCGTGTCTCTTTTATGACTGCATTTCGATGATCTCTTTACAATCCTGATTTAGCAATATTTGTTTTGTTTCATTCCTTTCATTTGTTATTTGTCAATTTGGTCTTTCATATTCGCATTTGTCTTCTTTATTCTTTCTGTTTGTGCCTATCAGTACAAAATGTCGCCTGTTATTGATTTCTTCTTTAAAGTGTTTATTATTTTGTATCATGATTTCATGTTATGTTCCTTCTATTGTTTATCATAACATTTTCTATTCTTGATACTTTCATTGTTTTTTTCTGCTACAATGTTATCATCATCATCATTATTGTCATCATCACTATTATCATCATCACTATTGTCATCATCACTATTGTCATCATCACTATTGTCATCATCATTATTGTCATCATCACTATTGTCATCATCATTATTGTCATCATCATTATTGTCATCATCACTATTGTCATCATCATTATTGTCATCATCACTATTGCCATCATCATTATTGTCATCATCATTATCATCATCATCACTATTGTCATCACACCACCACAGCATTAGCACCATCATCGTAATAATAATAATAATAATAATCATCATCATCATCTAGCTTGTCCCTGTTGGTATTTAGCTCCTATCACAGTCCTATTCGAAATGTTCAGCTTATGCAATGGTCAATCCCAGCTGGTATGTGCTATATTTCCCACACATTTCTTGTAGGCTTTCCTTTCTCTCGTTTACATGAAACTATACCCTCTTTAATTACTTTACTTTTTCTGTTTTTCTGTTCTTTTTAACCAGTTTACTGTAATTTTACGTTCTTTCAAAATCGACATACGGTTTCTTTTCTCCGTCAATGGTATTCTTTGTGTTCTTCTGTAACACTTGCATTCACATACATTGATGCATATTTCAGCAGATCTGTCAGTTGCTCATGTTTCACTTTTTGTGTTATTTTAAGTGGAAATATAGATTGTTAAAAGTCTAAACTGTGATGCTTTTTATTATTCCCTTGTCCTATATTGTGCAGCTGTTTTAATTTATTCATAGCAATGTTCAGTCTTCTTTTGATCTGATATACTTTGTTTTTGTTTTTTTACCAGTGAGCCAAGATATTACAAACTGATTATACTTTCTATTATATATTGTCACTTTTTGTACCAGTACTGAATTGTGGTGTTCTACCACTCATGTACCTTATTATCCCATTTCAGTAATTCGAAATTTAATTTGACTCATGTACCTTATTGTCTCATATCAATAATTCGAAATTTTATTTGACTCCTGTACCTTATTGCCTCATTTCAGTTATTCAAAATTTAATTTGACTCATGTACCTTATTGCCTCATTTCAGTAATTCGAAATTTAATTTGACTCAAGTACCTTATTGCCTCATTTAAGTAATTCGAAATTTAATTTGACTATGCATCTTATTGCCACATTTAAGTAATTCGAAATTTAATTTGACTCATGTACCTTATTGCCTCATTTAAGTAATTCGAAATTTAATTTGACTCCTGCACCTTATTGTCTCATTTAAGTAATTCGAAATTTAATTTGACTCCTGTACCTTATTGCTTCATTTCAGTAATTACCTTATTGCCTCATTTCAGTAATTCGAAATTTAATTTGACATGTACGTTATTTCTTCATTTCAGTAATTCGAAATTTAATTTGACGTAATCGCGGCCGTTTCTGTTGTTTTATAAATATTTTTCTGGGTTTTCTATGAACAGTACATGATTCGCCATTGTAATCTGTTCCTGGCCTAGTTTTCACAGATATCAGACTGTGAGTCTACTGTTTATCAACGTGTAATCAATTTGATTACGAGTGCTAGTTATTTCCCCTGCCTTTCCTAATCCAAATGTATCTTGAATAATGTCCAATCCAGGTGGTTCCACACCATCAGGCCGTGTGTTCTTGCCCATTCAATTAGTTTGTCACATCCCTCATTTCTTTTAATGATTCCACTATATATATTTACAGTGTCTGACTTGTATTTTGCTTCTACACTATCTTAGCCTTATTTGTTGGCACAGTACTTACCTTTCTTATTAAAAGCTAATTACAAAACATTGTATATTACAGCTTAACAAAGTAAGACACAACTAAACAACAATTATCTTCACCTTTTACGATTATATAATTATATATTTATATCTGTTCTAGTTTTATTTCCATTGTACAGTGTCTACCTTTTTTATGTTACACATAGTCTACCTTATTTATGTTACACATAGTCTACCTTATTTATTTTCAGTGTCTACCACGTTTCTGCTTCACGGTATCTGCCTTGTATTTCTATTTCACAGGGCCTGCCTTACTTCTATTTCACAGGGCCTGACTTATTTCTAGTCTACAGGGCCTGCTTTATTTCTATTTTACATGGCCTGCCTTATTTCTATTTCATTGGCCTGCCTTACTTCTATTTCACAGGGCCTGCCTTATTTCTATTTCAAGGGCCTGCCTTATTTCTATTTCATGGGCCTGCCTTATATCTATTTCAAGGGCTTGCCTTTTTGCTATTTCAGAGAACATTTCTTGCTTCTGCTCCACTGACTCTGCCTTGTTTAGTTTTCCACAGAGCATGCTTTATTTCTTTTTCATAATTTTATGTCTTTATTTCCATTTCAGAGTGTTTACAACTATTGCTCATTGTATCTTACAAGTAAACTTAACAGCGTCTACATTATTTCTGCTGCACTCTGTGGTCCACAATCATACTTCACATCTCCAGCCATATTTATATTTCACTGCATTTGTCTTAATTCTTTTTCACAGTGTTCATCCTCTATAACACATTGTCAGCCTTAGTTCTACTGGCTTATGTTTGCCTTTATATCATTTCAATGTCTGCTTCACTTCTATTTCACAATGTCTGATATATTTCTATTTCACGATACCTATCGTTTTTTTTTCAACATTGTATATGATGACTAATATAGTACCTCGGGGCTTAGAAACTATTTTACTTCACTAAAGCACGTGCATAGTATAGTGCCTGTTGCAACTTTAGTTGTATTTTGTATAAGGCACATCGTTTATTTTTCCGTTACCTATCTATGATATTTTTACAGATCATGTTGCAACTGTGTTATTATGCGGCATACATAATAAAAGAGAAAACAACTATAACAAAGTTGTTATGAATAACTAATTGAGAAGCGCGACGGCTGGTGTGCGCTGGTTTGCATTGCTGACATTTAGCTTCGCGTCAAGCCGACAGATGGCGCTACTATATCGAATAAGGTTGCGGGGTAGTGTTGCTAATACAGTGTAAAGACATTTCATTAACAAAATAACGCAACATTACAAACGCTTTTAAAAGGTCGCTGATTCTTATAAATAAATTCAAATACTATTAAATTTTTTTTTAAATTGCAATTTGATCGTTGATCAATTGTTAAGATGTCTTTCTCGCAGTAATGGTTACATTATAGGAGTATCTGGTACACTGAGATTTGTTCCTTAGCGTAGTAATCTGCCTTCAGCCAGAATTTCTTTGAAATTGGTTTACTTATGTATCTGTAGTTTGCATCTCATCTTGCGGTTTTAAAATGGCGTTAAATAGGCTTAGATGCGTTGAGTTATCTTTTACAGCAAACTGAGATATTTTGCATCTCATGGCTTAATGCATCCGACTTCAGTACGCTGTTTTGAGCACTGGGTTAGTTTTCCTCTTCGACTAACTTGGCAGGAGAGGTTAGTTTGTTACCAGGTGCACTATGGGATTGTGGAGTAGGGCCTGGGTCTGTTATGCTTCACTGAACCAGACATCAACAGTCAGTTATGAGTTGCTAACCATTCACATTCTAGTTAACATTTGCAGTTTGGACCCAGACTGCCTCACTAATCTGTTTCTTCCTATCCTTAATGCAAGGCAGCATGGTTTGCAGTCAGAGCCGATTCCCATAGGAATGCGGGCTTACCGTGTTACGGAATATTCAAGAATTGATTTGATTTCACGTTCTCCAACTCTTATGTTGATTATCCTACTCTTATGTTGATTATCCTACTCTTATGTTGATTATCCTACTCTTATGTTGATTATCCTACTCTTATGTTGATTATCCTACTCTTATGTTGATTCTTCTACTCTTATGTTTATTATCCTACTCTTGAATATCCTACTCTTATTTTTATTATTCTACTCGTATGTTGATTACCCTAATCTTATATTGATTCTCCTACTCCTATGTTGATTATCGTACTCTTATATTGATTTTCCTACTCCTATGTTGATTATCCTACTCTTATATTGATTCTCCTACTCCTATGTTGATTATCCTACTCTTATATTTATTCTCCTACTCGTATGTTGATTATCCTACTCTTATATTGATTCTCCTTCTCCTACGTTGATTATCCTACTCTTATGTTGATTCTCCTATTCTTATGTTTATTATCCTACTCTTATGTTGAATATCCTACTCTTATTTTTATTATTCTACTCGTATGTTGATGATACTACTCTTATATTGATTCTCCTACTCCTATGTTGATTATCCTACTCTTATATTGATTCTCCTACTCCTATATTGATTATCCTACTCTTATATTGATTCTCCTACTCCTATGTTGATTATCCTACTCTTATATTGATCATCCTACTTGTATGTTGATTATCCTACTCTTATATTGATTCTCCTACTCCTATGTTGGTTATCCTACTCTTATATTGATTCTTCTACTCGTATGTTGATTATCCTACTCTTGTATTGATTCTCCTACTCCTATGTTGATTATCCTACTCTTATATTGATTTTCCGACTCTTATGTTGATTCTCGACAAGACAGATTATGATTCTCTTACATGGGATTTTCATTAAATTGTCTACTCTGTTCTTCCTTTGTCACAGTACACGTTGGCCATGGCTTAATATGAAACATATCTTCTGATGTTTTCTGGTGATATTCTGGTGACATTTTGAATATGTCATCGTATTAGTCTTAACATATGGATATGAATCATGGACAATAGGACAACAGACAAGAAAAGCGCTGAAGTCTGTAGAAATGTGGTTTTATAGAAGAATGTTAAAAATACCATGGACTGCTAAGAAGAGTAATGAAAACGTTATGAAAGAGGTCATGTAATGAGAAGGAAACAGCTGGAATATATTGTGACAACTGGGAATATTGAGGGACGAAGAGATAGAGGGAAGTAAAGAGAAAAAATACCAGACAGCTTAAGAGAATGGCTTGGCAGAAGGTCAACAACAGAAATGATAAATAATTGTCGAAATTCAAAGTTGTGGAGAGATATGATCACCTACGCCAGCAGGCCTGGTACTTGATGATGATGATGACGTCATTATATTAATGAAAATGTGCATTTTTGTTCTGAGAAAATGAATCAAAACAAAGTAACGATTTTCATTGCCGTGGAATTCCAGAAGGCACAAGATTATTTGTTTAAAATCATGATTTTAAAAAAGAGAACAAAATTTCACGAAAACTTTTTTTTTGCTGCTACTAAAAATGTCTAATCTGTAAACACACCTCATATAACTTGTTTTATTTTACGTAAGTTACAAATCTGAAACAAATGCAACGATTCAAATATTTGGGCACAATAATAACAGCAGATGGAAGATGCACCACAGAAATAAGAAGCAGAACAGCTAAGGCCATAATAGCATTTCAGGAAATGAAAAATATCGTATGCAGCAAGTCTATGTCATAGAAGTGGGAGAGTTCATCGTTGCTATATAGAACCAATTCTGACCTATGGAAGCGAATCATGGACAGTAGACAAACAAATGAAAAGACGACTAGAGACCACAGAGATGGGATTTCTCAGAAGAATGTTGAAAGTTTCCCGGACAGCTACAAAGACCAGTAAGGAAATTCTCAAAGAGGCCAACACAAAAAGGGAGCTCCTAAAAAAAAACAGAAAGAAACAATCATCATTTTTACGGGCACATCATGAGAAGAGGAAAGTTGGAAATCTTGGTTACGATTGGCAAAATAAAAGGAAAGAGAGACCGCGGATGACAATGAGAGAAAATACTGGATGGCTTGGTGTCATGGCATGGAAAACAGTCAACAACAGAACTGATACGATGTACTGTAGATAGAAGATTGTGGAAGGACATGATCGCCTACGCGAACTGGTATGGCACATAACGACGACGATGATGATGATGGTATAAACTATTAAAGTATCGGAGACTGATGAATTAAATATGATTCACTTTTTCTTTCCTATATTATGAGCTATACAGAGGTGAAACAACAACCATTCATGTAATGCTTATGGATTATAACAAAACAAGCGGAATAATCGTGTAGATAGTATTAGTTATCTCCAACACTCAACACATCCACGCACTTATAACAGTATATAGTAATGCTATGAAAAATGTACTCATATAAAAACAACTAACACCATAAATAATGGTTCCATAGATAAAATTAAGAATAGCAAAATGTTATATCTGCTCAGCATTCCTGAATGGTGCAGAAACATGGACATTAGACAAGAAAACATAACAGAAAATTGAAGCCTTTGAAATGTGGATTTATAGAAGAATATGAAGAATTGGTTTGCAAGGAGAGAAAACAAACGATGAAATCTTAAAAGAACTAAAAATCAAAAGCAAACTACTAAACACAATTCAAACAATACAAATGAGATTTGTGGGGCATGTTAATAGACCAGCAACCTATTGAAAGTAATCTTGAAAGGGGAAATACACGGCATAAGAGGCAGAAGCAGATCAAGCCTAACATGGACGCGTGACATCAAAAGGTGGACAAGTCAGCCTATAACAACCAACACTATCATAGCAAAAGACAGAGCGGAATGGGGTTTCATGGTGGCCATCCTTCGATGTGGAGATGGCACTCGATGATGATGTTAGGGGAAGCAAATGATATAACTTCATAAACAATGTTTTTTTTTTCCTTCTAAATATTACTTGCAGTGTTTCCCTAGCACCAATGTTAGATTACATCCAGTCAGTTCTCTTTAGTTTATTTACACGATCATCAATGTTATCTCCTATGTTTAGGAACAAAAATAGCAGTTATCAGACCCTACTATAAACCATATCACAACAAATCTACGCTAATTATCGCCAATATCAGTGAGAACAGCATTTGTCTTCAGGCAAACTAGGCAGTAAACGGGGAGCGTAATATTCAAAGAGGACGGACAAATAATGATTGCATGAATAAATATGATAAATTATTCTTGCTTCTAAGTTCTACTGACGGCCATACAAGAACTATACACAGGTTATTCAATATGCACGTAATCTATTAATAGTTTTATCACACTCTTTAAGGACGATAAAATAAATCAGTCCGCAGCAATATCCGGGCCACTTCATAATCAAGGACATAATTAATCATGTTGTTTAGTGATTACAGGTTTAGATTAACATTTTTCTTGGCCCTCATTCATCGACTTAGTCTAAGTATCATATCCTCAAGTGTCAGGTGCTGTTGTACAGGATAATAGACCATTCATTAGGAGGAGTAGTTCTAGCGTGGAGCCATGACACTGGTCTCTGGCACATGATCTAGTGTGTACATTTCCGTGTGGAGGGTTCCCAATTTGTGCGCCAAACCAGCAACTTATTATAGGGTCGACAATATCGTCGGGATCGTGGCAATTGTTTATTTCAGGACTCGGTGAAAGTGTCTAAACCAGAAGTTGATGAAATTACATCAAGGTTCAACATAAATGGGGAGCCACGATAGCTCTGTGGTGTATGAACTGGACTACAAAGGACAAGAGGTGGGGTTCGATCCCAACCGACGGCTTCAGGGTCCACCCTGCCTTAAATGGGTACCGGATTTTTTTCTGGGAAAGTAAAGCGGCACGGGCGTAATACCGACCACATTACCCCCCAAAATCAAATGCTGAAGGTCTGTAAAACTTATGGTCACTAACACCATATTCCCTATATACGCCACTTGGCGTAACGGGGCTCTTAACCTTTTTTTTTTTTTTTACTTTCAACATAAATGACTAACTCAGAAGTAGATGATTTACTTCAAGGTTCAACGGAAGTGACTAACTCAGAATTTGGTGAATTACCTCAGGTTCAACAGAGAGTGATTAACTTAGAATTTGATGAATTACCCCAGGGGTCAAAGGCAATGATTAACTCAGAAGTTGATGAATAAGCTCAGGGGCCAACAGAAGTGGCTTTCTCAGAAGTCGATGGATCACCTCAGGGGCCAATGGAAGAGGCTAACTCAAAAGTCGATCAATTACCTCAGGGGCCGACAGAAGTGGCTAACTCAGAAGTTGATAAAATAGTTTACTTTAGTGGTCGATGAAACCATATGCCTCAGGATTTGGAAATTGTGTACCTCGAAGGCTGACGAAGTGGTGTTCTTCAGATCCACCTAATCCTCTGGGATTAAGATAATTGTCTACCTCAGTGGTCGATGAAATTGTTTACCTCAGAGATAAAGATAATTGTCTACTTCAGTGGTCGACGAAATTGATTACCTCAGAGATGAAGATAATTGTCTACTTCAGTGGTCGATGAAATTGTTTACCTCAGAGATAAAGATAATTGTCTACTTCAGTGGTCGACGAAATTGTTTACCTCAGAGATAAAGATAATTGTCTACTTCAGTGGTCGACGAAATTGATTACCTCAGAGATAAAGATAATTGTCTACTTCAGTGGTCGACGAAATTGTTTACCTCAGAGATAAAGATAATTGTCTACCTCAGTGGTCGATGAAATTGTTTACCTCAGAGATAAAGATAATTGTCTACTTCAGTGGTCGACGAAATTGATTACCTCAGAGATAAAGATAATTGTCTACTTCAGTGGTCGACGAAATTGTTTACCTCAGAGATAAAGATAATTGTCTACTTCAGTGGTCGACGAAATTGATTACCTCAGAGATAAAGATAATTAATTGTCTACTTCAGTGGTCGACGAAATTGATTACCTCAGAGATAAAGATAATTGTCTACTTCAGTGGTCGACGAAATTGTTTACCTCAGAGATAAAGATAATTGTCTACCTCAGTGGTCGATGAAATTGTAAACCTCAGAGATAAAGATAATTGTTTACAACAGGGATAAAGATAATTGTTTACAACAGAGATAAAGATAATTGTTTACAAACGGGATAAAGATAATTGTTTACAACAGGGATAAAATAATTGTTTACAACAGGGATAAAGATAATTGTTTACAACAGAGATAAAATAATTGTTTACAACAGGGATAAAGATAATTGTTTACAACAGGGATAAAGATAATTGTTTACAAACGGGATAAAGATAATTGTTTACAACAGGGATAAAATAATTGTTTACAACAGGGATAAAGATAATTGTTTACAACAGGGATAAAATAATTGTTTACAACAGGGATAAAGATAATTGTTTACAACAGGGATAAAGATAATTGTTTACAAACGGGATAAAGATAATTGTTTACAACAGGGATAAAGATAATTGTTTACAAACGGGATAAAGATAATTGTTTACAACAGGGATAAAGATAATTGTTTACAACAGGGATAAAGATAATTGTTTACAACAGAGATAAAGATAATTGTTTACAACAGGGATAAAGATAATTGTTTACAACAGGGATAAAGATAATTGTTTACAACAGAGATAAAGATAATTGTTTGCAAACGGGATAAAGATAATTGTTTACAACAGAGATAAAGATAATTGTTAACAACAGGGATAAAGATAATTGTTTACAACAGGGATAAAGATAATTGTTTACAACAGAGATAAAGATAATTGTTAACAACAGGGATAAAGATAATTGTTTACAACAGGGATAAAGATAATTGTTTACAACAGAGATAAAGATAATTGTTTGCAAACGGGATAAAGATAATTGTTTACAACAGGGATAAAGATAATTGTTTACAACAGGGATAAAGATAGTTGTTTACCTCGCGGGTCGATGAAATTGTTGAACTCCAGAGCTGATGAAATAATTGTGTGTTTCGGTGACGGCAGCAGTGTTTTAGAGAGTCATGTTGTCTCACGAACAAAATGTGTTGTTGTAATGGCTGTAGCATTCTCTAATCATGGTGAAGAGAAATGAAATTATCTGATGTCACATAATCTACGTACATAATCTTAATGTACGTTAGAAATAAAATTAAGAAGAGTGAAAATCTCATGGTCTGTACAATTCAAACATTAAATTTCTTGATATAATGGTTGTTCTTCAAACAAACGAACTGTACAGAGTACTAACTTTCTTTCATTTCTCCTTCTAGTTCTAAATTATTATATTTTAAAATTATTAATTTTTTTATTTTAAATAAATATTTGTACGTGTGTTGTATATTGTTTCTGTTGAAGGCCTATTGCGCCGAAACGTCGTTCTGGCTTATGTTGTCCACTTTTTTTACGTGAAAATTTAACCATACCGTTTTTTTTTTCTTTTTTTTTCAATGCTTATTTGTTTTATTTCCTGTACAGAGAACTAACATCTGACTTGTTTGCCTTCAAGATAGGCCACTGTTCAAGTATGCTGTACCTGCGATAACCTCCTGCAGACGATACAATCATAGACATGCTACGTCATTCTGCGTAGTGCGATAAGCGTACGAAATTGAGCATGAAGACGATGAAGAAATACTATATTTGAAATTAGCAAAATAGAAACAATCATTGGTACTGCGGATTTCATGCTCAATGCTGGGATTTATATTGTTATTAAGAAAGCGTTCTTAGATTAAAAAAAACACACACAAAAAACAAGGATAATATGCAAGTAGAATAAATTTGTTCTCTTTTGCGACGAAGGAGAACAATCGTTCAATCAGCGTTATTACTTTGTTCAAAAGCCCAGAAAAGAAACTGCTTCGTTTCTAAGTGGGAGGGCGATAGAAAACTGTGGCAAAACTTGATCGTAAATGAGTGATGGAATTAGCACATACAAGGATGATTGTTAGTTATGTCCAGGGTAATCATGTATTAATACAATTATGTTGTGTTGGAATATGGGTTTGTGGATTATCAATGACAGGGTGGTGAAATAACAAACGGGGAATAAAATAGAGAAATGTGATTACTGTTGTTTCTAACTTGTATAATAATAATATATGGGTTTATATATAGAGAAAAATATGTTTGAAGGGTTTATTTATAGAAATGTATATTAGTCTGTAATTAGATATATGCATTTATATGAATTATTGTAAAAATATCTGATTGTGTAAACATTTTAGAGAAGATCAAATTAATTTGCAAAAAAAATGCGATCTGCTCTAGTTGATTATACAGAGTGTCTCACTTGCTACCGAACCCTGCATAGCCTCAATAATTGTAACGAGAAGAGATATTTTAACTATGAACAACAACAGCACGTTCATTTGTGGGAGAAAGTAAAAACAAAATATGTCTCTTTCGTGCGCGCGTTTAAAAGGGAGCTCCAAAAAAACATCAGAAATAAACAATTAACATTTTTCGACCGCATCATGGTAAGAGGAAAATTGGAATACTTGGTTACAACTGGCAAAATACAGGGAAGGAGATATCACGGACGACAAAGAGAGAAGATACATTATAGCTTTGTGACAGTGTACAGAAAACAGTCAACAACAGAATTGATACGATGTTCTGTGGATAGAAGATTGTGCAAGGACTTCATCGACTACCCCAAACACTATAACACATGATGATTTATAACTTAAAAGTAATCTAACTACATTAGTGATAAGAAGCAATATACGGAAGTCAACAACACCGGTGTGTATGTACTCGTTTGTTCCCGTTTCTGCACATATAATAGCCTATTAGACAAGGGGCGGCTAGCCTCTTTTTGTCTCAGAATGAAATAATATCTAAATATGGCCCGGATTATATTAGATCAATTTGATGGTACATGGCGGTATATTACAGAAGAATGGTTTATAATAAACGTTTTCCTTTTTTTTTGCTCTTTATAACTGAATGATAGAAGATAGACATATTTGGTCACAATTAGATTCGATTTATTCAATTGATTTGTTTGATTGTTTGGTATAATAGCTGAAAATCAATTAAATCTGGTTGGGATAATCTCATTGGTGTTTCACTATCCCTCGCAACAATATATAATGTCACGTGAAAAGACACATGAAGGTCCAAAATGTTAAATCGACTCAATAGTACTCACCAACGTGTGCTTTACATATATATATATATATATATATATATATATATATATATATATATATATATATATATATATATGGGGGCCTCGGTAGCCTAATTGGGGAAAACATCCGACTGGGCTAACGACGTTGGGACAACCCATGTTCGCTTCCCGCTGGAAGTAGTGTGAATTGTACTTATGGTTAGAAAAAAAAGATACCCCCGCCGTTGACCCAGCCGCTGGCAGAAATGGGTACCAGGGTAGTTCTCTGGGATGGTGAGAAATGCCGCCTCCCATCGTGAATTTCGATGCTTGAATTGACACTATCCAGAAGTCTCAAAACACTTCTGGATAGGGGCCGAGCACATATTGGTGAAAACTCGCGGCCTAAGACGCTTCAAATCCCGTACTTTACTTTTATATATATACATATCTGTCGTATTCCAAACAAATATTATATGGCGTACTAAGAAATGGAAAGAGGCCAAAAGACAGACCAGTGCTAAGATATAAGGATATTTTTTTTGGCTTCCTTGAGTGAATTATCTATCACCGAAGGAAACTGGGAACAAATTGCCTGAAGATAGTACCACCTGGAGAACCAACATTTGAAAAAGCGGCACATCAACATTCGAGGCAGCACTGAATCCAAATTCAGAAGACAAAAGGTGCGGGAGAAATAACACGAGACCATGCACCACGAACATATCTTGTTCATTCTGTGGTCGAATCTGTCTATCCAATATTGACAGATTCAGCCACGAGAGAAGCAGTTCAGCAAAAAGACATCCAGCATAAGACACTATTATTTTTATACCCAACTATTGGCTTAGCATGACTGCTTGCTACCAACCGTCTGTCAAGGTGCCAAAGACCATACATATATAAACACAAATAGGATATTTCACTGGCTACCAAACCCGGAAGTTAAGTAAGGATTTAACCACTAAACACTCACTTCTCCAGACTATATCATGTTCCAGTTATCTTGTGTGGTCTTGTACCTGCTGTACACAAACAGCCACGAACAACAACCGTATTGTGTAAAAAGCTACATCCATATATAAAGTGAGAGGCGCTTTAGGCAGACGGTGCTACCCAGTGTCGCAACAATTAAGCATCACATACACACACATGAACTATCAACATAAAATATCGTGCCAGGTGCCGTAGGAGTTGATGTTTTCCCCCCACAACTTTCTCTCTGAGCTTGTTGTTAAATCTGTTAGTGATTTCCGGCCTGAAATGTTCTGGTATCATCTCATCCAGCTTTCTTCTAGATAGGCTGTTTCTTTCTCCATGTTCACTACATCACCGCGCATAATGATTGTTTCTTTTTTCAATCTCATTACATCGCCACAAATAATGACTGTTTCTTTTTTCAATATCATTACGTCGCCACAAATAATGATTATTTCTTTTTTCAATCTCATTACATCGCCACAAATAATGATTTTTTTTCTTGTTTCAATCTCATTACATCGCCGCAAATAATGATTTTTTTTTCTTGTTTCAATCTCATTACATCGCCACAAATAATGATTTTTTTCTTTTTTCAATCTCATTACATCGCCCCAAATAATGATTATTTCTTTTTTCAATCTCATTACATCGCCACAAATAATGATTATTTCTTTTTTCAATCTCATTACATCGCCACAAATAAAGACTGTTTCTTTTTTCAATCTCATTACGTCGCCACAAATAATGATTATTTCTTTTTTCAATCTCATTACATCGCCACAAATAATGATTTTTTTTTCTTGTTTCAATCTCATTACATCGCCGCAAATAATGATTTTTTTTCTTGTTTCAATCTCATTACATCGCCACAAATAATGATTTTTTTCTTTTTTCAATCTCATTACATCGCCACAAATAATGATTATTTCTTTTTTCAATCTCATTACATCGCCACAAATAATGATTTTTTTCTTGTTTCAATCTCATTACATCGCGACAAATAATGATTTTTTTTCTTGTTTCAATCTCATTACATCGCCACAAATAAAGATTTTTTTCTTTTTTTCAGTCTCATTACATCGCCACAAATAATGACTTTTTTCTTTTTTCAATCTCATTACGTCGCCACAAATAATGATTTTTTTCTTTTTTCAATCTCATTACATCGCCACAAATAATGATTTTTTTCTTTTTTCAATCTCATTACATCGCCACAATCTATCTATCTATCTATCTATCTATCTATCTATCTATCTATCTATCTATCTATCTATCTATCTATCTATCTATCTATCTATCTATCTATCTATCTATCTATCTATCTATCTATCTATCTATCTATCTATCTATCTATCTATCTATCTATCTATCTATCTATCTATCTATCTATCTATCTATCTATCTATCTATCTATCTATCTATCTATCTATCTATCTATCTATCTATCTATCTATCTATCTATCTATCTATCTATCTATCTATCTATCTATCTATCTATCTGTCTGTCTGTCTGTCTGTCTGTCTGTCTATATATATATATATATATATATATATATATATATATATATATATATATATATATATGTCTGTCTGTCTGTCTCATGTCCTTTCGAGCCGAAAACGGCACATAGGGCAGATAGTCTAGTGTCCTTGTGTCCTACAATCATTGATATAAAGCATTATCAAACCTTGCACACAAGCCGCGTTATATTTTGACACGCGTCTCTGTTTTGGGCGACGTGTTCAATCTCGGCCAGGTAGCTGATGACTGATGTTGTTGCCGTTCGCCTCAGTGTTCGTCAATAATGGGTATGATGATAATTATTCACTCTTCAGAAAGCAGAATTTGTCTAGACTATTCGGTACCATACCAAGTACATCAACCACCTGAGCTATTCGGTACCATACCATGTATATCTATCACCTGAGCTATTCGGTACCATACTAAGTACATCAATCACCTGAGCTGTTCGGTACCATACCATGTACATCAACCGCCTGAGCTGTTTGGTACCATACCATGTATATCTACCACCTGAGCTAATCGGTACCATACCATGTATATCTACCACCTGAGCTAATCGGTACCATACCATGTACATCTACCACCTGAGCTATTCGGTACCATACCATGTACATCTACCACCTGAGCTATTCGGTACCATACCATGTATATCTACCATCTGAGCTATTCGGTACCATACCATGTACATCTACCACCTGAGCTATTCGGTACCATACCATGTACATCTACCACCTGAGCTATTCGGTACCATACCATGTACATCTACCACCTGAAATTTAAAATTGTTTCCGGGCATTTTATTTCCTTGCCCTCTTTTAATTATAATTATGAAAGTTCTCCTTTAATTTAGTTATACATTTTGCGGTTTTTTTTTTTTTTTGCAGCGACCATTACATCTGCCTTTTGGCTTGTAATGTTAACTAATGTTTTTGATTTTGATTTCCATCATTTTAATGCCGATCATTTTCGGTGTATGATTGTCATTATTAGCTATAAAAAAAAACTGTATCATCAGCATGTGTTAGGTTTTATATTATGACCACCTACTGATACAAATATTCCTGGTATGTTCTTTATGAAAAAAAACATGACCTCACTACATATATTAAATAAAACCAATGATACTACATTCCCGTACCTAGCAACTGCTTTAATTGTTGAAACGTTCAAAAATTATTTTTTTTCTCATGGGCTGATGTTTGTTGTAAGTTACATCTTATTTATAATCTGCAGCTCTTTCCTATCAGCATTTATGGTTTCTAAAATGTGATATTACTGACAAATATTGTTCCTTTATAAAGTATCATAGTTCTGGTATAAGTAATAATATCTCAACAACTATCTATCATTACAGCAGTTCATCAGTTATTGTGTTAGCATTCTACAGAACAAAGGAGCCGCAATAGCTCAATGGTTAGTGAATTGGACTACAAATGACAAGAGGCAGGGTTCAATCCCAATCGATGGCTTCCGGTTCACCCAGCCTTTAATGGGTACCGGTTTTTTTTCTGGAAAAGTAAAGCGGCTCGGGCGTAATACCGATCACATTGCCCAAAAATCATGTGCTGAAGGTTTGTAAAATTTATGGTCACTAACACCATATTCCCTATACGCCACTTGGCGTGACAGGGTACTATACTTTACTTTTAATGGTTTATTTACCTTTGCAATCAATATAACTTGTTAAATATGCCGTTATAATGCTATTAAAATATGGTTGATTTTTTTGTTACCATTATTGATATAAGGTGCTTCTGCCGTTCAGCTATTTATCATTTCTGTTGTTGACCTTCTGTCAAGCCATTCTCTTAAGCTGTCTGTTATTTTTTTTCTCTTTGCTTCCCTCTATTTCTTCATCCCTCAATTTTCCAGTTGTTACAACATATTCCAGTAGTTCTCTTATCATTACATGGCCAAAAAATGATGATTGTTTCTTCCTAATATTGGAAATTAGCTCTCTTTTTGCTTTTACCTCTCTCGGAGCATCTTCATTACTCTTTTTAGCTGTCCATGGTACTCTCAACATTCTTCTGTAAAACCACATTTCTACAGACTCCAGTGATTTTCTTATCTGTTGTCCAATTGTCCATGATTCGCATCCATATGTTAAGACTGGCTCTACGTAACATTTAAGAACTCTTTTTCTTGTTTCTATTGTCAAAAATCGATTGCATAGTATCTTCATCAATTTTTGGAAAGCTGCTTTTGCCTGAGCCATTCTGCATCTCACCTCTTTTGTACATCTTCAGTCTGAGGTTAACAAAGGTCCCAAATATTTAAATTCAATTACCTATTTTAATATTGTTCCACTTGTCTTTATTTTGCACTGAGGTAATGTCTTTTTCTTTGTTGTTACTATTACCTCTGTCTTTTTGCTATTAAGGCTGAGTCCTTTATTTTTGCTTTCTTTCACTATAATGTCCAACATTTCTTGCAACTCATTTTCACTCTAAGCGAGTAAGACTGTCTTCCTCTTAATGTGGCGTTTTCGTAGCGTTTGTTTATGACTCTTTGAGTCATTGTTAGTTCTTTTTATCTTGTTATGTGGCCGAACCAATTCATCTGTTGTTTCTTTATGTATTCGATGGCTGGTTCAATTTCGAGTGTCTTCCTCAGGTCAGTGTTTTTTACTCTGTCCCTTAAGCTGTTTCCTGTCATTCTTCTGACACATTTCATTTCGGTGGTCGTTATCTCTCTACTAATTCCTTCTACTAATGTTCTAATAATGTATATGGTGTTGTTCATACCTTTACCTTCAACAAAAACACACTGTTATTTACTAATACCTGGTCTGATTTTGTTGTTCTCTCTTCGTATGACAATCTTTAGTAATATCTTAGTCATGTGACTTTTGAGACCTATTACATGGTGATCTTAACATTTGATTGCACAGGGTTTCTTTGGTACAACTGTAGAAATAGATTTATATAGAATGTCTGCTGTAGATGTCACTCAACAGTTTTATAGATATCACTCAACATTTTTATAGATATCACTCAACATTATTGTAGATGTCACTCAACAGTTTTGTAGATGTCACTCAACATTTTTGTAGATGTCATTCAACTGTTTTATAGATGTCACTCAACAGTTTTGTAGATGTCACTCAACATTTTTGTAGATGTCATTCAACAGTTTTGTAGATGTCACTCAACATTTTTGTAGATGTCACTCAACAGTTTTGCAGATGTAACTCAACAGTTGTGTATATGTCACTCAACATTTTTGTAGAAATCATTCAACAGTTGTGTAGATGTCATTCAACAGTTTTGTAGATGTCACTCAACAGTTTTATAGATATCACTCAACATTTTTGTAGATGTCACTCAATAGTTTTGTAGATGTCATTCAACAATGTTGCAGATGTCAATCGACAGTTTTGTAGTAGATGTCACTCAACTGTTTTGTAGATGTCACTCAACAGTTTTGTAAAAGTCACTCAACAGTTTTATAGATGTCACACAACAGCTTTGTAGTTGTCACTCAACAGCTTTGTTAAACTTGTACATGCATATATAAAAGATACCCAAATACATTACTGCCAATGTTGAGTGTTGTGTATTATCTCCACTACATCTAGACAATTCTTTTAGGGAATCAGAGTTCCCCCATCGTCGGTGCTATCCAATTTCAGACCGAGGTAAACGTGCCTATTTTAATTGGCAGCCTGTACTGAAAACATGTACACCGATCGATATTTCCGAAATGAATTTATTTTATAGAGCAAGCTTAAAACTGTTGATGAAGAACGTGTTCAGGGAGGTGTAGGACATTAAACAAAAATATCCTTTCCGATTTCAGAAAAAATAGCATTTCAGATTTTCATTTTCTTTTATTTAACATTTAAAGATCGTCATGCTCCTGAAATCATTTCATTTTCAACATTGAGAACATTCATTCTTCTCTTCCCAAATATTTATATTTCTAATGATATGCTCATACATGATTCTTGGCTTGTCAGGTTTAGTTGCTCTAGGGTATTTGTTCACATTCTTCTGGTAATTGTGTGTCTGCATTAATAGACCATTACTGTTTATACTTAATGTTGATGTACCCCTTCAACGTGCAGGCACATGCGCTATGTTTCGCTACATTTCCTGGATTAGGCATGGTAAATGGTAGAAGAGTATTCATTTTCTTAAGAATTTCGTTGAACGAATTTTCACTAAACGTGTTCGTTGTAAATTGCTGTTTTATTGACTAGAAGGATGACATTCTTTATAATTAATTAGTTTTAGAAATAAGATATGTGTCAACATTTCTGGTGAATTTTTGTAAAAAGACTTCTCTTATTTCTTTTGACGATTTTAAAGTTTGAAAAGCGAGTTTGACGTCGTTTTTTTTCATTATGTTTTTTTTCCCAGTATTTTCAATCTTGTCTAAATTAACTCTTGTAGAATAATACTTCTCAAGATTAGCATAAAATATGTCTAATGATATTTACAATGAGGTACTTAAAACCAAATGAGCAAACATTCAGAATTCCATTAACTAAACTTGAGATTCTCTCCAATGGATATTTGACTCAAGTATATACAATTGTTTAAAAATGAAGTAATGTGAGCGCGTTTCTATCTGAACACGATGAGCGAAAGCAGTGCGTTATTGAGCGGGCAATTGTTTGTGTGGATCACCCGTGTTTATTCAAAAAGGTTAACATGTTTTTCACTTTTTCCGAAAGTTTCGACACACCATGGGCCATGCCAATTTCGGTCACCTACATATAGACGCACAGTGCGTCACTCTCAATTTGATTAATGTAAACTGTCATCAAACCATATTTTTGTTTCCTTCTAGGGATGGATGATCTTGGTTTTGGTGAAATCTAATTCCTTGTTTAATCATCTATAAATTCAAATATCATATATTCAGTGTTAGATAAATATAAACATGTAGATTGTAATTCAAAACCATGAACAATTTTGTTTCTGAAATCACAACCACTGGATTGACAACAACCTTCCGTACTGAAAGAGTTAAGTTCATGTGGGAAAGAATCGTTGCTCTGGTAAAATTGCTGGCAATTTTGGCAACTCTAAAACAATTGCCATCTTGCTGGAATGTCAAGGACAACGAATAAACAGGTAATCATTTCCAATTAAATTCTTTCTAAAATGATTATTTATAACATAACACAGTAATTATAATGGCAAACAATCATTCTAACAACGTGAAAAATATACTCACATGAAAGAAAATAACATCGGAACTAAAACTACGAATTGTAAACTCAACATGTATGTGCGGTGCAAGAACAGAAACATAAACATAGAATGACAAATACAGAGCAGAAAATCGAGACCTTTGAAACGTGAATCTGTAGAAAAATGTGAAGAGTTGGATGGAGAGAAAAGAATGCGAGCAGTGATACCAAATAGAATGAAAAAAGAACTACTTAACATAATTCAATAGAGATAACTGAAATATTTGGGACATATTGGTTATTGGTTATGGAAGGCCTCGGCATCACTGCAAACGAATTAAAATCCCTAATTGCTCAACCGCCCGTGCCAGTGGTATCATCCGAATTACTAACATATCTCCCAAACAAAGAAAGGTAACTGTAGTCCCCATCGTAGCAGTCTCAGCACACGCCAAAAGATATAAGGCGAAACCGCGCAGAAAGTGAACACAGCCAACTATTATTTGGGACATGCGAAGCAACACGTGCACTATCAAGACAAGAGACAGTGTGAAATGGTGCTCCACGGTAGCCAAACTTCGATGTGGAGACTGCATCTAATAATGAAAATAATCATGTATTGGATTGCAAGGTGAAAAAAAAAATAATTAGTGCAAGGCAATTTACTATGTGGATACAGGCAATGAAAATTTGTTTGTAATAAACGTATAAACAAGTTAGTTATAAATGCGTCATAGAGTAAACAAACATCCAAGTATTAGCAGCTTTCAAGATAGCAGAGCTGTAACTTGCACCTGACACAACCAATTAACTGTTAGCATAAGCTATATTTATTTACCATATGTTCAGCAGTTAGTATATAGCAGACACATATCGGTCTCATCATCCACTTACGAACCCACTGTCAACGTTGATATGGTGGTGTTTATTCATCTATACCGATAAACGAACCAGTTGGTGGCCAAATTATGGAACACCTATTTCAAAGAAGTAGCACGTCGTCACGACCCGTGTGCTGTACAGGGAACACGATGTTAGTTCGTATTTTATTTTTCTTATAATTTTTCCCATTTTATTACGTCATGATCGTTTTTTTCTGGAGATCGTGTGGCCGAATCGATAACCTGTCGGACACCAAACTAGGAGATTGTAGGTTCGAATCCCGGTAGGGTCAAACGTTTTTTTTTCTATCGGTGGTGAAATTAAAAAGTAAGAGTTATACACCTCGAGGCGACTGCATTGGACAAGCGGCCTTTATTTTCCGGTTCTGTAAGTCACCCAGCAGACCTCAGTTCTCCGGTCCTATAAGTCCCCCAGCAGACCTCAGTTCTCCGGTCCTATAAGTCCCCATCAGCAGACCTCAGTTCTCCGGTCCTATAAGTCCCCCAGCAGACCTCAGTTCTCCGGTCCTATAAGTCCCCCAGCAGACCTCAGTTCTCCGGTCCTATAAGTCCCCCATCAGACCTCATTTCTCTGGTCCTATAAGTCCCCCAGCAGACCTCAGTTCTCCGGTCCTATAAGTCCCCCTGCAGACCTCAGTTCTCCGGTCCTATAAGTTCCCCAGCAGACCTCAGTTCTCCGGTCCTATAAGTTCCCCAGCAGACCTCAGTTCTCCGGTCCTATAAGTCCCCCAGCAGACATCAGTTCTCCGGTCCTATAAGTCCCCCAGCAGACCTCAGTTCTCCGGTCCTATAAGTCCCCCAGCAGACCTCAGTTCTCCGGTCCTATAAGTTCCCCAGCAGACCTCATTTCTCTGGTCCTATAAGTCCCCCAGCAGACCTCTGGTCCTATAAGTCCCCCAGCAGACCTCTGGTCCTATAAGTCCCCCAGCAGACCTCTGGTCCTATAAGTCCCCCAGCAGACCTCTGGTCCTATAAGTCCCCCAGCAGACCTCTGGTCCTATAAGTCCCCCAGCAGACCTCTGGTCCTATAAGTCCCCCACCAGACCTCATTTCCCTGGTCCTATAAGTTCCCCAGCAGACCTCATTTCTCTGGTCCTATAAGTCCCCCAGCAGACCTCATTTCTCTGGTCCTATAAGTCCCCAGCAGACCTCAGTTCTCCGGTCCTATAAGTCCCCCAGCAGACCTCAGTTCTCCGGTCCTATAAGTTCCCCAGCAGACCTCATTTCTCTGGTCCTATAAGTCCCCCAGCAGATCTCTGGTCCTATAAGTCCCCCATCAGACCTCATTTCTCTGGTCCTATAAGTCCCCCATCAGATCTCATTTCTCTGGTCCTATAAGTCCCCCATCAGACCTCATTTCTCTGGTCCTATAAGTCCCCCAGCAGACCTCAGTTCTCTGGTCCTATAAGTCCCCCAGCAGACCTCATTTCTCCGGTCCTATAAGTCCCCCAGCAGACCTCAGATCTCTGGTCCTATAAGTCCCCGATCAGACCTCAGATCTCTGGTCCTATAAGTCCCCCATCAGACCTCAGATCTCTGGTCCTATAAGTCCCCCAGCAGACCTCATTTCTCTGGTCCTATAAGTCCCCCAGCAGACCTCAGATCTCTGGTCCTATAAGTCCCCCAGCAGACCTCATTTCTCTGGTCCTATAAGTCCCCCAGCAGACCTCAGTTCTCTGGTCCTATAAGTCCCCCAGCAGATCTCAGTTCCCTGGTCCTATAAGTCCCCCAGCAGACCTCAGTTCCCTAGTCCTATAAGTCCCCCAGCAGACCTCAGTTCTCTGGTCCTATAAGTCCCCCATCAGACCTCATTTCTCTGGTCCTATAAGTCCCCCAGCAGATCTCAGGTCCTGGTCCTATAAGTCCCCCATCAGACCTCATTTCTCTGGTCCTATAAGTCCCCCAGCAGATCTCAGTTCCCTGGTCCTATAAGTCCCCCAGCAGACCTCATTTCTCTGGTCCTATAAGTCCCCCAGCAGATCTCAGTTCCCTGGTCCTATAAGTCCCCCAGCAGACCTCATTTCTCTGGTCCTATAAGTCCCCCAGCAGATCTCAGTTCCCTGGTCCTATAAGTCCCCCAGCAGACCTCATTTCTCTGGTCCTATAAGTCCCCCAGCAGACCTCAGTCATGTAAAAGTGTCGTAAAGAAAATAAAATAAAAAACGCTTCTCTTTCACACATTCTCACGCACATACCACCACACATTCAAACACACACATACTCACGCACACACCACCCAACATTCACGCACACACACACCAAACCCAATGCCCATTTAAAAGTTGGACAAACTTAGAAGCTGTAGTAAGGAATCGCGTACGACCTCTGTCTCTATATATCTAATTCACAAACCACCGCTTCAACACGAAACCTATTGAAAAGATCGTCAGAAAAAATCGAATACTTCGAGTTGTAACTCTTGAACACCTATCTAGATCTTCCAATTTTAATTAATTAAATTCTCTTAACTTGTAGTATTTGTAGATTAAATGTAGGAAGAGTGAGAATACAATGGACATAGACTATAACATAAAGTCTACAGTGTTACAGGATAACATAAGTTAATACAATACACCTGCAATACAACAGAGAGACAAAGGTTTCGATGTCACGTCAATGAACTCATGAAGTGGTATAACAATTTAATGTGTGAATATATCTACACTTATTGTGCAGTGTTTACATTATAAAGTGATACAGAAATTAACGGTAACACTTTTGAGGGCAGTAACCAGAAAATTTCCTTCATCAAATTGGCTCTCTCAGGCTTAATTTTTAACGCTGGAAAAATAACGAATTATACAAACAACGAGGTAGGATGTTCTTTGACGTCAGTATAAAAAAAAACGCATTGCTTAACGTAAAAGAGTAATGTACTTGTATCATCATAAGTGGAATAGTATTAGATAAAGAAAAAAAAAACATTTGTAAAGTGAATCAGTGAGTCTGTATCTGTGCGCACTAGACGTCTATTCACTAATATGGCCTATGGTGTTTTATCAGGCTGTTGGTAGCAAGCAATCATGATATGTCAGTAGTTTGGTAAAATGTTAGTGACTTATGCTGGATGTTGTTTTCGTTCAACAGCTTCTCTCTTTGCTGAATTTGCCAATATCGGATACACAGATCCGGTCATAGAACGAACAAGATGTATTCATAATGCCTGGACTCGTCTCCTTTCTCCAGCGCCGTTTTGCTTCTGAACTTAATATCAAAGCAGTCTCGAATGTTGCTGTGCCGATTTTTTAAAAATTTGTATTCTCCATGTGCTACGATCTGCAGCCAGTTCTTTCCAGTTTCTTTCACTGATAGAGAATTTACTTAAGGAAACCCTGATTGCATCCTTATATCTCAGGACTGCTATGCCCTTCAGTCTCTTTCCGTTCCTAAGTACACCATACAAAGTTTATTTGGGAATACAGTTATTTACCATTTTTCTAACATGACCCAGCCACCTTAGTCTTCGACCCTTAAGTGTTACCATGATGGATGTGAGTTTGAATCGCTGTAAGACATTAAAGTTGTTTCTTTGTTCTGCCATTTGATGTTCATAATTAATGAACATGAAAGCTGTTTAACTTTTTTCTCTTGCCCCGCATAGGTAGTCCACGTTTCTGATCCGTATAGAAGCTACTAAGCACACTAAACGCTCAAGAATTCTCACAATTAGAAACATTTAATGAATAAACAATGATGAGAGCACTTATTTCAGTTTTCAGTAAATGTTCAAGAGTTCACTTTTGATATAACATCTCAGCAAGTGGATGGCAATTTTCCACTAAACTTGAGATTGTTGAAATCTGAGTTGAAATTGTTAAATTATTCCGTGGCTTTATGAGAATGCCTTTTTTATAAAAAAAAAAAATAGTAAATCACCTAACCTCCTATTTATAGTCCAGTATATGAAATTAATATCTATTGATAATAAAGAGCACCCTCAGGTCACAGGAAGTTGTATTCATCACAACTTGTCTGGAAGATTTTATTGTCGCTAGCCAGATCTCCCAATTGTTTCTGTTGGCATATCTCTTTGATGTCTTGAAATCATCTTCGTCTAGGCATGTCCCTGATGCATATTCTTGGAACCATGCCTTCCATTTTTGTTCTTTCCAATTAGCTGTATCTTAGATGGAACTTCGACATTTATTGCTGTCATTCTGATGAATTTTAACTAAAAATAATGTATTGAGTTTTTCAATCTGGTTTACCAATATTTATATATACATGTAAAACGCAGACAATAACTAGAAAAGAAGATACAAGCTTTGGAGATATGGTTCTACTGTGAGATACTGGACATGATATAGAGAGATCATAATACAAGCAAGAATGTAGTAAAACTCCCCGATATTAGCATCCGTCATGATGAAATGCTTTGTGTAGGTAAATAAAAAGAAACTGTGCTGACACGTACATGCCGCCCGTTATAATGGTCTGGCTAATGCAAACGTACAGAGGACGATGAACACCGGCGACTAGTAGTTTAGGCTGTGGTAAATGTAATTGATGATATTAAAGTTCAGAAAAGGAACATATTTGAACAAGCCCATAAAGTGGCGATCTTCATCGCGTACAAAAAAAAATAGAAAAACCGCGAACAGTTCGTCATGTTGGCGACCAACATGTTTCCAGGGGCGATAAGTGACCAGATTGATGACATTTTTACAAGTGCACTTTGCTCTGCTTCTCCGTGTTCCATTTTTCAACATTTCACTATGATCACGCTAATACTCGAGTACCTTTCGTGACTGTCGCAGTGTGTGCTGTGCTTATTTGTCGCTTTTTATGTCATCTACTTGTTCAAAACTTATGTTGTTTGTTTGCTTGCATACATAAGCGTTACATTTCTAGCGAATTCCCAAGGGAGTGAATTTTGCGCGACTATAACTTGTTCCTATTTCTCTTTACGCCAGCAGCCGTGGGCACAGGTGTCCTATGCAGGTAGATATTCTTTGACTTCAGAGGCACTCTCATTTGTTTTTTCTTTTTTTATCTTCAAGCGTTTGACGTTTTTTGACACATTTTGTTTCCTGTTAATTTCTTTCCAATACAGCGCTCCTGTTTGACCCATTCTTTTTTATTTACAGCCGCAAAGGATACTTTAGCGTACCTAGAACGAACACGGAACCTCCTGTTTTTTGCCACCTATCCGAGTGAGCTAGACATCGAACCTATCAACCCAGAGAACAGGGTAGGATGAAGTCACGACGAAACCGTGAATTCCATTTTTTTTTAAAAACCAAATCGAACCCTGTACCTCCTTGTCTGGAGGCCCACGTCTCACCACTAGTCCACCCAGCTCCGCCGCTGAACTCATAAATTAGAGACACCGTGTACCGATTTAATACAGGCCTTCATTTTTACGATCGCTGATAAAAGTTAGCATAGTCCACCAGGCGATTTGCTGGCTGGTGAGTGTTTGTGTACTTGTATGAGTTGTGGTTTGTTTACTATAACTAAAGTACCTCCCAGCAATCGGTAAGCATTAATTACCTAAAAACTGAACCTTCAAACCGGAAAGGCAATTAACTGTCATTCACACCTGCGTCTCCGCCGCTAATGATGTAAGCTTGTGGGCGTGTGGAGCTTTTGTTTGCGGCGTGTTACTAATAGCTCAGTAGATCTCAAATTGCACAATATAACATCCCTTACCCGAAAGTGTAATCACAAAATGGTGTTGCATGTAAAGATTCTACAATAATCACTGAAGGTTAAAAGGCACTAATTGACAGAAATGATAACTGAATATCATAAACGTTTTGCTTTTGGAGACATTGCCGTTATTATAGCCGTAGTTATTTTATTAACAATAACAGATAGGGCAGATAGAAATAAAAGAAAAGAAAGATTATCATTAAGGTTATACAGGGAGAGTACACACACAAAAACTCAATTATTCCAAACAGATATAGAATGTAATTTTTTGGAATATTTTAACACGCTGGTGGCTAGTTTCTCAAAATCAAATTCATAAATTTTTAACGCCGGTATCGAATGGTATCACACACATTCGATGTGCGCCCCGTCCGTTACTCGGCGAACATCGATGTGAGCTCTGCAGCAGTACCCGGCATGATCGTGGTTTCAGCTTCAGTGATGCATTCTTGCAGATCATCCAGGGTTGCGGATAGTTGAGGTACATCCACTCTATCATCCAGGGTTGCGGGTAGTTGAGGTACATCCACTCTATCATCCAGGGTTGCGGGTAGTTGAGGTACATCCACTCTATCATCCAGGGTTGCGGATAGTTGAGGTACATCCACTCTATCATCCAGGGTTGCGGGTAGTTGAGGTACATCCACTCTATCATCCAGGGTTGCGGGTAGTTGAGGTACATCCACACTATCATCCAGGGTTGCGGGTAGTTTAGGTACATCCACACTATCATCCAGGGTTGCGGGTAGTTGAGGTACATCCACACTATCATCCAGGGTTGCGGGTAGTTGAGGTACATCCACTCTATCATCCAGGGTTGCGGGTAGTTGAGGTACATCCACACTATCATCCAGGGTTGCGGGTAGATGAGGTACATCCACACTATCATCCAGGGTTGCGGGTAGTTGAGGTACATCCACACTATCATCCAGGGTTGCGGGTAGATGAGGTACATCCACTCTATCATCCAGGGTTGCGGGTAGTTGAGGTACATCCACTCTATCATCCAGGGTTGCGGGTAGTTGAGGTACATCCACACTATCATCCAGGGTTGCGGGTAGTAGGAGTACATACACTCTATCATTCATGTACCACCAAAGAGTAAGAAGTCACAAAAAGTTAGGTCTGCTAATCTCCGGAGTGACTTTCAGAACACCTGATCATTTTGTCCAGAGCGGTTAATCCATCTGTTTGGCAGTTGCTCGTTGAGAGATTTTCGGACAGCCTGGAGTGATACCCCATCGTGCTGAAAATAGGCAGTCACCGCCCTCTGAGCTCTTGAAGCAACCAGTCGCTTATCATTTGCAGGTAAATCGTGGAGTTTCTTGTTTTTGCTCACCTTGTATGGAAATTTAATGGTCGAAACCAAGGGAAACGACAGACACAGGAAGAAAACAATTTTAGGAGGAAAGTGATGCCCTACGTCTTGAGACGTTGGATGATGGTAATAGTTGTTTCTTCAAGATAATCTACCAGGTTATGAAGAATCTGCAACGAAGGTTGGTAACTAGAGAGCTTCACTCACCCCATTTCTGTAAGTAAACAATATGTCTGTGTCTCTTGCTTTAATGACACACTCTGTAATCAATGACCTAGTTATCTCTTGTCATTACCAATCCGTTACTCATCATCTATCTCTGCCTATCGTGTTCCTCTTGCGAGAAATTGTATATTATATTATGCTTCTTTATATAGTCAATAATAATATTTTCTAAAAACGAAGTATTTTTAATGCATAAACTATGTCTTATTCTTTCTTTCTTCATTCCCTCTTGTAATCGTCATGGTATAGAGGGAGATTCAAAGTTCTGGTTCTCGCTTTTTCTTGTCAATGGATGCTGTTTTAAAGTAGTTTTTCTTTGCTGTGGTCTGTCTATCCTACCCTGGGTCTGCCTCTTGCCTTTCTCCCTTCTCTTTTGATATATGGATTGTATGGTAAGGAATCACACAGCATTCTTTCTAGTTGCGGATACTAGTTAATTTGTCGTTTCTGCATGTAACTAAGGATTGGCTCAATGCTTACACTTAATGTCGTTTCTGATTCTGTCTTTTCTGTTTATTCCAAGCGCATCTCTGTGGGGACAAGCTTTCTTTTGTGCATTGACGTAAGTGTCCATGTTTGACTGAGGTAGCACAATGTTGGATTGAATATACTCCGTATAAGAAGTTTCTTATTGGCATTGCTTTGTGTTGAAATATAAGGGATAGCTGTATCCATTTTTGGTTTGCCGTATTGCATCGCATATCTATTTATTTGTCGATTTTACCATCTTCACAGAATGTTGTACCAAGATATATAGTCTGTTACTTGTTTTATAAGGGAGCTGCAATAGCTCAGTGGTTAGCGAACTGAACTACAAAAGACAGGCGGTAGGGTTCGATACTAACCGACGGCTTTCGGACTCACCCAGCCTTAAATGAGTTCCGGATTTTTTTTTCTTCTGGGAATGTAAAGCGGCGCGGGCGTAATACCGACCACATTACCCCCAAAAATCATGTGTTGAAGGTCTGTAAAATTTATGGTCACAAACACCATATTCCCTATACGCCACTTGGCGTGACGGGGGCTCTTTACTTTTTTTTTTTTTTTTACTTGTTTTATAACTTGATGTTCAGCCGCTATGTTTAGTGTTTTCGTTTTGTCTTCTTATTGATTGATATAACCTCTGTCTTTGTTTATCAGTACTTATTTCCATATTATTCTTTTTGCACTCTTTATTCAAGGACAGAAGATGTTAAAGTTATGTTCCTTCTAATTTTTTTTCCCTAATCCCCATCTGTCCGTCTGCTAACTTGGGTTCTAAAATAGGTCTTAATCTTGTTTTCATAATCTTGCATACTTTTTGTCCCCGTGGCTCAGCAGTATGCCATGGTATTGTGAACTTTCTCTTTTGTTTCCATTATTCATCCAAAGGGAAATTATTATTGCTATTTGCCAGTTAGTATGTGTCTGCTGTACTTCTGCCGTATTGAAAATGTCTATGTAGCCATCTAGTGCTAAATTGTCCTGCTGCTCTGAAACTATGTACACATCTGTATATGTAAATGTAAAAAAAAGTGATATATAAATTGTTTTTTTTTCTAATAAACATTGTCATTATTACAAATGTTATCTTCATTTAAATGAATTATCATGATCAAGTATCAACGGATATGTAGTTTCTAAATATTGTAACCAGTAAGTAGTGTAGTCCATAAATGATTTAATCCATAAGTAGTGTAATCCATAAATGGTTTAATTCATAAGTAGTTTAATTCACAAATGGTTTAATCCATAAGTAGTTTAATCCATAAATGGTTTAATTCATAAGTAGTGTAATTCATTAATGGTTTAATCCATAAGAAGTTTAATTCATTAATGGTTTAATCCATAAGTAGGTTAATTCATTAATGGCTTAATCCATAAATGGTTTAATCCATATGTAGTTTAATTCATAAATAGTTAATCCATAAGTAGTTTAATCCATAAATGGCTTAATTCATAAGTAGTTTAATTCATTAATGGTTTAATCCATAAGATACTTAATTCATTAAATATTTAATCCATAGTAGTTTAATTCATTAATGGTTTAATCTATAAGTAGTTTAATTCATTAATGGTGTAATCCATAGGTAGCTTAATCCATAATTTTTTTAATTCATAAGTAGTTTAATTCATTAATGCTTTAATCCATAAATGGTTTAATCCATATGTAGTTTAATTCATAAATAGTTAATCCATAAGTAGTTTAATCCATAAATGGCTTAATTCATAAGTAGTTTAATTCATTAATGGTTTAATCCATAAAATATTTAATTCATTAAATATTTAATCCATAGTAGTTTAATTCATTAATGGTTTAATCCATAAGTAGTTTAATTCATTAATGGTGTAATCCATAGGTAGCTTAATCCATAAATTGTTGAATTCATAAGTAGTTTAATTCATTAATGGTTTAATCCATAAATAGTTTAATTCATTAATGGTTTAATTCATTAATGGTTTAATCCACAAATGGTTTGATCAATAAGTAGTTTAATTCATAAATGGTTTAATCCACAAATGGTTTAAACCATGAGTAGTTTAATTCCCAAAATATTTAATTCATAAATGGTAAAATTCCTAAATAGATGATTTCCTAAATATAGCAAAGTTGTACTTACACAGCTTAGGAGTTAAGGTACTTGATTTTCTCTGAGTTGAGTAGAGCGGCTTTGCTCTATACCGACCACATCACTCTGAAATGTACAGATCACTTTTGAGAATGAAATGGACACTAACAACATACTACCAATGAGTACCACTATACGTCATCATCAAGTACCATGCCTGCTGGCGTAGGTGATCATGTTTCTCAACAACTGTCGATCTCGACAGTTATTTATCATTTCTGTTGTTGTCCGTCTGCCAAGATATTCTCTTAAGCTGTCTGGTATCTTTTCTCTTTGCTTCCCTCTATCTCTTCATCCCTCAATTTTACTGTTGTTACAATATATTCCAGCTGTCCACTTCTCATTACATGGCCAGAAAATAATGATTGTTTCTTCCTAATATTGGATATTATCTCACTTTTTGCTTTGTGCTTTGGCCTCTTTCATTCTAACATTTTCTAACATTTTCATTATTCTTCTTAGCTTTCTATGGTATTCTCAATATTCTTCTGTTAAACCACATTTCTACAGCCTACAGTGATTTTCTTGCCTGTTGCCCTATTGTCCTTGTTTCACATCCATATGTTAAGACTGGCTCTACACAAGACTTAAACACTGCTTTTCCTTTTTCTAATGTAAAACCTGCATCATTCCCATTTCCAGTTGTCCATTTTTTTACCACTATACATAACGAGAACAATTATTTAGCGAAACGAATGAATCACAAATGAAATACTTTAAATTTGTGAAGTAGACTAATTGTTGCATGCCTGCTTCTCTTAAGTTGATTCTCGGTTGCAGGCGCTTTTATACGTTGATGTTTGTGACGATGCGGAACTGTATTTAATAATGTCTTCAAGCATACAGACAAACAAATTCTTGAGATGATAGTTATGGTTAATTATGTTTATATTGCATGGTAGGGGACATGAGATGGTGAGGGATGAATTATCAAGCTGGTTTCGTGAGAATAGTTTTTTTTTTAAACCAAAGATGGTTTTCTTGAGGGATTTATGAAACAGATGATTTTTTAGTGAAACATTTATTAAATTAAAAGTTTTTTTTTTTAAATTAGTTTACTGACATATGTGTGTGTGTGTGTGTGTGTGTGAGAGAGAGAGAGAGAGAGAGAGAGAGAGAGAGAGAGAGAGAGAGAGAGAATTTATACATTTAAAAAATATGATATCACGGTTTATGTTGAGTAATTTTGGGGAAGAAAAGATGTTATGACGAGTTTATGAAAGCAAGATATTGTTAAAATAAGAATTTTAAGGAATCCCCATGGCTTTTATAATGTTTTTTTTTATGAAAGCAAGATGATCTTTTAGGGGACGATTTTAGTGAATCCATATGGTATTCTGTAATAGAAAAAAGCATGATGGCAGCAATGTAGTTTTTGAAGACGTGTTTAAGTAAAAAATATAATTTTTAAGTTGAAAATATGGAACCAATGGGGTTTATAGCATTCAAATCTTAAACGAATGTAGGGTTTAAGAATAAATTGTAATAATAGAAAATCTTTGTAAAGTTGAGTTTATGGAATTAAAACTTAGGTGGGCAAAATATTTAAAGGAAAAAAATAAGATGTGTTTGCGAAGCCAAAGCTGTGAAGATGATATAACGAAGTCAAGAAAGTAAAAATCATTTTTTTTTAAACATGAAACTAAGAAGGTGGTTAACATTACTCCAAAAATCATGTGCCGAAGGTCTGTAAAATGTATGGTCCCAAACACCATATTCCATATACGCCACTTGGGGTGACGGGGGTACTTTACTTTTTTTTTTTACTAAGAAGGTAGTTATGCTGAGTTTACAAATCAATTTGAGTTATGTGCATGAATGTTGGGGTAGTAAGTATGATCTCATTAAACACATAAAATAAGGAACAAGATTATGTTTATATAAAGTTAAGAAAGAAAAAAAGGATAGGGTACATTTATGGAAAAACGTGAACGGTTATCTGGAATAGTTTAAGAACCTTTGAATAAATGATGTACTTTCATGTAGGCACTGCACTATTCTTGTAGGTTAGGTAACGCTCACTCACTCCATTTATGTGTTGATGGTCACGAGTGCTGATTCATAGCGAGACGAACAACTTTATCTTTGAGTAAAGGCTTTTGTGTGTATGTTAAAATATTGAAATGATACTAGATACAAGTCAAACGTTTTCATGATAATTGGTTATTGGTTATGGAAGGCCTCGGTATCACTGCAAACGAATTAAAATCCATAATTGCTCAACTGCCCGTGCCAGTGGAATCATCCGAATTACTAACTCATCTCCCAAACAAAGAAAGGCAACTGTAGTCCCCATCGTAGCAGTCTCAGCACACGCCAAAAGACATAAGGCGAAATCGCACAGAAAGTGATCACAGCCAACTGTTCCCTGTCATACGATATCATCATTCATCGTAAACAATCGGGATATCGAAACATGATCAAAACAGATAAGACACACAGCTCACGGTGTACACAGAGCACTTAATTTAGTAGCTCCTGCAACAAGCCGGTTTCATGATAATATGTTTAAGTATTAAATACTCGAAAATTGACATGGAAATCAGTCAAAAACAGAATTGATACGATGCACTGTAGATAGAAGATTGTGGAAGAACATGATCGCCTACGCCAACCGGTATGGCACGTGATGATGATGAGGCTGATTAAATACAACGTTAAAATTTAATACAGCCAACATTTCATCTTCCTTCTCATATTCTACTTTTATTCTTTTATAAACTTCTTTTTAATTTTCTTTTTTTTAATTTTTATTTTGATGCATTTCATCGTCAGTCGGTGCCGTTTTCGTATCGAATTTTGGCTGAGCGCTATTTTACAATGCTTTGACGGTGGAGATTGTAATTGGTTCTCTTGTCCATCTCTTTATGTTGTAGTCACCTTTAGTCTTTATCGACCTCTGCCTTGTTTCCCCCCGTACTTGTCCATTCAGGATGATTTTCATTACATTATTGTGTCTGTTTATTAGCTATAAAGTTTACTTTTCCGTCGAATTGTGTTAAATTGTTAATTCTTCATTTTCAGTTATTTCAAAAACAAATCTCATTGTTCTCTTCTCTGCCTACCCAATTCTGCACATTGTTCAATGGATTTTTTTTTCCTGGGCTGCAGTTTTTTTTTTTTTTCTGTTTTCTTGTTTTAACGTCCATGTTTTTGCATCAGAAATACTGAGCCGATATAACACTTTAATATTCTCAGTTGTAGTACTGGTGTGGCTATCGAAGTCCTGACCACGGTGAGGGATGAAAGGAATACAGCCACTGTCACCTGTCACACATGTCGTGTAAGAGGTGACTAAGGAGGGAAAGTTCTTCGCCGTTGCCACAGAGTTCATGTACCTGAGCTGAAGCCATCTTCAGTGCTTTCGCCAGTGTATGGCGGGTATGTTTCATAACGGGAAACGTGATGAGGAGAAAATGTGAGCACTATGGAGTTGTCTGTCGTGAATTGAATAAAATCTTTCGACTAGACTAGACTGGTACTGATGTGATTTGCTTTCATGTGAGTATATCTTCAAGTTGATAAAATGCATCTTGCCATTACTTTTCTTTACATGTTTTTATTTCTACATGCACTTTTAACCATTCGGTATAGGCATGCACACGATGTATATATGTTTAAGCTCTCTCTAAGTTCTTTCCCTTTGCATTTGTTTTGGTGTCTAAGTTTTACGTATTATCCCCGTTCAACTTCATAGTTTCACTCTTATTCATTTTATATATAGTCTATATTTTTTGCTTGCCTTGATTTTCTTTCATCGAATTGTTATAGTATTCTGGAATTTCTTACAGTAATATAGTGCCATTGATGTATCTTAGATTATTCATTGTACATCTGTGAGCCATGCTGATTTCGTATTATGTTAGAACGTAGGCGTTTTATTCCCAGTTCAGGTTGACTTATGTTTTAATGTGACAAATAATTGGTCAGTCTATATGTGGTGTGAACTAAAAGTGACAAATAACATGGCCAGCCTATATGTGGCGTGAACTAAAAGTGACAAATAACATGATCAGCCTATATGTGGCGTGAACTAAAAATGACAAATAACATGATCAGCCTATATGTGGCGTAAACTAAAAGTGACAAATAACATGATCAGTCTATATGTGGCGTGAACTAAAAGTGACACATATAAATGGCCAGACTAGGCGTGATGAGGATTAAAAGTGACGAATTCTGGAAGTTTGTAAAATCCAGGTGTAAGAGAGTTCGATTCGCAGTAGAGTTGTAATGTCTTCTATTTATCTGGAACGAAATTAAAGTTTTGTCTCGGAAACCTAGTGAAGAATTCACTGGCCATAAGGTCTTTAATCTCCAGCCACCGGCAGGGCCCAGAAGAACAAGATAAACACCATAATGATATGGACACCAATTTTTGTTATAACCTTAAGATGCAAGAACAAGGTTGGGGAAAGTAGAAGAATATTTGCAATAGATTGTATTCCCACTACAACTTATCATCCCACTATATCTTTATCTTCCTACTATTTCTTAATCTTCCGACTATACCTTTATCATCTCACTAAATATTTATCTTCCCTCTATATCTTCCCACGATATATTTCACGATATTTTCCCACTATATCTTCCACGATATCTTCCCACTATATCTTCCCACTATATCATCCACAATATAGTAAAAAAAAGGTGTAAAGTACCCCCGTCACGCCAAGTGGCGTATGGGAAATATGGTGTTAGTGACCCTATATTTTACAGACCTTCAGCACATGATTGTTGGGGTAATGTGGTTGGTATTAAGCCCGTACTGCTTTACTTTTCCAGGAAAAAATCCGGTACCCATTTAAGGCTGGGTGAACCCGGAAGCCGTCGGTTGGGATTGAACTCTACCCCATGTCCTTTGTAGTCCAGTTCACTAACCCCTGAGCTATCGCGGCTCCCAACCATGATATCTTCCCACGATATCTTTCCACTATATCTTCCCGCTATATCATCCACGATATCTTACCACGATATCTTCCCACGATATTTTCCCAATATATCTTCCCACTATATCTTCCCACTATATCATCCACAATGTCTTCCCACGACATCTTCCCACGATATCTTCCCACTATATCTTCTCAATATATCTTCCACGATATCTTCTCAATATATCTTCCCACTATATCTTCCCACTATATCATCCACGATATCTTCCCACGATATCTTCCCACTATATCTTCCCACTATATCATCCACGATATCTTCCCACGATATCTTCCCACGATATCTTCCCACTATATCTTCCTACTATATCTTCCCACGATATCTTCTCAATATATCTTCCCACTATATCATCCACGATATCTTCCCACGATATCTTCCCACTAGATCTTCCTACTATATCTTCCCACTATATCTTCCCACTATATCTTCCCACTATATCTTCCCACTATATCTTCCCACTATATCATCCACGATATCTTCCCACGATATCTTCCCGCGATATCTTCCCAATATATCTTCCCACTATATCATCCACGATATCTTCTCACTATATCTTCCACGATATCTTCCCACTATATCATCCACGATATCTTCCCACGATATCTTCCCGCGATATCTTCCCAATATATCTTCCCACTATATCTTCCACGATATCTTCTCACTATATCTTCCACGATATCTTCCCACTATATCATCCACGATATCTTCCCACGATATCTTCCCGCGATATCTTCCCAATATATCTTCCCACTATATCTTCCACGATATCTTCTCACTATATCTTCCACGATATCTTCCCACTATATCATCCACGATATTTTCCCACGATATCTTCCCGCTATATCTTCATCAATTTTAACAGCGCTCAAGAATACTAGGTTTTGGGTTTAAACGAGTCTCCACGGACAAAACAGTTCCTATTTGAGCCGTTTACGTCCATCTGAATTTTGAATGAATGTAAAGCGACAACTCTTCTAAGCTCATTTCTAGTCACATTATGTCAAATTCCTTCATGTCACATTTACAGCAGAGCTGTTTGTTTTCATCTCAATATGATTTTTAAAAATAATTTTCCATGTAAATTTTTCAGCATTTATAGATGAAGATATTCTGAGCGTAGCACATCCTCCTCATAACGTAAAACTATTATTCTTTTAAGTGGTTTCAATTTGTGTCACCATACAGATAACGTAAAATGTTTAGGTAAAGTGTTTGTGTATGTGTAAATGTAATTTACGCAGTTATGTTCGTAACAAAACAATCAAACATTGACAAAAATGGTTTTGGGGAATAAAATATTCAGTTTTTAATCACACATTTCTAGACCTAGCTTCTTCTGGTCACTTTAGATATAACAGACGAAGCATGTGTGTTGTATCTCCCTTAAATATGCGAATGCGCAAATGAAATGAAGTATAGAAATAAAATATTGTGACAGACATCTTTGTTGTGTAGCAGAGGTTTTCCAAAACATATTTTGTCTCACAGACATCTTCGTTGTGTAGCAGAGGTTTTCCAAAATATATTTTGTCTCACAGACATCTTCGTTGTGTAGCAGAGGTTTTCCAAAACATATTTTGTCTCACAGACATCTTCGTTGTGTAGCAGAGGTTTTACAAAAACATATTTTGTCTCACAGACATCTTCGTTGTGTAGCAGAGGTTTTCCAAAACATATTTTGTCTCACAGACATCTTCGTTGTGTAGCAGAGGTTTTCCAAAACATATTTTGTCTCACAGACATCTTCGTTGTGTAGCAGAGGTTTTCCAAAACATATTTTGTCTCACAGACATCTTCGTTGTGTAGCAGAGGTTTTCCAAAACAAATTTTGTCTCACAGACATCTTTGTTGTGTAGCAGAGGTTTTCCAAAACATATTTTGTCTCACAGACATCTTCGTTGTGTAGCAGAGGTTTTCCAAAATATATTTTGTTTCTGGCTTTCTCTCAGTGCAGGGTGTCTTTCACAAATCGTCAACTCCTCAATGAACACGTAAGGCCCAAGAAGAAATACCGACAAATTAGATAGCCTGGGTGAAGCATTAATGATGACCTGCTACGAATCAAGCCAAAAATACGTTAATGAATACTTGCCAACTGGAACATAATTTGAGATGGGAAAGCAGATAAACTTGTTAAGAGGGAGGCAAAGAGCTTATAATGCAAGCAGAGTTGCGTTTAAAAAATCAAATCTGTAATGAAAAATTGATGAAAGATAACGCACTAAATAACATTAAAAGGCAGGTCTAAAGAGACGTACTATTTCTTATCAAGAGATGATCTGCAGATTTATTAAAAATCGGCAACTGTAGACTCTACCATAGCTTGAAAAAAAATACAAATTTAAACAGAGATTCAAAAAAGCAGATAGTGGTAGTGTATGCATGTGGAAAGATATATGGAGGTAGCCGTTTGTATGTTGGGGAAAAAGATAAAGACAGCTTACCTATGGGAGAAATAAGTCGATGGAAGTACCGTATATGTGTGTTTGAGAGCGACAAAGGGAGAAAGAGAGAGAGAGAGAGAGAAAGGGGAGATAGCGTGTTTAAATGTTAGAAAATTATGTTTGATTAGTAGGTTAGTGATAACATTAGTGATATATCTGTCTGGGAAAAATTCATAACGACGGGAGCAACGGAAAGAGAGGAATTGCATACATATAAGAGAGGTGTGTTTTGACAGTGTGTGTGTATGGAAAATGAAAGATATATATATATATATGTAAGGTAAGGTAAAGTACGAGACTTGAATCGGCATCTTAAAACGCGAGTTTTCACCCATATGTGCTCGATAGTCTATCCAGAAGTGATCAGAGACTTCTTGATAGTGTCGCTTCAAGCATCGAAACTCACGATGCGAGACGACATTCCTCGCCATCCCAGAGTACTACCCTCGTACCCACTTCTGCCAGCGGCTGGGTCGACCACGGGGTATGTTTTGTTCAAATTACGAGTACAAGTCACACTGCATCCAGCGGGAATCGAACACAGGTTGTCCGAGCGTCGGTAGTCCAGTCGGGTGGTTTTGACAAATAGGCTACCGACCGAGGCCCCTGAATACACATACATATAAACAGCCAGAGAGATAGACAGATAAATCGCGAATTATGAATGGATGGTAAGGCGGGTTGGGTGGACGGATCTGCGATGTAGGTGGACGGATGCATAGATGAATGAGTGCATGGCGTGGCGGCTTGGTGGATATTTGGATGGATAAGTGGGTGGATGGTTTGATGGATGGGAAGGAGAGAGAGGGTCAGAATAGAGGCTACTGCAATGTTTTAAGGCACAGATAGTAAGAGAGAGAGAGAGAGAGAGAGAAAGAGACACAGAGAGAGAGAAATAGTGTACATGAAAATTAGTATACAGGTAGAGGATATAATAGGCCATGGGTGACAGCAAGAGATATTAAAACAATGTTAAATTGCATGGAAGAATTATGAGACATTAAAGATATTAAAGAAAGAAGACATCATGCTATGTAGGGAGATTTCGGAGGAGAGCAAGAGCTAAATACAGTCAATATGTAAAAACATTGTGGAGGGACATGATCACCTACGCCAACCGGTATGGCACATGATGATGATGATAAAACTAATTAAACATTGGTTAGTATAACCACGATAGTAATAACATCAAGGACACACATACAAATCCTAATAATAAAATAGGATCTGCTCACGTAGACAAAAGGGTCAGGACCGGGTAGATAAGTAATCTGGTATTAGACTAAACACCAGACTAGAGGTCTCCAACTTGTTGTGATCAATGTTCGCCTCTTTCTACAAAAATAAACCAAACGTCCTGTCGACATATACCATTGTATATAAATATTTACACGTGTAGATAGATACATTTTTACGAAAATAAACTAAATCCCTAGTATAGAATGAACGTGTCATATACATACATACATACATACATACATACATACATACATACATACATATATACATATATAACGGTATAGATCTGAACACAGATGAAGTGAGGAACCATAAATGTTTTGAATTAAATAACGTAAATATTAAAGTTGATTTATAGATCTGGAATTTACAGCCGGTTATCAAATATGTACGATATCTTGTTATTGTTATCGCTATACTGAGATGCACGGATTATATCCTTGGGTCTTCCTGGATAAGTTCTGTGTTTATTTTGGTAAAATAAAACTCGTGAGAAAGATGCAGTAAGATGCAGTTTTTGCGTAATCAACATTATGCTTAGGTATCGAATATTTGTGTTGATAAAATGTGTGAGCCACGTCGCAGGTAGTTTGGAAAAATGAAAGAAGGACACCTATTTTTGACTGAAACATTTCTCTTTATGCAAACACACTAACACACTAATCATGATTAAGTCATTAAATATAATTATTCACGGCTGATTATACTGCAAGCGGAGATAGTTACAAATATCAAGTATCATCAAGTACCATGCCTGCTGGCGTAGGTGATCATGTCTCTCCACAACTTTCGATAGTTATTTATCATTTCTGTTGTTGACCTTCTGCCAAGCCATTCTCTTTAATCAATATCAAGTATACAAAATATTAAATATTATGTGGGGGCCGCGATATAGCTGCAGAGAATAATTCTAAATAAACATAAAATTATATGGGACAGCTAAACTAACTGTAAGCCAACACAAGCTAGAACGTTTCGGCGAAAGCAATCACCAGGTATAACAAATAAACTACAAATTAAACACATAAATCCAAGAAAGAAAACACAGATATAAAAATGTGGCGGAAAAAAGGGTGGCCAGGATCAACTGTATGTAAACTAAAGTTCAACAGAGACTTATCAGTTGTGAGAGATAAAACACACACCACAAGCAGTCTCTAAACGTAAAGCAAAGTAAAAGAAAAATCGATATTTATATAAGATGATAAATACAACCCAAGCAGTCTCTATGATTAAAGTATAATACAAAAAAGACCACCGGTTGCAAGAGATGATAAATACAACACAAGCAGTCTCTATGAGTAAAGTATAATACAAAAAGACCACTGATTGCAAGAGATGATAAATACAATGTCAAATGTTAAATGATTTCCTCCATCATCAATACTAACTGAGTAGCCAGTCAGGGGTCTCGTTGCCTACTTGGGAAAACCACCCGACTGGACTACCGCGTTCGGACAACCCGTGTTCGATTCCCGCTGGGAGCAGTGTGAGTTGTACTCGTGGTTGGAAACAAACAATATCCCCACGGTCGACCCAGCCGTTGACAGAAATGGGTACCAGGGTATTACCCTTGGAACGTGAGAAATGTCGCCTCGCATCGTGAGTTTCGATGCTTGAAGCGACACTATCCAGAAATCTCTGAACATTTCTGGATAGGCGGCCGAGCACATATGGGTGGAAACTCACGTGCTAAGACGTCGGTTCAAGTCTCGTACTTTACCTTTACTTTAGCCAGTCATTAACCAACTCATATTATGGGACATTTCATTGATGCTTAGTTAGCCGTGAGCTCTACCGCAGGTTTCTCGTGGCAAGGCGCTTTGTCAATGAGTAAAAAGTAAAGAAGTAAAGAACCCCCGTCACGGCAAGTGACGTATAGGGAATATGGTGTTAGTGATCATAAATTTTACAGACCTTCAACACATGATTTTTGGGGTAATGTGGTCGGTATTACGCCCGTGCCGCTTTACTTTCCCAGGAAAAAAATCCGGTACCCATTAAAGGCTGGGTGAACCAAAGCCGTCATTTGTGATCGAACCCTACCTCTTGTCCTTTGTAGTCCAGTTCACTAACCACTGAGCTATCCTTTTTGTCAATGAGTATGGTTTCAATACTGCTTCGGGCTGTCCATTGTTGTTTGTTGGTTTTTGTTTTGGTTTGTTAATTATTTATTATTGTTTTCCATGTGTTGTAAACATACCTCTTCCCCTGAAATGATACGCATTTGAGATGGACCATGAAAAACCTGACGGAAGACAGTGAAAACTGATACGAAGTGTGGGTCAGACCTAGGGTTCACAGAAATGGTTATCTATGAACGCATGAAAGGGGTGGGGCATTGTTTCTGTTTAAGGAAGCGTACATGTCACTGATTGAGTTGCCTGTCTGCAACTAAGAATAGAAGTTTATGTTAAATACGAAATACCTCAAACGGCGGTTACACTTTTGTTAAGGGATTTGTGTTCTATTTTTAGCACCGCGGCATGGATCGTCCCATCGTGTTAATCATGCGATCTGTGAATAGCTACCTACTAATAATAGAAAGTAATATCGGAACAGCCAATCAGAAGAATGGATTGTTCCAGAAATAGAAATTTAAAAGTTACGCCTTAAGTTCGTTGTAATGTCATTTCGTGCATCAAGGATATATGGAAGTAAATCATATACATTTACACAAAAGTACACAATTATCGTCGGAGGTTACAATATAAATTTGATAAAAAACTTGAGAAAATGGTTGTTGTTGAAGATCTTGATTTGTTGAAATTATAAGATGTGAGTTATGGACAATAGGACAACAGACAAGAAAATCACTGGAGTCTGTAGAAATGTGGTTTTACAGAAGAATGTTGAGAATACATGGACAGCTAAGAAGAGTAATGAAGAGGTTCTGAGAGAGGTCAAAGCAAAAAGAGAGCTAATTTCCAATGTAATCCCAATGAAATATTGGGATATATAGGAGAACTTTGCTGTGATATATCGACATTTACTTGATCGCATTCAATTACTTCATATGTTCGATTACTTCACATGTTCGATTACTTCACATTTTGGATTACTTCATTGAGATATATTATATAAGTTCCCTGGAATGTATTCAACAATTTATTGAGACAGGTTCAATTACTTCATTGAGATATATTATATAAGTTCCCTGGAATGTATTCAACAATTTATTGAGACAGGTTCAATTACTTCATTGAGATATATTATATAAGTTCCCTGGAATGTATTCAACAATTTATTGAGACAGGTTCAATTACTTCATTGAGATATATTATATAAGTTCCCTGGAATGCATTCAACAATTTATTGAGACAGGTTCAATTACTTCATTGAGATATATTATATAAGTTCCCTGGAATGTATTCAACAATTTATTGAGACAGGTTCAATTACTTCATTGAGATATATTATATAAGTTCCCTGGAATGTATTCAACAATTTATTGAGACAGGTTCAATTACTTCATTGAGATATATTATATAAGTTCCCTGGAATGTATTCAACAATTTATTGAGACAGGTTCAATTACTTCATTGAGATATATTATATAAGTTCACTGGAATGTATTCAACAATTTATTGAGACAGGTTCAATTACTTCATTGAGATATATTATATAAGTTCCCTGGAATGTATTCAACAATTTATTGAGACAGGTTCAATTACTTCATTGAGATATATTATATAAGTTCCCTGGAATGTATTCAACAATTTATTGAGACAGGTTCAATTACTTCATTGAGATATATTATATAAGTTCACTGGAATGTATTCAACAATTTATTGAGACAGGTTCAATTAAACACTGGCAAGTTTTCCTTACCTCAGCAGGGGCGTCTTCATTACCTTTACTGAGATGTGTTCAATAATTCTACTGTGACGAGTTCAATAGCTCTACTGAGATGTGTTCAATAATTCTACTGTGACGAGTTCAATAGCTCTACTGAGATGTGTTCAATAATTGTACTGTGACGAGTTCAATAGGTCTACTGGGATGTGTTCAATAATTCTACTGTGACGAGTTCAATAGCTCTACTGAGTTGTGTTCAATAATTCTACTGTGACGAGTTCAATAGCTCTACTGGGATGTGTTCAATATTTCTACTGTGACGAGTTCAATAGCTCTACTGTGATGTGTTCAATAACTCTACTGTGACGAGTTCAATAACTTTACTGGGATGTGTTCAATAATTCTACTGTGACGAGTTCAATAGCTCTACTGGGATGTGTTCAATAACTCTACTGTGACGAGTTAAATAGCTTTACTGTGATGTGTTCAATAATTCTACTGTGACGAGTTCAATAGCTCTACTGGGATGTGTTCAATAATTCTACTGTGACGAGTTCAATAACTTTACTGGGATGTGTTCAATAACTCTACTGTAACGAGTTCAATAACGCTACTGTGACGAGTTCAATAACTTTACTGGGGTGTGTTCAATAACTCTACTGTGACGAGTTCAATAACTTTACTGGGGTGTGTTCAATAACTCTACTGTAACGAGTTCAATAACTTTACTGGGGTGTGTTCAATAACTCTAATGTGACGAGTTAAATAACTCTACTGGGATGTGTTCAATAACTCTACTGGGGCGTATTCATTACCTCTATTGAGATATATTCATTACCTCTACTGGGGCGTATTCATTATCTCTAATGGGGCGTATTCATTACCTCTATTGGGATGTATTACCTCTACTGGGGCGTATTCATTACTTCTATTGCGATGTATTACCTCTACTGGGGCGTATTCATTACTTCTATTGGGATGTACTCATTACTTCTATTTGGATGTATTCATTATCCCTATTGGGATGTATTCATTACCTCTATTGGGATGTATTCATTACCTCTATTGGGATGTATTCATTACCTCTACTGGGACGTATTCATTATCTCTATTGGGATGTATTCATTATCTCTAATGGGGCGTATTCATTATCTCTAATGGGGCGTATTCATTATCTCTAATGGGGCGTATTCATTATCTCTAATGGGGCGTATTCATTATCTCTAATGGGGCGTATTCATTATCTTTAATGGGGCGTATTCATTATCTCTAATGGGGCGTATTCATTACCTCTACTGGGGCGTATTCATTATCTCTAATGGGGCGTGTTCATTACCTCTATTGGAATGTATTCATTACCTCTACTGGGGCGTATTCATTATCTCTAATGGGGCGTATTCATTACCTCTACTGTGATGTATTCATTACCTCTACTGGGATGTATTCATTATCTCTACTGGGGCGTATTCATTACATCTATTGGGGCGTATTCATTATCTCTAATGGGGCGCATTCATTACCTCTACTGGGGCGTATTAATTATCTCTAATAGGGCGTATTCATTATCTCTAATGGGGCGTATTCATTACATCTATTGGGATGTATTCATTACCTCTACTGGGGCGTATTCATTATCTCTAATGGGGCGTATTCATTACCTCTACTTTGGCGTATTCATTATCTCTAATGGGGCGTATTCTTTACCTCTACTGGGGTGTATTCATTATCTCTAATGGGGCGTATTCATTACCTCTACTGAGGCGTATTCATTACCTCTATTGGGATGTATTCATTACCTCTACTCGGACATGCTTTTTTCCACTCAAGACATTATCTCAAAGTTAAATGAGCTGCTACAGTCCACCATCCAAGACGCCATCTCAGAGTTAAATGAGCTGGCAAAGTCCACCATTCAAGACGCCATCTCAGAGTTAAATGAGCTGCTACAGTCCACCACTCAAGACGCCATCTCAGAGTTAAATGAGCTGCTACAGTCCACCACTCAAGACGCCATCTCAGAGTTAAATGAGCTGCTACAGTCCACCATTCAAGACACCATCTCAGAGTTAAATGAGCTGCTACAGTCCACCATTGAAGACACCATCTCAGAGTTAAATGAGCTGCTACAGTCCACCACTCAAGACACCATCTCAGAGTTAAATGAGCTGCTACAGTCCACCATTCAAGACACCATCTCACAGTTAAATGAGCTGCTAAAATCCACACAAGTGGCCTTGCCTTAGATATCTTGTCATTGTGGAATTTCTGGAAATGAAGTAGCTGATACCTTCTCAGAAAATAGCAGTAGAGAAGTTCACTACAATCATCCAGTGAACTAGAGCGAGGCTAAGAAGAACATACGAAACAAATGAACAAACTCGAAGCAAACGCTGAAAAGATACAACTTGTAGAATCCAATATGTCAACTGCCAGGACACACCCAGACCATCATTTTTGATCCCAGAAGACACCACTGCACCGACTCCTGAGCTAACCTCACCGCCCTAGAAACCCACACTGATGAATGCCACTGCCATGATTTTATTTTTTAAGGGGGTGAGGAAGGGGGCCGACTCTAGAACACTTTTAATTCTCCAGTTATGCCACAATTTGGCTAAACTTTGACATCCTGACACAACAACATAAACATAGAACACAAATTGCGGAGACAATTTGAAGACCTGGAGAGGACTGTGAACTTTGTCCTGACGATAAGGGGGAAAGACGTAAAACACAGAGAAGTAGAGATAAAAAAATAAAACGTACCAAGCATATTTTTAGATAGAATTTAGAAGCATCAGCGCAATAAAACATGTTTATTTCTGTATAAACAAAATGAAATTAGAGTGTAATGTTTGTTTTATTTATCGTTAAGAAACACGAGAAACACAAAACATTGCTTCTGGAATTTATATATCTATAAATGAGTTGTTTATTGGAAACGTAGGTACTCAGAGATTGCATGAGAGATTGCACATGTTAATTCGGTAGCCTCGGTAGCTTAGTAAGGAAAACCACTCTATTAGTCACCTCCGTTCTGACAACCTGTGTTCGATTCCCGCTGGAAGCAGTTTGTGAACTGTACTCGTGGTTGAAAAAAAAAAACACCCTGCGGTCGACCCAGCCGCTTGCAGAATTGGGTACCAGGGTTCATACTATGTGAAGGTGGGCAATGGCGCCTCACTCGGCTTTGCTTGAGGCGACACGAGACAGGAGTCTCCGAACACTTCTGGACAGGTGGCCGAGCATCATCATCATTGAGTGCCGTCTCCGCATCGAAGGTTGGTTACATGGAACGCCATCCCACTTTGTCTCTTGCTGTGATAGTGCAGATTGTCATAGGTTGATTTGTCCATCTTTTGATGTTACTCGTCCATGTTAGTCTTGGTCTGTCTCCGTCTCTTTTACATTGTATTTTCCCTTACAATATTACTTTTATTAGGCTGTTGTGTCTTTTAATATGCTCCAAATATTTCATTTCTCTTGTTCTAATTGTGTTTAGTAGTTCTCTTTTCATTTTTAGCACTTCTTTTGGGATTGCATGGGACTTCTACAGGGAACATAAAGCAATAATTAGAGCAAGATGTTTACAGCAAACATTTGTATTTATTTTTAGTTAATTGTTATTTTGTCGCAAAAAATTAGCTTTGCTTCATGCAAAAGTGGCCGAGCACATATAGGTTAAAAAAAAACCCGCGTGCTAAACGGCGATTAAAGTCTCGTACTTTACACAGATTAACTATTTGGAATAGTTCGTCGAACAGCACTGGTCAGAAAGGGTGCATGCAATCAGTGCATGCGGTGGTGAAGCTGATGATAAGAAAAAAGAAAAAAGGGAGTGAATGCAGCTTTACGGTATAAAACAGAATATAAGATACAACCAAATTTGCCGTCATGGGACTTCTAAAGGGAACATAAGCAATAGTTAGAGTAAGATGTTTGCAGTAAACATTTGTATTTATTTTGTGTTTATGTGCTATTTTGTCGCAAAAAAATTAGCTTTCCTTATTCTAATACACTGGACAACATGACAACAAAACATGTTCTACAGGATTACCCCCTGTACACCCTGTAGACCTGAGAAGGACAATGTGGTCCACACCCACCTCCCTGGAAGAGAAACTATACGTGGCAACCGAATCACTGAAACAGACAGCTGCCTTCATAAGAAAGTCCGGAATCCTAGTCTGAATGAGCCATGATCGCAGAAGAAGAAGCAGAAGAACATAGAACAAAAGATATAGTCTGACGTTGAAAATATTATGCTGAGCCACGAAAAAGAAAAGAAAAACGATAAAAATCGAAATTAACATTTCTTCTAAAATGTCTTGACTGCACGTCGTCATTCATGAGATGTTCATGAATCTTGAAAATGTATACATCATGAAATAATAACACACCTGCCCATAATATTCCTCTACATCTGATATTTTGTGTTTACTTCAATGTTTATACAAGTTTAATGTCAAATGTCAGTCGCTTTTACATTTACAGCTCTGTGCTCGGTCAGAACCAGGAGCAACAACATAAAACAAATCTCTATACGTCATTGCAGAGCTTCTAAATAGCTCAGACAATGAATTGAATTTCCACAAAAGTTGTCTAAATCAATCTTAGACCATGCTAACGCTTGTTATCACATAAAAACTAATTTCCATGAAAACATGTATTATATAACATTTTACAAATAAAAATACGTTAATGAAAACAATATTTAATAATAATAAAATCATCATTATCATCGAGTGACTTCTCCGCAACGAATGTTGGCTACCATGGAGCACCATTCTGTTCTGTCTCTTGCTTTTGATGGTGCAGGTTGTCACAGGCTGATTTGTCCATCCTTTAATGTTACTCGTCCATGATAGTCTTGGTCTGCCTCTGCCTCTTTTACCTTGTATTTTCCCCTCCAGGATTACATTTAGTAGGCTGTTGTGTCTCTGTTAACATGGCCCAAAAATCGCATTTGTCTTGTTTGAATTGTGCTTAGTAGTTCTCTTTTCATTTTTAGTTGTTTTAAGACTTCATTGTTTGTTTTCTTTTCCTTCCATCCAACTCTACCTATTCTTCTATATATCCACATTTCAAAGGCTTCAATTCTCTGTTCTTTTTTTTTTTTGTCTAATGTCCATGTTTCTGCACCATATAGGAATATTGAGTAGATGTAACATTATGCTATTCTTAGTTTTAGCCCTGGTGTTATTTGTTTTTATGTTAGTATGTTCTTCGTGACATTAAATTTACTTTATGCTATTTCTATACTTTTGTTTATTTCAGTTGTACATTTTCCATCACTGGTTACAATATGTCCAAGGTAGTTGTAGTTCTGAACTGTCTCCAGGTCTATTCCTTCAATTTTGATATCCACTTGTGGGTTTTGAGTATCTTCTTTGTTTATGATCATAGTTTTAGTTTTTTTGATATTCATATCTAGTCCATATTTTTTGCTTGTCATGTTTATTTCATTAAGTAATTGTTGTAGATCTTTAGGATTTTCTGCTAGTAGTACAGTATCGTCAGCACATCTTAGGTTATTGATTATCTTTCCATTAATTTGTAGGCCTGGCATCTCTATGAATTTTTAAAAAATTTGCTCAGTGTATAGATTGAACAAGACCCAGGGAGACACTAAGACCCAGGGAGACACTGAGAAGAACATTGATGAGAGAGGCAAGAGCAGCAGGAATCGGCTCCCTCAATGAGATAGAACTGCTTGCACAGAACAGAGACAGATGGCGAGATTTGATAAAATATCTTTAAAAGAAAACTGCTAGAACAAAAATTCATATAGGAGAAGGTGTATCTTGGTCTACGCCCTATGGGCCGGTTACGGCTCGAAAGGTCAATAGATAGATAGATTGAACAAGCTTGGTGATAGGATGCATCCCTGTCTTACTCCTCTTTTTATAACAATGGGTGTAGAGTTCTCTTTGTTATATTTTATTATTGCTGTTTGCTCCCAGTATAGATAACATATCAGTCGTATGTCCATGTCATTTAGATGTATCTCTTTTAGGCATTCTATAAGTTGTTTGTGGTGTACTCTATCAATCTTTGGTGTAGTCAATATATCAAGCATATTTGGTTTGTTTACTTCCGTGTATTTTTTTTATTAATGTTCTCATGCAGAATATGGCTTCTTTTGTCCCGCTATTTTTCCTAAATCCAAATTGCTGCTCATCTAATTCAGTATTGATTTTATTCTGAATCCTTCCTTGTATAACTTTTAGCAAGATTTTTGTAACATGGCTCATTAGGCTTATTGTTCTAAAGTCACCGCATTCAACTGCAATATTATTTTTAGGCAATGCAATGAAAGTTGATGTTTTTAGTTCATTTGGTGTGTATCCTGTGTGGTATATGTCGTTGCATATGTCTGTAATCACTTCAATGCCAAAATCCTCTAGTGCCTGTATCACTTCTATCTGTATGCTGTCAGGCCCTGCTGCTTTTCCCTTTTTCATTGTTTTTATAGCTTTTTCCACCTCAGATTTTAAGATTTTATAGCCTGATCTACATTTTATAACTGGTTTCTTGTCCCTTTGATCCTGAAATAAGTAAAAAAAAAGTAAAGTACCCCCGTCACGCCAAGGGCGTATAGGGAATATGGTTTTAGTGACCATATATTTTACAGACCATTGGTACATGATTTTTGGGGTAATGTGGTCGGTATTACGCCCGTGCCGCTTCAATTTCCCTGAAAAAAATCAGGTACCCATTAAAGGCTGGGTGAACCCGGAAGCCGTCGGTTGGGATCGAACCCTACCTTTTGTCCTTTGTAGTCCAGTTCACTAACCACTGGACTTCACTATCGCGGCTCCCTGATCCTGAAATAGTTCTGTTATATATTCCTGCCATCTATTTATAATATCATTATTTTCTGTTGGGGAGCCGCGATAGCTCAGTGGTTAGTGAACTGGACTACAAAGGACAAGAGGTAGGGTTCAATCCCAACCTACGGCTTCGGGTTCACCCAGGCTTAAATGGGTACCGGATTTTTTTCTGGGAAAGTAAAGCGGCACGGGCGTAATACCGACTACATTACCCCAAAAATCATGTGCCGAAGGTCTGTAAAATTTATGGTTACTAACACCATATTCCCTATACGCCACTTGGCGTGACGGGGGCTCTTCACTTACTTTTTTTTTACTTATTTTCTGTTAGCATTTTTCCTTTTTCGTCTGCAATGCATCCACCTTCTGTGGCATTTTTTATTTTTATTAGTCATTCTCTTTATTTCTGTGTGCATTCCTCTTAAGTCTTGTTTGCTTTCCATAGTTTCTATTTCTATACATTTTTGGCTGAGCCAGTATTCTTTTGCCTTTTTGCACACTTTGCGTATCTCATAATCTATTTTGTTGTATTGGGCAATGTTCTTCGCTTGTCTACTTTCTTCCATTTTTTCTAAGATTGTGTTAGTTATCCATTTTTGTTTTTTGTTCTTTTCTCTTTTGTGTAAGGTGTCGCAGGTTTCTTGTATGCTTTTTTTTATGCATTGCCATTTGGTTGTTACTTTCTCATCAGGATTTTCTCTTCTGTATTGTTCAATTCCTTCTTCTAGCAGCTTCTGGTATGTGTTCTTTACTTGTATTGTATAGGTATTTTTAATATCTTTTTGATTTAAAGCTGTTCTATCTAGTGGATTTGTTGATGAATTAGACTTTTGCTTGTTTCTCTTTAGTTTGGTTTTCATTTTAATCATTACAGGATTGTGATCTGAATTAATATCTGCTCCTGGGTAGGTTTTGGCTTTCTTTACGCTGTTACGGAGCCTTTCTTTTATCATTATGTAATCTATTTGATTCCTCTTCTTATCTCCAGGGTTTTTCCATGTGTATAGTTTTCTTTTCTCTTGCTCAAAGTAGGTGTTACATTATCAGCCTGTTTTCTTCACAGAATTGTATTAATCTTTCTCCTCTGTCATTTCTTTTTCCTAAACCATGATTTCCTATAATGGTCTTATATCTACTTTCCTACTTTAGCGTTCATGTCACCCATTACAATCAAGATGTCTGAAGATTTCACTTGCTTCATAACTTTATTTAGGTCTTCATAGTATGCCTCTATTTGTTCATCTGTGTAGTCTTGGTTAGGTGCATATTTCCATAATAATAAAATATGTTAATGAAAATACTATTTAATAATTTGCGAGACTTGCTGAGGAGGGTATCTGAGCACCTAAGGACATATCCGGAGGGCAATGATGATGACGGTCATGAATGTCGCCAAAAATAAACAGAACATCAACATAACAATAGAAGGCAGACAACTAAAACAAGTAGAGGGATTCAAATACCTAGGAAGTCTAATGACAAACGATAATTCTCAAACAGCAGAGATAGAATCAAGATGCAACAAAGCTTGTCAAATCATTGGACAGTTATCACCACTATTGTCCAACAAGGAAATAACTCTGGAGGCAAAACGAGCACTATACAATACAATCTTCATCCCAACGTTGTGCTACCAATGCCAGACCTGGACCCTTGATGCAAGAACAATATAAAAATAACCTCTACAGAGATGAAATGTGTTAGACGAATGACAGGAAACAGTCTGAGAGATTACATTACATTACATTACATAACATTCTATCTATTGACCTTTCGAGCCGTAACCGGCCCATAGGGCGTAGACCAAGATACACCTTCTCCTATATGAATTTTTGTTCTAGCAGTTTTCTTTTAAAGATATTTTATTAAATCTCGCCATCTGTCTCTGTTCTGTGCAAGCAGTTCTATCTCATTGAGGGAGCCGATTCCTGCTGCTCTTGCCTCTCTCATCAATGTTCTTCTCAGTGTCTCCCTGGGTCTTCCTCTTTTTCTTTTACCTGTTGTTTCCCATATGAGGGCTTGCTTTGCTATTCGATTATTATCTCTTCTCATCACATGTCCAACGTATGACCATCGTCTTTTCTTTATTACTGAAGATATTAGTGGTTGATTGGCGATTTCTCTAATTTCCTCGTTTGTTTTGAATTCGTTCCATTCTATACCAAGTATTTTCCTTAGACATTTATTTTCGAATGCGTTCAACTTTGTTTCTATATCTCTTGTTGTTTTCCAGCTTTCACACGCATACGTAAGGGTTGATAGTACATTTGATTTGAATAGCCTAAGTTTTGTGTTTGTGCTAATGAGTTTTGATTTCCACAACTTTTCAAGGCTTCTGAAAGACATTGCTGCTTTAGCCAGTCTGATTCTAATTTCTTTGCTCGTATCCCCTTCTCGATCAATGTGACTTCCAAGATAGATAAAGTGATCGATCTCTTCTACTGGTTTGTTTTCCATGTATATTTTGTCACTTGTTGGAATTAAACTTTTCATGACTTTAGTCTTTTCATGATTGACCTCAAGCCCAATTTTGCTGGCTATTGATGATAGTTCATTTGTGTTTTCCTGCATCGTTTTTATCTGACTGCTGATGAGAACTATGTCATCAGCAAAGTCGAGGTCCTCCAAATGGTCTCCTTGTATCCATTCGATGCCTTTATTACCAGTGCAGCATTTCTTCATTATGAAGTCCATAACAATTCCAAATAACAAGGGCGATAAAATACATCCTTGTTTAACCCCAGTTTCTATTGGGAAACATTCGCTCAGTCCTTCCTCTGTTCGAACTGCACATGTGTAACCATCATACATGTCTTTGATAATATTTATGATTTTTGATGGTAAACCATATTGCTTCAGAATTTTCCACAAAGAATCTCTATGAATACTATCAAATGCTTTTTTGAAGTCGATGAAGTTAAGTACAAAAGGTTTTTGCTTTTCAATATGTTCCTCCAATATAAGTCGTAGAGTGAAAATGTGGTCAAGACAGCTTCTCCCTTTTCTAAACCCAGCCTGTTCTTCACGCATTACTGTATCTATTGAATCCTTTATTCTATTTAGGATGATTTTACAGAATAACTTTGAGGCAACTGACAAAAGTGTCACGCCTCTCCAGTTGTTACAATCTCTAAGATTGCCCTTTTTTGGGATCTTAATAATGATTCCTTTTTTCCATTTATGAGGCGTCTTCTCTGTTTTCCAAATGATGTTGAACATTTTTTGGAGATGTATTAAATTATGGCTATCAATTGCCTTGAGGATCTCAGCTGTTAACTTATCCTCTCCAGCAGCCTTGTTATTGGTCATTAGCTTTAAGGTGGTTTCTATTTCACTCAAGGTGAAGTCATCTAAATTTACATCTAATTCTGCTGCTGGTGTTTCAGCTTCAAAATCTATTAAACTGTGAGGTAGTGGACGGTTAAGAATTTCTTTGAAGTGTTCTGCCCAACGGGCTTTTATGTCTGCGCTTGTTGTTAGCATTAATCCAGATTTGTCTAGAATTGGTGTTCCACTGGATGTATAGGTGTTTGTCAGCATCTTTTGTACTGTATAGAGAGTTCTGCTGTCTCCTGTAATTGCAGCTGTCTCTGCTTTCTCTGCCAAGTTGTCTATATAAGCTCTTGTATCTCTTCTTGCCGAACTTTTCACTTTGTTGTCTAATTCTTTGTATGTTGCTTTTGCCAGAACCTTTCCAAGATCTGTCTTTACATTAGTCACGGCTCTCTTTGCTTCTCTTCTTTCTTTGATGTATTTCCATGTGGTGTCTGAGATCCAAGCTCGTTTTTCCATTTTCTTCAGTCCGGCACTTGCTTCTGCTGCTGTCATTAGTATTTTGCTCTGTGAGTCCCACATTTCATTGATATCTAAGTCTATTTCACCGAGTGCTGAATAACAATTACTTAGCTCTATGTTAAACTTTTCCTTTATGGCTTCATCTTTCAGTTTATGACTATCAATTTTATGTGTAATTGACCTCTTCTGTTGGTTTCTAAATTTTAATCTTATTTTCCCAATGCACAGGTTGTGGTTGCACATAACATTACATTATATTATATTATATTACATTACATTACATTACATTACATTACATTATATTATATTATATTACATTACATTATATTACATTACATTACATTACATTACATTACATTACATTATATTATATTATATTATATTATATTATATTATATTATATTATATTATCCCCATCAAGGCCAGCTCCTTGTCGTGGGGATGGGGCTTAACAGTCACCAGGGACTGAAAACCAAGACTGGCCAGGCCTTCCTACACCCGTGCAAGACCACAGTCTGCTCTAGCAATTTTAAGTGCTGAAGTCGGAGGCAACCAGCCAAAAGGCGCACTACAAAAATCAGGATGCCACGCACTCACGCCAATGGGAAGCATGCCTATAACTGCAAATCGATATGGCACTCGCCCTGTGATGGACACTCAGGCAGGTGCAGCGCCGGGCCCTCAGCCTCGAAAGGGCCCAACCTATATTACTGGATGTCCTTCTCAATCGCTCTGTGGAGTCAGGGGGCGAGAGAATAGAGTTACTGGCCAACCCAAAATAAGACCACTCAAAATAATGCACTGGAATGCTGAAGGCATCAACAGCAAAAGAGATGGGTACAGTAAAAAGATAGAATTAGAAAATATCCTGCATGAAGAACAAGTAAGCATATGCTGTTTGCAGGAAACCCATCTAAACAACGACATAGCCTTGAAGATTAGGGGATACCAGTGCTACCGATCTGACAGGAAAAACAGACAAAAGGGCGGAATACTGACTCTTGTAAGGAACAACATTAATGCATGTCAGATTGAAGTGTATATGGATGGGGCGGAATATCAAATACTGCACCTCAGGACAGGAAATACAGACTTCCATCTACTAAACTACTACTGTCCGAGTGACCGCCCACTAGCACTAGACACAATTACATTAAAAGAAAGAATAATTGTATGTGGAGACTTTAACAGCCATTCACAGAGCTGGGGCTATGAAGATATGGACAAGAGAGGTGAAGAACTTGAAAATTGGCAGGATGACAATGGGCTTATACTATTAAACCAGGCAACAGATCCACCAACATTCTATTCCAGATCATGGCATACCACATCTACACCAGACCTTGCTTTCCATTCACCAGACCTGGATTGGAATATCACACGTATTGTTGGGAAACAACTTGGAGGCAGCGACCACCGACCTGTCTTTTTAGTGGTGCAAAATGAGGCCGTCAGGGAGAGCAGCACTCTCTCCAGATGGAATTACAAAAAGGCAGACTGGAAAATGTATCAACATTACACCAGTGTACTGACTAAAGATCTAAATACAGACAGAGACATCAACAAAATAGTTGATGAATTCAGTAGACTAATAATACAAGCTGCCAGTGAAACAATACCCAGAGGGGCACGGAAACACTACAAACCATACTGGAATAGTGAACTAGAGCAACTGCACAATGACATGGAAACATCTCGAAAACAAGCAGAAAATAACCCCTGCCAGGAACACCACAATAACTATCAGCATGCTAAAGCCAAATTTCAATGGGCTAAACTACAAGCCAGACGGAGAAGTTGGAAAGAGAAAACAGAGTACATGAATCTAGAACGAGACACAAGAAAAGTGTGGAAGCTTGTAAAACAGCTGAATGATGAGGGTACAGAAGGGAACACAAAAATTACACTGAAGAAGGATGGAAACATTCTAACAGGTAAACATGCAGCAAATCACTTTGCAGACTCCTTTGCAAATGACAACAATATTGAAATTAGCCTAGAGAAACGTCAAGAGACCCGTCTAAAACAACAAAATGCAAGACAAGAAGAGACTGCACATGAAGTCATGGAAATACCCATTACACAAAGAGAGCTAGAGCTGGCAATATCCAAATTAAAAATGAAAAAGTCACCAGGTAGTGATGGAGTGTCTAATGAAATGATTAAGAACTTGGGAACTGCAGCTAAAGCAAAACTACTGCAGATCTACAACATTTGCTGGATCACAGGTAAAGTGCCACAGGCATGGAGAGAAGCAATTATGATACCATTACTAAAGCCAGGAAAAGATGGTTCAATGACATCCAGCTATAGACCAATCAGCCTTACAAGCTGTTTGTGTAAAACAATGGAACGTATAATCAATCTCAGACTGCAGTGGTACCTGGAAAGTGAAAATCTCCTTGTCCCACAACAAGCAGGCTTTAGACAGTGTTACTCTACCGAAGATCAGGCAACCTATCTTTCCCAGGAAATTGAGGATGCGTTTCAAGAAAAGAAACTGGTACTAGCAGCATGGATAGACCTAAAGAAAGCATTTGATAAGGTATGGAAGGAAGGGCTTTTGAAGAAACTGAGAAATTATGGAGTAAATGGCAGGATGTACAAATGGGTCAAAGCATACCTGCATAACAGGAGAGCCAGAGTGCAACTGGATGGTCTTAAGAGTAAGAAGGTCTTACTGCGCCAGGGCGTTCCACAGGGAGGGGTACTATCTCCAACACTTTTTCTGATCTACATCAATGACCTAGTTACTGAACTACCACATGGTATCAAAGTGGCAATGTATGCAGATGACTTGGTAATGTGGTGCACAGAGGAGTATGCAACAGTGGCCTCCAAATTGTTACAAAGAGCTATGAATGCACTGAATTCATGGACAAATAGATGGTGTATCAGCATCAATACAGACAAATGCAGTACTACACTTTTCACTCTTTCCCCAAAACAAAAAGCAGGAGCCATCTATATAAACAATGAGCCTGTGAAAGAAGACATACAGGCTACGTATCTCGGAGTTACATTTGATAACAAACTATCTTGGAAACAGCAGATAAATAAGGCAACCCAAAAAGCAAGGAGAAAATTGGCTATTCTAAGAAAGCTGTGTGGAACTACGTGGGGTGCGAGTGGGAAAATACTCAGTAAAGTTTACCAACAGAGTATACGCCCACATTTAGAATATGGATCATCTGCATGGTGTTCAGCATCAAACACCACACTTCAAGAACTGGATAAAGTACAAAACCAGGCACTTAGGGTCATCACAGGAGCAATGAAATCAACACCAATATTAGAGATGGAGAAATTGTGGAGGATACCAGCACTGAGAGAACGGAGGGACACAAAGGTGCTGATACAGGCAGAAAAATTTGCTTGCATGCCGAGACATCCAATGAAGGACCGATTCCAAAATCTTGCATTGGGACGACTTAAGAGAAGCAGTTTTATCCACCAAGCCAAGCGTATTAGTAGACAAACACCAGACATGCCAAGAGCTGTTAACCCCCTACTGCCCATACCAGAACAGACTCCCTGGACAGAGGAATCTGGATTATCAGTTCAAATACGGACAGAAGTGAAAGGAATAGTTGATAAAGAGGAACAGAATAGTCTACAGCGAAAAACAATAACTCTCAGTTTCCTGGATGAAGAATACCCACAAGACCTATGGATTCGTGTGTATACAGATGGATCAGCACAGAATGCAGTAAAAAATGGGGGAGCAGGTGCATATATAGAATACCCAAATAACACTAGGGATATGAATAAAATAGCAACAGGGAAATATTGTCACAATTATGATGCAGAAATACAAGCAATAAAGTTAGCAATAGAAAAACTGCTGAACATTAATCTTAGCCCGCAGCCTGTAGTGTTTTTGACAGATGCAAGATCAGTACTCCAGGCACTACAATCCAGAAAATTACCACATCTGCAGACCTTATTGACTGAACTCTGCAAGCACCACAGGGTTGCCCTGCAGTGGATCCCATCTCACTGTGGAATACCAGGAAATGAGAAAGCAGATCAGTTGGCAAAGGAAGGTTCAACAGGCACACAACTAGATACACCTGTTACATACCATCATAAGAAACAGATAATCAAATCAATCAGAGGACCACAAGCCCCAAATCAGGATGCCTTTTATAATATGAATAGATATGAACAAGTTATCATTATACGTCTCAGAACAGGACACAATCGACTCCATAGTCACATGTATACAAAATTCAAGATCGGCACCTCAACTACTTGTACATGTGGACAGGCGCCCCAGACTGCTGAACACATACTTCAAGACTGCACTGAATATAGTAGACTGAGGAAAATCCATTGGCCCATAGATACAACACTACAGACAAAACTATATGGGCCACTGCAAGAATTACAAAAGACAGTAACATTTATACAGGAAACGACATTGCAGATATAGACAATGCTTCAGGCGAACGAAAGATAGATAGATATTATATTATATTATATTATATTATATTATATTATATTATATTATATTATATTATATTATATTATATTATATTATATTATATTATATTATATTATGTTATACTATATTATTGAAGTACCTTTAGAGAAAACTTTAGCCAATTTTTAAAACAAAATTGACAAAGCTAAAATAACAATAAAGAAAGAGAATGGTTACATTTGATGGTTTGAGAAACTCACTACGGACACTATATCAGAAGCAGTTTCTATTAATAGAGTGCCAGGAGACACGAAAAGAATTGATTAATTGATTAGCTGATTGGTTGACTGAATGCTAAAACAGCTAAAATGTTGAAATAGCTTCATGCAAATGTTATTTCACGTCCCAGCTGCTGAAATTATTTTATACAAACTCTTTTTATTGATTGTAAATCTCTACAAAACTTGAAAGGGGAGACAATTATATTTACCATAAACATATAATATACTCACGTAATTTTACACAAAAGGGTTTTTTTTTTTTTTGTTCAGACAAAAATATAATTAAAATATATTCATTTAACGAGAATGAAAGATCTTTCGAAAACAGACGAGAACAGAGTGAGAGTATTTTAGTTGTTTACTTGATTATCTCCCCTGAGGACCGAGGCCTCAAATCGATTTAGTCTGAAATTAGGTTCGGTTTTCCTTTTTGTTCGTGGAAGACATCGGGGACTAGGTATATGGACTCCCAAATGAGGTTTGGGAAGGCTTATTGAGGTTTGAATTGGGATTTGGAGGTTGACAGTGATGGCTGCGTTAGAGGTTGAAGACTGGCTTTCTGAAGACGAGCGGCGGAGGGATAAGAGGCTCACAAGAGACGAGGAACAGACAGGTTTTGTGAAAAAATAGCTGCAGAGTTGTGGGGATAATTGTGGGATTAGAGGTATGAATTTGGCGTGATGGACAGGGAGGAGGTGTTAGGAGGAGTGAGTGAGAGGATGGAGGTGAGCAGAAAGGACGGGAGAGTTGTGAGTTGTTGGAATAATTATGGGATTAGTGGTTTGAATAAGCTTTGTAAGGAGGAGAGAAAGATGAATGAATGGTTGGATCGGAGTTAGGAGAATGGATTCAAGTATTTAGAAATTGTGGGGAAAAAGTGTTGGATTTGGAGTTTGAATGAGGTGATTTAGGTAGCATGGATGATGAATATAGGAGAGGATGGGAGTTAAGAGAAAGGATTGATGTATTTAGAAATTTCGGGAAAAATTGCAGGATTTTAAGTTTGAATGAGGTGTTTTAGGTAGTATGGATAATAAATATGTACGGGGTGGGAGTGAAGAAAATGGATTGAAGCATTTGAAAATTGCATAGAAAAATCGTAGAATTGAAAGATGAATGAGTTGGGGGATGGGTTTGAGGAGGAAGCATAGAGTGAGAGGTAGGGAGCGAGAAGGATGAGTGAGTTAATAGGAGTGCGGCGAAAGGTTGACGCGTTTAGTAGTTGCGATGTTATGTCAATCGAAAGTCAATGTCGCAATCAAAAAGCTGGACGTTTCAGATAAAAGGAAGGGGAACTGTTGATTGAACAAGAAAGCATAAGGCAACGATGGACAGAATATATTAAACAACCTTATAACGATGAACGAACTCAGGCTTACTAGCAAAAATACAGAAGTAATGCAGCAACAAAGAAAAATACTTTATCGTAATGGACAATAAAGACAAGTGGAACAATATTAAAACAGGTAAATTAATTTAAACATCTGGGAATAATGTTAGCCTCAGATGGTAGATGTACAGCAAAGGTGAGATGCAGAATGGTTCAGACAAAAGACCATGTACAGTTAAGAAAAATAAAATATAAAATATTTTGAAAGCCAAAGCAAAAAGAGAGCAAATTCCCAATTTTAGGAAAAAACGATCATCACTTTTTGGCCATGAGAGAGGGTCAACTGAATTATATATATTGTGACAACAGCGAAAATGAAGGGACGAAGATATAGAGGGAAGCAAACAGAAAAGATACCAGACAGCTTAAGAGAATGGGTTGGCAGAAGGTCAACAACAGAAATGATAAATAACTGTCGAGATCGAAAGTTGTGGAGAGACATGATCACCTATGTCAGCAGGCACGGTACGTGATGAAGATAATCATATTCTTCCTCGCTTTTATTACCGCTTCCTACACAGCTAACCAGGTGTCCGTGTTTTTTTTTTCCGCTTTGTTGACTTGAGACCGTCAGCGTCGGATTGAGTCCATGTTATGTTACATTGATAGCCATTGCGCTAGCCATATAGGCAAAGAAAAAAGACTGAAACGAATGAGGAAAAAAAACAAAAACAAGTTTAAACAATGACTTGTGGATGATAAAAGCATGGATGTGTTTATTTCATATGGTAGAACACACACTCATGCTTCCATTTCAAAGCTGGTCGCGGCGAGTGTTTGATTAGTGATTGTGTAAATATGTGAGTGCTTGGGTTGATGTCCTCTGAAATTGTCGCACACGTAGCCGACTTGGCTCGCACTGAAGTTCGTCCTTGCTAGCGTCAAAGCCGATAAGGCAAAATGGCTGCATTTCGCCCTGTTTTTACAGAGACTTACGTAGTCGTTTAATCATTTTGGGTGTGTTGTTTCTTTTAAATGTGGGTTTTCTTGATGCATGTTGATGCCTTTACTCCTCTTGTCCCTTACACATGTTTAATGCCTTTCCAAACATTCTATCAGAAATCATATATTCTTTTCCTTTAATAGCATCTTTTGTTCAATATTCTGCCAGAGATGAGTAAATATTCATTGTTGACTATTCCAAAACTTGTTGTAAAGAAATTGATTTGTTTGAAAATTAGAATATTTGTTTGTTTTTATGTGTACGGTATTTGTTTTATTTGTTTCATATTTGAAGATGTTTGGTTTACTAGTTGATTTGTATACAAATTGTGCTAATATAATTTATTTTTCATTAAGTATTATCGGATTTGTCAGTCTGCAACATACCTCATGATAATACATTTATATTTTTATATTACTCAGCTTTTATATTTCTCTTGTAAATGTCCATCGGTTTATCCTCACTGGGGTAATAATAGCACTTCCTCTATTCATTATACATCATCATCATCAGCATCATCATCATCATCATCACGTACCATGCGTGCTGGCGTGGGTGATCATATCTCTCCACAACTTTCCATCTCGACAGTTATTTATAATTTCTGTTATTGACCTTCTACAAGGCCATTCTCTTAAGCTGTCTTGTATCTTTTCTCTTTGTTTCCCTCTATGTTTTCGTCCCTCAATTTTCCCAATTGTCACAATATATTTCAGCTGTTCCCTTCTCATTACATGGCCAAAATAATTATGTCTGTTTATTCCTAATATTGGATATTAGCGCTCTTTTTACTTTGGCATCCTTCAGAAAGTTTTATTACTCTTCTTAGCTTTCCATGGTATTCTCAACATTCTTCTGTAAAACCACATTTCTTCAGCCTCCAGTGATTTTCTTGTCTGTTGTCCTATTGTCCATTATTCACATCCATATGTTAAGCCTGCTCTGCGTAACAATAAAGAACTCTTTTCTTTTTTTTTTCTTTTGTCAAAAATGTATTGCACACTATCTTCTTCATTTTTTTTTTTTTGGAAAGCTGCTTTTGCCTCAGCCATTCAGAATCTTACCTCTGTTATACATCGACCATCTGAGGCTTACAATATTCCCAGACATGTAAATTTATTTACCCGTTTTAATAACAGCACATAATTAACAAAAAATGTTAAGACAAATTTGGGATAAAAATAAAGAACATAATTAATGCGATAATACACAATGGGAATAATTTTACTAAGGTCTAACACACAGCTTCACATCTTAGCTCGATCCTAGCTCAACTCTTATTCACAGCTCAACTTCACCACAACATCACATAATAATTCACAACTGCACTTCTCCGTACAACTTAACTAACAGCTCCACTTCACCATAACATCACATAATAATTCACACCTGCACATCTCCGTACAACTTAACTGACAGCTCTAATTCAGCCACATAACACAACTCTAACTCACAGCTCCACTTCACCCACCCAACTCAATTGTAACTTGCCGCTCAACCTCATCCGTATAACTCAACTTGCACTCACAACGCTACTCACAACAACATATCTTACCTCTAACAGCTCTACTTTATCCATACAATTCAAATTTAACTCACATCTCTCCTTAACTAATAACTGTGCTTTAACTCAAATTCAGGCTAAACTCACATCTCATCTGTAATTAATAACTCTACTTTATCCATACAACTTAACTTTACTTCCCAAGTCTGTTCTCACTAACTCATCTCCATTTAGCAGCGTTACGATATATATTCAACTCAACTTTCACAACTGAACTTAACTGTAATGCATCAATTCAATTCAGCACTACTTTAATTCATAGTTTAACTTTAACATACAACTCAACTATCATTATCACGTCTAATCACACAACCTCATCTCAAACTAACTAACAACTTCACTACATCCATGCAACTTAACTCGAATTCAAAGCTCAATTTTAACTCACAATTCATCTTTTACTCACAATTTAACTTTAATTTACAGTGCTCTTCACAGTACTTCAACTCAAATTAAGAACTCTACAATACCAGTTCAACTCAACATTAATGTACAACTTAGCTTTAACTCACAACTCAGATCCACGCTATCTCAAATCTAACAGCTTCACCACATACATACAACTCAAATTTAACTCCCAACTTTACCCACGCTATCTAATCTTTAACTAACAACTCTACTACATCCATACAACTCACTTTAACTTACAACTCTACTCACACTATCTCATATCTAACAGTGTCACTACATACATACAACTCAGCTTTAACTCACAACTCACCACACTACTTCATCGTTAACTAACAACTCAACTACATCCACAAACAACGATCTTATTCTTCGTGCTACTCGTTTATTCCTGCGATGTTAATTGATCGCTTATGTCCGATCTGTCACAGAGACTTGCCTCAGCGCCAAAGCCCTCATGATTGCCGAACATAGCAGGCGTCACGAACAGACATAGGAACGTTATTTCTTCGTATAATACATTATCAAATAGAATTATTTGTAGGGCAGAGGGCAAAGTGCACTGACCTCAGCCCCTAGTTTGAATAATCAATCACCGCATATGATGGGCCCTTACCGAAATATAAATCGCTTGCGAGATGTAGCTTATCCAAGCACTGTTGTTGATTTGGTTATTCATTGTAACGTTTTGTTGCAGTTCTGTGAATGTTTGTTATAAAGCTCATATGTATTGTTTTGTGGTTATTCTTCCTAACGTACATGATTATTTCCTTTGTATGAAAATGTGATTACTCTAAGTAACATGTTCTTGTTATTTTCTGTATAATTTTCTGTGTGTATTATTTGTAATTGAGCGATTGTTTTCCAATAGAAACTGGGGTTAAACAAGGATGTATTTTATCGCCCTTGTTATTTGGAGTTGTTTTGGACTTCATAATTAAGAAATGCTGCACTGGTAATAAAGGCATCGAATGGATTCAAGGAGACCATTTGGAGGACCTCGACTTTGCTGATGACATAGTTCTCATCAGCAGTCAGATAACAAGGATGCAGGAAAACACAAATGAACTATCATCAATAGCCAGCAAAACTGGGTTTGAGATCAATGATGAAAAGACTATAGTCATGAAAAGCTTAATTCTAACAGACGACAGAAAATACATGGAAAACAAACCAGTGGAAGAGATCGATCATTTTATCTATCTTGGAAGTTACATTGATCGGGAAGGGGATACAAGTAAGAATTTAGAATCAGAATGGCTAAAGCAGCAATGTCTTTCGCAAGTCTTGAAAAGTAATGAAAATCAAAACTCATCAGCACAACACACAAAGCCTAGATTATTCAAATCAAATGTACTATCGAGGACTTCCGTTTCTAAGATGGCGGATCTAGTCCACGTTCTCTCGATCGCTGCAAAAAGTGCATCTGATTAATTTCAGTTCTCCATCGCACTCCTATGCGTTAAAGTCAAGATAATAATCTACTTATTACATCTGCACTGATAAAACAATGTCGTACGCCGGCGATATTCCATTTTCAACAAATCAAGTGTTGTGAATGCGACCTTCCATCGTCTAGACTTGTTCTGCGCTTTACGTCATATTGGTGCTGTTCATGACTGTTGTTGGATTTGCTTGACGCAAGTTATTTCCATGTTACTTATTAATGTGAAATTGTTCGTCAGCCGCAGTTTTATTTCTTTAGGGAATTTGCACCCTGTTCTGTTCGTTGTAGGCTACATTCACTAGAGCAATCAAAAATCTGAAAGGCACGTCATTGCTGTGCTTGCGCCATTGTTATGTGTGGTACGTCATCGTAATGGCTCATCGTAAATCCCTAGACTGGCGTTACGGTAATCTTACGGTCTGTTGTTTGATGTGCGATGGGGATAATCTGACGACTAACTGTGTGTTTATATGTTCGAAATTGGGGTCAACAATGATGGCCTAACATCATCAAGCGCTATACATTTTTAAAGAAATATGACGATCATCACTTTCGGGAGGACGTGAACTTCTGGTATATGGTGGATAGGCGGCAGGAACCATTGCATGCTATGCATGAAAAGTGTTCCTTGTTGCAGTTTCCTCATATTCCAAGTCCATGGGGGACTGGTTGGTCTCGAGGCAAGACGCCGGCCTCGGGACAGAGAGGTTATGGGTTCAAATCTCGGCTCCACTGGTTGGGATTTTTAATTATGATTTCTCTCTGCGACAACCAACCCTGGTCTCAGCAGCGAGGCCCGGCTTGAAACGTCAGTTACTCAACGACGGAAAAAACATAAGTACCTCCGAAGTCGGAGTTATCTACCAGTGCGGCGAGGGACCCCTGTGCATACGGTTGCCAGAGAAAAATGGATTAACACGCAAAATTCAATTCCTAGTCTCTAGGAACTTCGTCAGAGTTGAAAGCTGGAGGAACGCAACAACAACAACAACAACACCAAAATGTACTATCAACCTTTACATATGAATGAGAGTACTGGAAAACAACAAGAGGCATACAAACAAAGTTAAACGCATTTGAAAATAAATGTCTAAGAAAAATACATGGTATATAGCATGGGGCGAATTCAAAACAAACGATGAAATTAGAGAAATCTCCAATCAGCCACTAATATATCCAGTAATCAAGAAAAGATTATGGTCATATGTTGGACATGTGATGAGGAGCGATAATAATCGAATAGCAAAGCAAGCTCTCATGTGGAAAACAACAGGTAAGAGGAAAAGTGGCCGACCCAGAGAGACACTGAGAAGAACATCGATGAGAGAGAGCAGAGCAGCAGGAATCGGCTCCCTCAATGAGATAGAGCTGCTTGCACAGAACAGAGACAAATGGCGAGATTTGATAAAAGATCTTTACAAGGATTGAAAACTGCTAGAATAAAAAAATTAGATAAGAGAAGGAGTTTCTGGGTCTACGCCCTATGGGCAGGCTGCGGCACGAAAGGACAATAGATAGACAGATAGCCCGATAGATAGAAAGAAGATAGATAGACAGACAGACACACAGATAGACAGATAGACAGATAGATAGATAGATAGACAGACAGACAGACAGACAGATAGACAGACAGACAGACAGACAGACAGATAGATATATAGATAGATAGATAGATAGATAGATAGATAGATAGATAGATAGATAGATAGATAGATAGATAGATAGATAGATAGATAGATAGATAGATAGATAGATAGATAGATAGATAGATAGATAGATAGATAGATAGATAGATAGATAAATTATGTGTAATTACCATTAGGCGCTTTATGTATTTATTCTTTGTAACATTACTGTAATGTTTCGTATTCATTTCTATATGTAACATATGAAGGATCTATGTCACGTTTTGTGGCTTTTCTTTGTAACATTCTGTGGTTATTCTTTGTAACATTCTGTGGTTATTCTTTGTAACATTCTGTGGTTATTCTTTGTAACTTTCTGTGGTTATACTTTTTAACTTTCTTTGGTATTCTTTGTAACGCTCTTGATTATTCATTGTAAATTTTCCAGGTTATTCTGCGTAATGTTCTGTGGTTATTCCTTTGTTACTGACTTTGTATTTCTTTTTAAAGCTCTCTGGTTATTCTTTGAAACTTTCTGAGGTTATTCTGTGTAACATTCTGTGGTTACTCCTTGTAACTTTATGTGGTTATTCTTTGTAACTTTCTTTGGTTATACTCTGTAAAGTTTTGTATTATTCTTTGAAACTTTCTCTTGTTTTTTGCTTATTATTTGCTTATTATATGCTTTTTGTAACTTTATGTGGTTATTATTTGTTACTTTCTGTGGTTATTTCTTGTAACACTCTGTGGTTATCCTTTGTAACGCTCCGTGGTTATTATCTGTAACTTTCTGTGGTTAATTCTTGTAACGCTCTGTGGTTATTCTTTGTAATGTATTTTTGTTATTTATTGTAATGATTTTGAATAATTTTGCAGATCTCTTTGGTTTTCTTGCTTGCAGTTTGTGATTTTTATTTGCAATATTCTTTGGCTATTCTTTTTTTTAAAAAAGTTTTAAGGGTATCCTTGGTTCGTTCTTCAAATTTTTTGTACTATTCTGTGATTTATTCTTCAAAATATTTCTACTAAAGCCAACAGAGAGATGTCATGGAATGTGCATATTTTGTGTACGATTGTAGAGAGTCATGTATCCTTAAAGTCTTAAGTAAAGGTAAATGTAAAGTACGAGACTTGAATCGGCGTCTTTGTAAGCATGTTATCAACATATGTGCTCGGCCGCCAATCCAAAAAATGTTCTGAGACTTCTTGATAATGTCGCTTCAAGTATTGAACTCACGATGCGAGGCGGCATTCCTCACCTTCCAAGAGTAATACCATGGTACCCATTTCTGCCAGCGGCTGGGTCGACCTCGGGGGTATTTTTTTTCAACCACATACAAAGTCTTAAGTACATTCCACTATATTAATCTTCGATATTTAAAGCAATTAAAATAAAATAATGTAGGTATATCCAACGTCGCAAGACTTTCTAACCATTAGATAGCCGCTTATGTTGTAGAAGTAGCTTCGCAAAGGATACCTAGACATGTCGGAATCACATGCAACGAGCCAGATGACAAAATGTTTCAAATGGGAGCATCACAACCCCGGGCATCACCAGACACCAACATCACCACTTGCAATACATCCTCAGGCACCAACATCACCACTTGCAACACATCCTCAAACACCAGCATTACCACTTGCAACAAACCCTCAAACACCAGCATCACCACTTGTAATACATACTCAAACACCAGCATCACCACCTGCAAACACATCCTCAAACACCAGCATCACCACTTGCAAACACATCCTCAAACACCAGCATCACCACTTGCAACACATCCTCAAACACCAGCATTACCACTTGCAACAAACCCTCAAACACCAGCATCACCACTTGTAATACATACTCAAACACCAGCATCACCACCTGCAAACACATCCTCAAACACCAGCATCACCACTTGCAAACACATCCTCAAACACCAACATCACCACTTACAACAAATGGTCGTTCGTGTTCAAACACAAAACTAACCCATATCCACATGACACAATCAAACGTCTGAAGAGAAGAGACCAAAGCCTGATGTTCCAGGTGAGAACAGCACATGCTTCCATCAACCAACACCTGCACGAGATAGACTTCCTGCATAATTCTAAAGTGTAGGCACTGCCATTGTCAGTTAGAATATGTCACCCACTTGTTGCTACACTGCCATTATCGGTTAGAATCTGTAACCAACTTGTTGCTACACTGCCATTATCAGTTAGAATCTGTCGACCACTTGTTGCTACACTACCATTATCAGTTAGAATCTGTCGACCACTTGTTGCTACACTACTATTATCAGTTAGAATCTGTCATCCACTTGTTGCTACACTGCCATTATCGGTTAGAATCTGTAACCAACTTGTTGCTACACTGCCATTATCAGTTAGAATCTGTCGACCACTTGTTGCTACACTACCATTATCAGTTAGAATCTGTCGACCACTTGTTGCTACACTACCATTATCAGTTAGAATCTGTCGACCACTTGTTGCTACACTGCCATTATCGGTTAGAATATGTAACCAACTTGTTGCTACACTACCATTATCAGTTAGAATCTGTCACCCACTTGTTGCTACACTACCATTATCAGTTAGAATCTGTCGACCACTTGTTGCTACACTACCATTTACAATTAGAATCTGTCACCCACTTGTTGCTACACTATCACTATCAGTTAGAATCTGTCGACCACTTATTGCTACACTACCATCATCAGCTAGAATCTGTTGACCACTTATTGCTACACTATCATTATCAGCTAGAATCTATCGACAACTTGTTGCTACACTATCATTATCAGTTAGAATCTGTCACCCACTTGTTGCTACACTATTACTATCAGCTAGAATATATCGATCACGTGTTGCTACACGACCATCATCAGCTAGAATCTGTCACCCACTTGTTGCTACACTATTATTACCAGTTAGAATCTATCGACCACTTGTTGCTACACTATTATTATCAGTTAGAATCTATCGACCACTTGTTGCTACACTATTATTATCAGTTAGAATCTATCGACCACTTATTGCTACACTATTATTACCAGTTAGAATCTATCGACAACTTGTTGCTACACTACCATCATCAGCTAGAATCTGTCGACCACTTGTTGCTACACTACCATCATCAGCTAGAATCTGTCGACCACTTGTTGCTACACTATTATTATCAGTTAGAATCTATCGACCACTTGTTGCTACACTACCATCATCAGCTAGAATCTGTCGCCCACTTGTTTACACTACCATTATCAGTTAAAATTTGTTGACCACTTGTTTCTACACTGCTATTATCATTTAGAATCTGTCGACCACTTGTTGCTACACTACCATTATCAGTTAAAATTAGTTGACCACTTGTTTCTACACTGCTATTATCATTTAGAATCTGTCGACCACTTGTTGCTACACTACCATTATCAGTTATAATCTGTCGACCATTTGTTGCTACACTACCATTATCAGTTATAATCTGTCGACCACTTGTTGCTACACTACCATTATCAGTTATAATCTGTCGACCACTTGTTGCTACACTACCATTATCAGTTAGAATCTGTCGACCACTTGTTGCTACACTACCATTTACAATTAGAATCTGTCACCCACTTGTTGCTACACTCCATGTACTTATCTACACTATGAAGACAACTCCTCCCAGCCCAACCTCCATTGACAATACACCTTTTAGACCTACAAAACAGTTTCAAAAGACATGTAACTTTCTACGATAAACAACACGCTGTAAAAAATTCAACTAGCTTGTTTCATAAGTCGTGCCCAACTTTAAAAATCAATATCTTTTAAACCGCTTTTTGTAATTTTTTTCAAAATTTGCATGTATAGTTATAATGATTAGAACCCAACAGGGAATTAATTTCATTAAAAACAAACATTTGGTTATTATTATTGCTTATTTGATTTATATAAATGTATAACGACCCATTGATGTAGTCAAAACTTAGTGTTTACAGTATTTAAATTAAAAATAGCGATTACAAATCTATACACGCTCAAATTTACGATTTTGCACGCTTTCCGCGTGAGTTTACTGACACAATTAGACACTTGTAGTAAACACGAGACATTGTGTGTTCCATTTCCGTTAATTCAGCGGCGTAACGTGGAACAATAACATTTATCATGAGTCTTAAAATGAAATTCTGCAGTTTACAAAACATCGCAATAAAAATGTATGACTATTTTTGCAAAGAGGCTAAACGAGGAAGATTATTTCATTCTTTAGAAAACCCTGAGAATAGGACAAGACACATTTTGGATTTATCTAAACGGTAATTTAATCGCTGGATTCAAGCACGTGACCGTCAATGTTCCAAATATACAAAATCACAAGGAAGAGCAAAAATGTTGGATAATTTCGACAGTGAATTTATTAGAAGTGAAATTCGCAAAATGTTGGGTATGAATGAAACTGTTACAGTAAGAAAATTAAAAGTATCGCTGAAAAAGAACAACAGTATTGAAATATCAAAGTCTACATTATGGAGGAATGTGAGAGCTGCAGGCTTTACATTCAGAAAGTATTCCAATGGACGAAACATCATCTGTGAGAAGCCACATATAGTAGTCATGAGAAGCAAGTACTTACGTGAAGTAAAAGAGGTACGCAAGCAAGGTTATGATATTGTGTACTTGGATGAAACATGGATCAATGCTCACCACACTAACCAAAGGGAATGGCAGTCATCAGATGGAAAGATTAAGAGATTAATACCTAGCAGCAAAGGACAGCGCTTGATAATTGCTCATGCAGGTAGTCGACAACATGGACTAATACAGAATGCAGAGCTCATTTTTCTTTCAAAATCCATAGACAATCGGGATTATCACTCTGAGATGAATGGTCACATATTTAGACATTGGATTGAAAATTCTGTTCTCCCATCACTAGATCGACCATCTTGCCTAATAATGGACAATGCAGCGTACCACAACATTGTTGCACTTGAAGATAAAGTCCCGACGTCATCCAGTACAAAAGATGCTATTAAGATATGGCTCACAAAGGAGCACATACAATTTAATAACATGTACTTAAAACCTGAATTACTATCTCTAGTAAAGCAAAAACAGAGGACAAAGATTTTTCAAATAGATAAGATTATCCAAGAGCACGGTCATATAAGTTTGAGGCTGCCACCTTACCATGCTCATTTAAATCCAATAGAACTAATCTGAGCAAAATTAAAAGGACAAGTGGCAGATGAAAATACAACATTCAAAATATGCGATGTAAAGACTCTTGCTAATCTCGCTTTATTAAATATAGACAAAGATTATTGGGCTAAATGTGAAGACCACGTCTTAAAACAGGAAGAGAAATATTGGAAAAATGATGGTTTGTGGAATGTTCAACCCCAAACAGTTATTAATCTTTTAGACTCGTCAGATTCAGAATGAAAGTATATAGCCCCCACAATGTTGGCCCCTATATTACCTTAAATTATTTAAACAAACGGTCTTTTTCAGGACCACACAACAGGTATACCTTGATATTATTATCGTCCGTCCTCGAACTGAGCAGACAATAATTCTCCTGGTGTTTTGTTTTATCCAGTTATTTCCCCATTACGACCACGCCTTTACCTAGTGAAAATTAATCGTAGACCAGCAACTACGGTAATTTCTATTCTTTAGGGCTTCACAATTTACAATTTTGACAAACATCAAAGAAATATCGCCGCTTTAAGAAAACTGCAGCTGCAAGATATTTGTTAAATATACATTTAAAGGGTCTTTTGCATTCTAATAACATTTGGAAAATTTCAAAAGTATTTAACACACGGTTAGAGAGTAATAGCGTTTTGAAGTTGGGCATATGTTTTGAAACGAGCTAGTTCACAAAAAGGGGATTAAGTCAAGTCAAATTAGAGTAAGATATATACCACCTCATTGATCCTTATAAGGAATAATCATCCTTAAGTTATAATGTTGATTTCATCATTGAAAATATGGAATTTGCGCTGTATTTCGAGAGAAGGTAGGAACATTGCAATATTGAGAAACATAAAACAGTGATTAAAAGATGAATTGTATAGAACCAAGAACACACGCTTGTGAAAGATCAGTATTTCAGGAGAATTTATAACGTCTGTGATAATGATGTTTGTTTTTAACGCAATAGTCTGTAGTTTGCCTTAACTTATATTATGTTCAATTATAATTTTTTTTAGCCATGCAATAGGAGGGAACAGATGGAATATATTGTAACAACTGGGAATATTGAGAGACCAAGCGATAGATGGAAGCAAAGAGAAAAATTACCAGACAGCTTAAGAGAATGGTTTGTCATAAGGTCAACAACAGAAATGATAAATAATATCGAGATGGAAGGTTGTGAAGAGACATCATCACATACGCCAGCAGGCTTGGTACTTGATGATGATATTATGTTCTTATATCTAAGTCAAACTGTGAACTCCTACTATGAGTTGTTTCCACTAACTGCTTGGCTGGCTATTGATCAAGCAACCAATTGGATCCCGTTTTCTGTTCAGTACAATAAAGATGTTGACATTTTATTTGTTGGGATGTTTATGGATTTTCCTCCCACCAAAATATTAAGCCAGAAAAGAACTTAAGACTCCAATCCGAGCCCTGATCGGAGAAAACTTCCAAAAAAAAGGCAGTGTGCACCGCTCTCATGCACTATCACCATTATTACTAGGACCAGCGGCAGCGAGTATTTATTGGTTGTACCAACTCCTTGAGAGATCAATAATATTGAAGCTATCATGTTGTGGCAAGATATAAAACGTCATAATTTCAAAATGGATCTCTAATCCTGTTCTTGCATAGATGAAGAAAATGCAAATTTCCATGAAAACTGTGCTGGAAATCTTCGTCTGATAAGTAGTGTGTCCTGTTCAGAGAACTCTTTGTTTATGGAATAAAAAAAAAATGTGTGAGGTTTAAAAATGTTCCATAATTGTCTGTTCAATAAGCGACGAATCCACAACTCATTTAAAAAATCATTCTTTCGATCTTATTTTTAATTTAAAAAGAAAAAAAAAATACTAATATTTTCTTCCTGAAGATTTCAGTTGAGAAAGCTTAATACATCAAATTGTGCACACTAAGTTTAACAAAGAAGCATTTGTGAAACGATCGTGGGCTCATTTTGCTTGTCTGTCTTTCAATTCTCATAAACAAAAGTTACCTTCAGAAACCGACGTGACTTCAGATTATAGCAAAAGTTGATAGCGTTCAGTGCTCATCATCTCCGAGGAGTTATTGACAAAGTCTTTAATTCAATTATTTACTTTTTACACAAAAAGACAATTTTGACTGGTTCATTTTAGGTCCGTTTTATTTTTTTTGGCTTATTTTATATCAGCTGGGCGTTCCCTATGTAACCTGCAACTGTGGCAGTTCATCGACGGCGAGATTTCCTTAATCTGTGCTGGATATCCGTTAAGCTTTCCAAATATAGCTTGTGCCTTGTCTGTGCTAATTCCAAAACGTTACAGCCGATCCACGCCAAGAGATGCTATACAATTGTGTAAGTTGTTCAACACGTCTCACACGTCGTGGCGACTGCTTGACCAAGTGGCCTTTATCCCTCGGGTTCTATCGTTGCCCCTCGACATACTCCAGCAATGGTACTATGTGTCGTAAAGAAGATAGTTTTTGGTCAATGCGTCTTCAGCTGTAGTGTGTACCAACTATCAGATAAACAGAATGGTATTGAAAACGTTCATCTCGTGCTAATACCGAACATAACACAATAAGATCGTTTTGTTTGTTACGACTGTGCTTTTGTCCATGCTCTCGGTAAGTTGGAAGTTGTGGGAAACGAGTTATATCTAATAGTTGCTCCTTGATATTGGCAGACAGACCGTCAATTTGCTTCTCAACTGTGTCATTTAACAAACATAGTAAGGAGAGGTCATTGGAAGCTTTCCTCTTGATTACATCAGAAACTAATATTTTTGCACCAGATGATATAAGTTTTTCAGCTTTTATGTACTGTTTTCCGGTTTTAACTAATGGATGAGAAGATTCAAAAGAAACACTCACAAATGTTTCATTATTACAGCCAGATGCGGTATTTTTTTTTATCATTTCCTAATTTTCTTGAAGCTCATACTCCTTGCTTATGGACAAAAAGGGAAACAATATTTGCTGTAGTATGCATCCAAATAACATCTCATGTGTCATGATGTAGTATGCATCCATATAACATCTCATGTGTCATGATGTAGTATGCTTCCATATAACATCTCATGTGTCATGATGTAGTATGCATCCATATAACATCTCATGTGTCATGATGTAGTATGCATCCATATAACATCTCATGTGTCATGATGTAATATGCATCCATATAACATATCATGTGTCATGATGTAGTATGCATCCAAATAACATCTCATGTGTCATGATGTAGTATGCATCCATATAACATCTCATGTGTCATGATGTAGTATGCATCCATATAACATCTCATGTGTCATGATGTAGTATGCATCCATATAACATCTCATGTGTCGTGATATAGTATGCTCTTTATGTTTAGTATCGAGATGTCTTTTCCAAGATGCCACAGCGTGCTGTCATCCACTGTAGGAGCTAGCCGAGTTGGCAGTGTTCCCTAGCGTTTGGCTTTTCGTGGCAAGGCGCTGTACTAAGGAGTAGGGGGTTCGATCCTGCTTCGGACCGTATACTGTTCTTTGGTTTTTTTTTTCTGTTGTTTATTATTTATCATTTTTTCCGAGTGCTGTAAACATACCTCTTCCTCTGAATTGATTCGCTGATTACGCCTCGGAAGTTTCCCTCTATAATAATATTCATTAATTATTAATTGTCTCCTATCCACTGTATGACTAGTTTTGTCTTTTCTAAAGCGAACATATGTTATTCTTTAGTTATTTAATTAATCTGTCTTATTTCGGGCTCAACATTGCTTGTATAACTGACCATGCATCGGTAAGAACGACAATTTTTGGACTTGGGACCGCTTTGTGTGTTGAGAGTTTGTATGTCTATGTGGAGTGTCATTGCCTCTGCTCTAAAATGTGTGCACCTTTTGTCGGCCAGAAGAGAGTATGATTCTGTCTTTCCAACTGGGGTAGGTTATGTATTATAGATCTTTACTTCGATGATTCATTCATTCATTAGTTGTGTTACATTTTAGCTGCAAAAAATTATAACATTTTTTCAAATTTTTGCGGAGTCCGTACGAGGATATCGAGTTCCCTTGCCGGTCTGTGGACTACCGTTTAAGAGATCCTGGTTTAGGGAGACTACAGATTTAGTGCCCTTGTAAAAATATTGTCAGATGATGCGTTTTATTTCAGTGTGCACCTTTGGAGTCGGCAACCTATCTCACAACCGAGTGCTCTCAGGCCAGTGCTTACTATTTGTCTCCTGGTTATGGGTGATGTGTCTTGCTGGTTAAATCCATGAATGCGTGTTTATCAAGGGGTAATTGCCACTTATCAATAAGTATCTAATTAGCCGAATGAAGACATATTAAAATATTTAAATGCTACAACGAACCGGCTTATAATCACCATTGCACAGAAGAAATTCAAAATATCATGCCACGTCAAAAGGCGCAGCAAACTGAAAGGAACAATAATGGAAGATATGGTTCCCATCCTGGGCGACGCATCAGCGGCAGACCAGGGAGAAGCTGGTTTCAAGACATCAAGGAGATCTTGAACATGACAAATGAAGTGGCAGATCAAGCTAGAGACAGATTCTTTCAGTCGAGCTGTGGTGAATGCAACGTTCTGCAAAGGACATGCGACCTTATGATGATTAAATTAGAGCGAAAACATTTATTGTCTTATATTTCACCTTTCGATCTCGACTTACGCTTGTCGCTGCCGTTTTTGACAGCCTCATCTCAACTTTTACGAAGTGTCATAAGCTTTTGCTTATCAGCATAATCTGGACTTTCATATGCTTCAGTATTATCAATCTACTTATGTAAATGAAAGCTTATCAGTTTGTTTACGAGGTAACTTGTATCAACATTTTACATACGCAAGAGCAAACGCTAAGATTTCCAGCTTAGTTTCGTAAACCAAAAAGCGATAGGAAGAAAAGAAAAGACAGAAAAGCAAAGACACAGCAAAATCACCGACGTCATTTTCTTGTTACAATCTTTTCTATACGTCTACGAGACTGTCATTTTAGAATAGATAGTTATAGCAAAAGGGAGCCGCGATAGATCAGTAGTTAGTGAACTGGACTACACAGGAAAAGAGGTCGGGTTCGATCTTGACCGACGGCTTCAGGGTTCACTCAGCCTCAAAATGGGTATCGGATATTTTCTGGGAAAGTAAAGCGGTACGGGCGTAATATCGATCACATTACCTCAAAAATCATGTGCCGAAGGTCTGTAAAAATCATGGTTACTAAAACCATATTCCCTTGGCGTGACGGGGCTTTTTACTTTTACTTTTTTTAGTTATAACAAAAACTGTGGTAGGTTTTGAATGACCTACTATGACACATCGATTTATTGTCCCTGATAAAAAGCTAAATGTCAACGGTCACAACATAAACGATTTACGATATGCGATTGGACAGTCTTAATAGCATAGACAGAGAACGAACTACAAGAAATGATAGACATAATAGTAAAAGAAAACAACAAGAAAGGTCTAAGTTTGTATAGTAGGAAAACAGTAGTAATAGTCATATCGAAGAAACAATCATCACCATCATGCAACATTGAAATAACAGGACAAATCTGAGAAAGTGCAACGCGTCAAATTTTTGGGCACAATAATAACATCAGATGGAAGATGCACCACAGAAATAAAAAGCAGATTGGCTCTGGCCAAAATTGCATTTCAGAAAATGAAAAACGTCTTATATAACAAGTCTATGTCAATAGAAGTGAGAAAGAGAGATCATCGGTGCTACAGAGAGCCAATTCTGACCTATGGAAGCGAATTATGAACAGTAGACAAACAAATAAAAATCGATTAGAGACTACAGAGATGGTATTTCTCAGAAGAATGTTGAAAGTTCCCTCGACAGCGAAAAAGACAAATAGGTGCATTCTCAAAGAGGCCAACACTTAAATTAAAAACCATCAGAAAGAAACAGTCAACATTTTTCGGGCACATGATAAGAGGAAAGTTGAAATACGTGGTTCCAACTAGCAAAACACAGGGAAAGAGAGATAACCGACGATAGATACTAGATAGCTTGGTGTCATGGCATGGAAAACAATCAACAAAAGAATTGATACTGTGGATAGAAGATTGTGAAAGGACTTGATCGCCTACGCCAATCGGTGTGGCACATAATGATGATAGAAAGGTAATTATTGAGCTAGCGCATTAAGGAAAATACGATGGATATAATCTGATAAATCATTGAGAAGCAGAAGTGGAGCAGAATACTCACAGTGTTATTATTTAGATATAAATATACAATAAATCATTTTTAAAAATACTAGTAGACAGGGAGATATAGAAAAAATACTAGTGGACAGACAGATATGGAAAAATACTTGTGGATAGAGAGAGATATAGAAAAAAACTAGTGGACAGAGAGAGCTATAGAAAAATGCTAGTGGACAGAGAGAGATATAGAAAAATACTAGTGGACAGAGAGATATGGAAAAATACTAGTGGACAGAGAGATATGGAAAATTACTAGTGGACAGATATATAGCGGGAACAGAGAGATATAGAAAAATACTGTTGGACAGAGAGATAAAAAAAATACTAGTGGACAGTGATATGGAAAAATACTAGTGGGCAAAGAGATATAAAAAATACTAGTGGACAGAGAGATATAGAAAAATACTAGCGTACAGAGAGAGGTATAGAAAAATATTAGTGGACAGAGAGATAGAAAAATAGTAGTTGGCAGAGAGATAGAAAAATACAAGTGGACAGAGAGAGATATAGAAAAATACTTGGACAGAGAGAGATATAGACATATATTAGTGGACAGAGAAAGATATAGAAAAATACTAGTGGACAGAGATATATAGAAAAATACTAGTGGACAGAGAGAGATATAGAAAAATACTAGTGGACGGAGAGAGATATAGAAAAATACAAGTGGACAGAGAGAGATATAGAAAAATACTAGTGGGCGGAGAGAGATATAGACAAATACGAATGTGATGAATAGAAAACAGTGAAAACGAAATGGAACGACCAAACACGAGAAGTTCTTTTCTGGAAACAGATTGTTTTCTCCACTCCAAGGGAGGAAACCAAACATAGTCGTTTGTGCAATAGTTGATTTGCTGATTTGTGTCTTTCCATGAAGATAAATTTGTTCGTCTGTTTTACATTGAAAGTGATTAGCCAGAAGCTGTATCGTACAATTTAACAACGTATTTTGCGGGTTAATATTGAATTTTACATCCATTAAACTCTGTGAAATACCACAGAGATGGGACTTCTCAGAAAAATGTTGGAAGTTTCCTGGACAGCTATAAGGACCAATGAGAAAATTCTCAAAGAGGCCAACACAAAAAGGCAGCTCCTAAAATACATCAGAAAGAAACAATCAACATTTTTTTCTGGCACATCATGAGAAGAGAAAAGTTGGAATACTTGGTTACAACTGGCAAAGTACAAAGAAAGAGAGATCGCGGATGACAAAGAGAGAAAATATTGGATAGCTTAGAGTCATAGCATGGAAAACAGTCTACAACATAATTGATACGATGTACTGTGGATAGAAGATTGTGGAGGGACATGACCGCCAACGCCAACACGGTATGGCACATGATGATGAATAAACTCTTATATTTGCCGATCTTTGATCTTTTTGTTGCGACCATTAAGTTCTCAAATATCACACAAACATTGGCTTTAAGTAAACATGTTACGCACTTTAATTACATGTCCATTTTAAGAATGCGTGGGGTGTAGTAGGCTCAGGGCTTCATTATTCATAAATTCTGCAATATTTCCAATGTTGTAACTTAAATGCCATTTTTGACATGAAGACAAACAGCTGTGAAATGGGTAAGACAAAGATATTATTATAGAAATCAGGTGGAATGAGATAAAGGAGATGGGGAAGAAATGGAGATATCTTAAGGTAATGACACCAAACAGGAGGACGTGAGAAGTATAAGGTGGGAGACCTATGCTGTAAGTTGAAAGATAGAAGAAATAAAAGAACGAACACGGAACACACATCGTAAAGTGTATATCAATTTAAATAGAAATAACGTAAATAGTTATCAAGATTATATCCATTTTGGACATGTAAAAAACAAATGATGGAAAGTGCGTGACAGAAGTAAACAGAATAATAAGAATGGGGTGAAGCGATATTAAAAATATGAAAAAAATACTGACATCAAAACAAGTAACACCAGATCTAGAACGCATAACAATAAAGTGACATATCTACTCAACATTCATTAATGGACAGGAGCGCGTGGCGTTCGGTGTTCGAAGCCCGCGGTAGACAGAAAGGATTTTTTCTATCGGGGGTGAAATAAAAATTCTGAGTCTCACACGTCGTGGCGACTGCTTTGACCAAGCGGCCTTTATTTCCCTGGTTCTATCGTTGCCCACCGTCATACACCAGCAATGGTACTACGTGACGTAAAGATAGTTTTTTTTTATTTATTTATTAATGGTGCACAAATAAGGACATTAATTTAGAAATTGAGATCGTCAAATTTAGATTTTTAGAAGAACTGAGTTTAGAGAGAAGTTAACAAATGTTTGAAACAGGTGAAATTGACACAAAAAAAAGCTTTTTAACGCAAACCAAATAATATAAGTGAGTCATTTAGGACACATGAAGAGATACAATAACATACGCCATTGAAGGTCGTAGCGGTGGAGAAAATAGGAAGCAAACGAGGCAGAGACAGACATAAACAAACGTGGACTGATGACATGGATGAAAAGGCAGGAGAACCCTTGACCTTTGATGCGGAGACGGCTATTGATCCTCGAGTGCCTTCTCCGCAACGAAGGTTGGCTACCATGGATCGCCATTCTACTCTGTTTCTTGCTTAGATGGTGCAGGCTGTCATAGATTGACTTGTCCATCTTTTGACGTTACTCGTCCATTTTAGTCTTGGTCTGCCTCTGCCTCTTTTACCTTATATTTTTCCTTCCAATATTACTTTTAGTAGGCTCTTGTGTCTTTTAACATGCCCCAAAAGTTTCATTTGTCTTGTCTTAATTGTATTTAGTAGTTCTCTTTTTATTTTCAGTTGATGATGAAATATATGCTCCCAAATAATAATCAAACTATTATGTTTAGTAGCGACAATTTAAATTATAAAAAAAAGAGTTAAAAGTGGTATGTAACAGCCTTGCGTAGTAATTAACAAAACAAAAAATGTCGACGTTTCGGCCAAGTAGGCCTTCAGCTGCAACAACAAACAACAACACACAAATATCTATAAGGATATGTACACAAATGTGTACAAATGTGTTTAGTAGCACACAGCTATTTCAGTAACTATTTTTTTCTACAGCGGCTCATGCAAACAAATAAACAAACAAACATACAAACAAACACACGCATTTTGTATGGACTTGCTACACAGCGTTTACTCGTAAAGTAACACACATATAAACGTCACAAATCTAAAAGCAACACCCTGCCAGCTGTGTCAGCGGTTACAAAAGAGAAATAACACAATGAACACCATCATACTTAAATATTCATGACTGCATGAAGGCCTACGCATTGGTAAACAATCGGTGACGCTAAAATCAGCTCGACACAGCTAGAATGTTTCTACCAACATACACATAGAGGTGGCATCCATGAGTGAGCAGAAAACAGGACACAGTGACCACGGGGTGGGGGGGGGGGATAAGTAAGTAAAGAATTAGCCAGAAAAGAGAAAGTTATTGTGTTAAACATACGTTCAGATATAAGTAATTAAAATAACACGTGCGTAACGTTCAAAATAAAGATTGCAAATTCTGATTAACGTAACTGTGTTTGCGATAGAATAACTACTGAACACCTGTTACACAACATCTCAGGACGTGAGGGAAAAAATCCTTTAGCTTGTATTGATTATATTAGGACCATTTGTAAATTAAACTATTAGCCACACGGGTGGTATTAATATTCTTACCTGCATGCAAAGCCTGGACACCCATATGCCGAATTAAGAATGAAGAAAAGGAGAAAAAATTAAAATGTCGTGTTTGAATTAAAACTCTAGTCTTTCATACAGAGAACAAACAAACCAGGGTCAAGAAAGGGTGTATAACCACAACCGTCAACCGTAGCCAGCTAGAACTTTAATATCGCTGAAGACAAAAATACGACGAAGACGATGGCGCTGGAAAGGACATACATTGCAGGAACCAACTGAGAGTATAACATAAGCCCTTTTTTGGAGACCCCAAGGGAAGAAACAGAGGAAGGTCAAAATATACTTGAGAAGTCAGGTGGATGCAGAGGTAAAGAGGATAAGGAAAACATGAAACGATCGTTAAACAAAAATTGCAAGAAATAGAACGATTTGGAAAGTGTTTGTTGAAGAACAATGTATCATTGAGAGCAGAAAAGAAGAAGAGGAGGAATACATTTTCATTCATTTATTTATTGAGTGCCGTCTCCAAACATGGGGCACCATTCCGTTCTGTCTGTTGCTCTGATAGTGCAGGTTGTCATAGGCTGACTTGTCCATCTTTTGATGTTACTCGTCCATGTTAGTCTTGGTCTGCTTATTTTACCTTGTATATTCCCTTCCAAGATTACTTTTAGTAGGCTGCTGTGTCTTTCAACATTCCCCCAAAATTTCATTTGTCTTATTTGAACTGTGTTTAGTAGTTCTCTTTTCATTTTTAGTTATTGTAAGACTGCATCGTTTCTTTTCTTTTCTTTCTATTCAATTCATCCTATTCTTCCATCAATCCACATTTCAAAAGCTTCAGTTTTCTGTTCTGTTTTCTTGTCTAATGTCCATGTTTCGGCACCATACAGAAATGTTGAGAAGATGTAACATTTTGATATTCTTAAATTCACTTTTAGCCCTGGTGTTATTTGTTTTGATGCTGGTTTATTTCTCGCGGCATTAAATTATGTTTTACCATTCCTATTCTTTTGTTTATTTAATTTTTTTACATTTTCCATCACTGGTTATATGTTCAAGGCAGTTACAGCTCTGAATAGTCTCCAGGTGCATTCCTTCAACTTTGATATCCACTCGTTGGTTTTTAATCCTATCTTTGTTTATGATTATAGTTTTAGCCTTTTTTTTAATTCATATCTAATTCATATTTTTGGCTTGTCATGTTTATTTCATTAGCAATTGTTATAGATCTTTGTGATTTTCTGCTAGTAACTCAGTGTCTTCAGCATATCTTGTGTTATCGATTATCTTTCCATTAATGTCGAAGCCTGGCATCTCTGTGATGTTTTTAAAGATTTGCTCAGTGTATAGATTGAACAAGTTTGATGGTAGGATGCATCCCTCTTTTACTCTTTTTTTTTTTTAAATGTAATTTTAACAATTTTCACAAGGAAAAAAAGAAAACTACACATTATTGGAGGATCCTTGATGACGCCCCTAAACACATGACGTGCCCCGGCCAATTGCCCAAGTTGCCGGTACCTCGAGCCTGCCCTGTTGGTATATCATGTAAGAAACGCACCAACGAGAGCATTGATAAAGTAGAATACTCGATTGTTCATTACCTATGGAAGTTAAAGAGACAGAGCATAGTAAAGGCTAACTAGAGAATGTTGAGGTCTCGGACTGTTAGACATATCAGCTAAAGTATCACCTGCACACCGATGACACGTCCTGCGCTCATCATCAAGTACCGAGTCTGCTGGCGTAGGTGTCATGTCTCACCACAACTTTCGATCAAGACAGTGATTTTATCATTTCTGTTGTTGACCTTCAGCCAAGCCATTCTCTTAAGCTGTCTGTTATCTTTTCTCTTTGCTTCCCTCTATCTCTTCGTCTCTCAATTTTCCCAGTTGTTACAATATATCCCAGCTGTTCTCTTCTCATTACATGGCCAAAAAATAATAATTGTTTCTTTCTAATACTGGAAATATTAAATTCTAATAATAGCGCTTTTTTTGCTTTTTTTTTCTTGTCTATTGTCCATGATTCACATCCATATATTAAGACTGACTCTACATAACATTTAAGAACTCTTTTTCTTGTTTCTATTGAAACGCCTTAGACTCACAACGGTTAAAATGAGAGATGCATATAAAATCATGTCTGTGTTTAAATGCATTAGTATTATCGGCGCTTTGTGTTCCAAAGATTCAGTCTCTCAATTTCTGTATATCTAAATTCTCTGCTCTCATTTTCAATATTTATATTTCCTTTTCTAATTATCTATATGTACATCCCTTTCTCCAATTTTCTACATTAAGATTTGAACGACTATAAAACATTATATAGAAATAATGAATTAGAGAAAGGAAGTAAAGTACAAGACTTGAATCTCTCTCTCTTCTCTCTCTCTGCGATCAAGACTCAATCAGAGTAGGATTCCAGACTCTCTCATGAAGTCAGCTGTCTGTTTAAGCGAATCGATTGCCCTATATAGTTTTTTTTTTCCAGGGTGGGTGGCGTGGATCACATTGCCCTTCTCAGGTCTGTGTACTGGGGGCAATCCTGTAGAACATGTTTTGTAGTCATATTGTCCAGTGTACAGTGGCATAGGCTGTTTGTTCCTATTTTGAATTTGGTGAACATGTGATTTCACATTCTATTGTGGCCATTGCGTAGGCGAAGTATGATGACTTGATCCCTCCTTGATAGTTGGTGGTATCCGTCACTCTCGTTATGCTTTGGGTGTTCTCGTTTCAATTTTTCATGGAACTGACCTTTGAGGATGGATTTGGCTTCATCATAACTGAGCGGATGGTTCTCTTGTGGTAATCTCCCTCTTTAGCTAATTTGTTTGCACATTCGATCCCGTGTATTTTACAGTGTGATGGTATCCACTGAATGACTACTCTCTGGCGGTTATTGCATAGTTGGTCCAGGGTTGTTCTCAAGTCATCTAGTTCATTGTTCTTGGGGCTTTTTAGAGCTGATAGTACCGACAGAGCATCAGTCAGAATCACCAATTTATTGTGCATGTTATTTTTGTGTTGAGTAGCCAGTGTTGCAGCATCTCTGATGGCCTCAGTTTCTGCTTTAAAGTTGTTTGAGAATTTTCAAGTAGCTAATGACTTGGTGATCTTGTCCTGGTTATTCAGCGTCAAGAACACACCTCCCCCTCCATTTCTGGTGGCATTTTTAGCAGATCCATCTGTGTATATGTGGGACCAAGAGTCCTGTGGGTAGGTATCGTGTATGTGTTTTTCTGCCAGTCTGATTGATTACTTGTTAAAACGTTGCACTGTTTTCTGCGCCAGTGGCCCAGTGCATCCGATTTCAGCCAGCATTCAGGTTTGCTTTTCTTAGCCTTTGATTGTCCCCAACCTTCCTGCAAGGCAGAAGATCATCTTTCCTGTAGGGGGATTCTGCCCTTAGATTCGACCCTCCCAGGCTTGCGAGCACCATTTGCCCAAGCTTGATGTAGTAATTAGTTAATCAGAGTTTTCGCAAAGTAGGTCAAAGAAGGTGTTGATCTCCTTCTGCGTTAGTGGACGCATGCTTGTTTACTAATTTAGTTCATTTAAGGTTACAAATTGTCTGATGAAACAATCTGTAACAACTTGTCTGGTGAAACAATCGGTTACAACTTGTCTGGTGAAACAATCGGTTACAACTTGTCTGGTGAAACAATCGGTTACAACTTGTCTGGTGAAACAATCGGTTACAACTTGTCTGGTGAAACAATCGGTTACAACTTGTCTGGTGAAACAATCGGTTACAACTTGTCTGGTGAAATATTCAGTTACAACTTGTCAGGTGGAACATTGTGCTAGTAAAAGCTAAACTATAACGACGGCCATTGAGAATGAACGAAATTCTGCAAATTTAGATCTTGGTCGTTGGGCTTTGTTCAAACGTAAACAAGCGTCCATCTTGCTGCGTCCATCTTGGGACTTGAATCAACTTCTTAGCACGCGAGTTTTCATCCACATGTGCTCTGCCACCTATCCAGAAGTGTTCAGAGACTTCTGGGTAGTGTCGCTGCATGCATCGAAACTCACGATGTGAGGTAGCATTCCTCACCTTCCCCGAGTACTATCCTTGTACCCATTTCTGCCAGAAGCGTGGTTGACCGCGGGGATATTTTTTTTTTGCAACCACGAGTAGAATTCACACTGCTTCCAGCGGGTATCGAACACGGGTTGTCGGAACGTCAATAGCTGAGCCAGGTGGTTTTCCCAATTAAATAACACAACATGCATGTACGCACGCACTAATCTTTAGTTATAGTAATAATCAGTAGACTAAACTACAAGACGACACACACAGCATAAAGTGTAATAATATTTTATTTCAACTGTAGTTGTGGCAAAAAAAGAAAACGAATCTGTACATTATTTCTATATGATGGGTTTAAATAGTGAAAAATTTGAGCTTAAATGCTAATTATATTTATGATTATACACTTTTCTTTGTTCTACATTTCAAAGTCACTCATGAGACACCAATTAAATGTTTCCTTTCACAAACACTACATTTTTAAAAAGCGCTCTGGCTAACCTAATTACTGTAACTCTTTTAAATCGTTTTCCATATAACAAACAAGATCATATAACAAACAAGATCTGTTCTTAAAAAATAATCTTTCTAAAAAGTTAAAACAAGTGACTAGGAACAGACATCGAAGCATATTTCACACATTGATTACTACAGTGTTTAAGACAATAACTATAAAGGTAAAGGTACGAGACTTGAATCGACGTCTTACAACGCGGGGTTTTTATCCATGTGTGTTCGGCCGCCTATCCAAAAGTGTTCGGAAACTACTGTCTAGTGTCGCCTCAAGTATTGTAACTCATGAGCGAGGCGGCATTCCTCAATACAATACGATAACTATAATGCCTTACATGAGTAGAAATAATATGAAGTGCGCATATGTACCGGTTAAAGACAGGTGGTTGATCAAGGAAAGCAACCTGAATTAACACAAATGACTTCTTGAAACTAATTAGCGATAGCTTTGTTTTTCTTTAATAATTCAAATTATTCAATACGATGAAGCTGAGTACTTAGTAGTACTGAGTGATTATATCAATTCCTTAATAGAAAGAAACTACAGATAAATTAGTTCGACCACGTGATAAGATAAAAAGACCAAAACTGAATACAGCGAGCTTTAAACAAACGAAACGTTGCGAGAACACCAGACTCAAGGACCGACCGCGAAAAGATGTACTGAAGGAATATTACAAACACTAAGAAACATAACAGTAGCAGAAGTCAACATAAAAGGAAAAGACCACAGAATATATCTCCCCCCGACGCTGAAAGGGAAATGAGGAAGCACAGAAAAAAAGAAGAAATTCTGCTAATTTTCTTTTCAACAATATTAGTCGGTAGTAGTGTACACCTTTTGAGTGTTGCTATTACATTATAAACATAATATTTTAAACTTCCACTATATTGTAGTATATTAAGTTACAAGAAATGTTGGACATTATAGTGAAAGAAAGCAAAAATAAAGGACTCGGTCTTAATAGCAAAAATATAGAAGTAATGATAACAACAAAGAAAAAGACATCTCAGTGCAAAAAAAAAGGCAAGTGGAACAATATTAAAACAGGTAAATGAATTTAAATATTTGGGAACTTTGTTAATCTCAGACGGAAGATGTACAACAGAGGTGAGATGCAGAATGGCTCAGGCAAAAGCAGCTTTCCAAAAAATGAGGAGGTTACTAGTCAATCCATTTTTGACAATAGAAAGAAGAAAAAGAGTTCTTAAATGTTACGTAGAGCCAGTCTTAACATTTGGATGTGAATCATGGACAACAGGACAACAGACAAGAAAATCACTGGAGTCTGTAGAAATGTGGTTTTACAGAAGAATGTTGAGAATACCATGGACAGCTAAGAAGATTAATTAAAATGTTCTGAAAGAGGCCAAAGCAAAAAGAGTAGCTAATTTCCAATATTAGGAAGAAACAATAATCATTTTTTTGGCGACGTAATGAGAAGAGAACAACAGTAATATATTGTAACAACTGGATAAATTGAGAGACGAAGAGATACAGAAAAGCAAAGAGAAAAAGTACCAGACAGCTTAAAAGAATGTCTTGGCAGAAGGTCAACAACAGAAATGATAAATAACTGTTGAGATCTAAAGTTGAGGAGAGACATGATCACCTACGCCAGCAGGCCCCGTACTTGATAATGATGATGATGATATTGTGCTATCCTTTTTTTTGAGGTGCTATGTTGCTCTAAAGTACACGAAGTCTTGGCTATCAGGTCAGCAGACAAAGCTTAACGGTAGCGTTGCGCGACGAAACGTGCGTGACAATAATGTGTTAAAACCAGAGAAATTGAAGCGAGCTGGCTTGATCTAACCATAGATTTAGAAACGTGTAATTTAATTCACGTGGAAGTTAGGCGATTCCACGTCACATCGTGTCATGTAAGTTAGCGTCTCCGCTTCCATGATTAGCCGCAGCGGATTTCTGTTATTTTCTCTATATTTATTTGTACTCTTAGTCCATTCAGATCAGGCACGTTGTTGAATTCCTTGTGTCGTTTTTTTCCTTTTCTTTTTCTTGCGATCTCTTTCTTCAACTATCCATCTCATTCCGGCCCCCTAATATGACCATCAATACGATTTAACACCTCTTTACACTTGTCACAAAGTACTTGTAGGAAAAAATAATAGTCAATAGACAACGATATCAGAATACGATGGCTAAACATTGAAACTAACTGGGGATTGAGTTAGCAACATTAGTAATAATAGTAATTATTTTCCTGTATATGTGTCGCAACTATAAATTGGCAAGTTTTATTGCACATACTATTTATAAAAAAAACATGAATTGAAAGAATAGTCTGAGAAGAGTTGTAAAATGTCATCATAACTAATAAAAAGCAATGTGAAAGAAGAATGACAAAACAAATAAAACGCGACAAAACAAAAAAAGGGTGACTCAGAAATATTTATGTCATATTGAAAAAATGGAAACAGAAGAGAGAAAAAAACAGGAGCAAAAAACGTGACCTATCATGGGAACCCCAGATGAATATCGTTCACTTTGAAAAGAAATGAATAAAGAACCTTACTGTTATTCAATATCTTATAATTAACTACACGTGTTTATGTCATTTTTAAGTCACTAAAGCAACAGTAAAGCTCTTTATTCATTTCTTTTCAAAGCGAACTATATTCATCTGGGGTTCTATGATAAGTCAAGTTTTTTGCTCCTGTTTTTTTTTGTTTGTCTTTCTTCTGTTTCCATTTTTTCAATATGACATAAATTGTTCTGTGTCACTCTTTTTGTGTTTTGTAGCTTTTTATTTGTTTTGTCATTCTTTTATAAATATGCATTTATAAATATTGACAACGCTCTAACCGAGTAGATTAAAGCAAACGCCAAGCCGTATTAAAATATATCTTTTCATTACATGGCGGTTGCTGAGAAGTGCAGGATAATCTTTGAACATCCAAACGCCACACTAATGGATTGTGAAGATGTAGTTAGAATAAAGTGTCTGCGAGTAAATAACAGAATGAGATCATGCTTTTCAATGTAAATTTGAACAAAAGCGAACCATTAAATTAAGTAATGTCCAAATACAGAATAATCTCAGCTGATAAACAGATTCACAAGTTAAATCACCGGCTGAACAAGTTGACACGGTTTAATAATTGAAAATGAATATTAACTTCAACTTGATATGTCTGCACTCCATTTCGCTTGTGAAAGATACAAGATGAGAATTAGCAGGTCTAAGTTAAAAATTATGAAGATAAATAGATCACCTGCTTGCTGCACTTAACACTCTTGCCAATTGTGCCAAGTTTAACCAAGTTCAGGACATGAAGGAATTAGGAATAGAAACTGTTCACACAAGATTGATTATTCTATCAAGAAAACGCATCAGCAAGTCAGAAGTTCAAAGGCTATACCACCTGTTGCCATTACACACATACTCAAACATCAAATTGTAAACTAAAGAACAAGCGATGTAAACAGAAGGTCTTTGGGTCTTTGCCAACCTTATATTATCAATGGACTTTTCGAAGAAATACAAAAAAATAGATAATATCACGTTTGATGAAATGATTGTGTGAAAACCATTAATGTCATTAGTGTGATCATGACTTGATATGAAGTTAGACATGGGGAAATAAATGCTAAAATTAAACTCTCAACTTCAAAAAACAGGATAAGGCTTCTCACAATGACCTAAGGTATGTGATGGCTATATTTGCATTGACCCTGTAGACCAATGACCAGCGGTGTTCTTTATATTTGATATAGTAGGTATTACTTCACACCTATTTCATATCTCATAAATATAATCTCTGGTACCCTTTGTTAGAGGCTTTGTCGTGAACCCCGACCTAAGCTATGTCAGTTTAATATGTGTATATATGGGCATATGTTGGCCTTGTAACGAGAAAATGTAATCCCTCAAACGGGAACAGGATGGTAAAGTACAAAATAAAGAGACCAGCCTAGAAAAACACTAAATAGAACATTGTGCTGAGAAGCTACAAGAGCAGGTTTCATCTCCCTTAGTGAGGTTGAGAGGTACCTTCCAGAACAGGGAACGTCTAGCGAGATACATTGCGGACCATGTGCAAAATTTGACACTTAATAGTAAAGACCGTTGCACATGGGGAGTTTATAATTTCTGCACTATATGCCGTCTACGGCTTGAAAGGGCCAGATATTTCAATATTGGTTTGATCAAGCATCCCCCGAGTCGTGAGTGCACTTGAGAAAATAAGAAGACAAGTCGTTTCATGAGATAAAGCCAAACCAGCAACTACGAACCTACAAGAAAAACTAAAGGATTCCCTTCGTGTCTTAAGCCAAGATATAAGGGGAATATGAGGGACATTGATAATTTCTTCTGTACCATTAGGACCGCGATCCTCTCTTCTGTATCGTTGACATCTCGATCCTTCTTTCCGTACAATTGGGATCTCGATCCTTCCGTCCGTACCATTCGGACCTCGCTCCTTCCTTCCGTACCATTGGGATCTCGATCCTTCCGTCCGTACCATTGGGACCTCGCTCCTTCCTTCCGTACCATTGGGATCTCGATCCTTCCTTCCGTACCATTAGGACCTCGACCCTTACTTTCGTACCATTGGGACCTAAACCTTTACTTCCATGTCGTTGGCACTTCGATACTTACTTCCGTGTCAATGAATCTAAATCCTTACTTCCGTGCCGTTGGGACCTAAATCCTTATTAACGTGCGATTGGGACCTCGATACTTACTTCCGTGCAATTGGGACCTAAACCCTTACTACCGTGCGATTGAGCCATCGATCCTACATGGAGCAACATCTCCATGCTTTGACAGGGATAGGTGTTCGCATTTTTCATTATACCTTGTCGTGTTTCTGACGAAGACCTTGACCAAGGCATCATAATTTAACTTTTCCATCTGTGTTTTAGCTATTTGATACAAGTTTATGTCAATTGTTTATGCTCTATACCGCCTTACTGGCGGCCCCGCACGAAACATTAATGTATATATTATATTTTATATGTGTACTTATCTCTATTTGAATAAATCTACACCTAACTTATTTTGCACATCCATCATCAGATTTAACGTCGTTTCTATGTGCTTAAATTAATTTACTTATTGTATACTGTTGTTGAAACGTTTAAGTAACTTTATATGTGCATTTTAGACAAATATGTTGTCTTTGTTGCGACCATTACTAGAATTACTTCTGCCTTGTTCTTAAGTCTTTAGAACTAGGGCCTTTATTTTTCTTTAAATTCACGCATTAATAGGAAGCAGTGGATTGATTGTCAAACAGGTAGACCTGGATAGATTCTTGGCACGTTGAAGAGTTTTACTATAAGTGTGAATTTAACGATATACTAGGTATTTTAGTTAGTCCGTCGATCAGTTAATTATCATTCATTTTAGACGTCAGACAAATATGTAAATTCTGAGATCACGTCTTGAGTTTGCTCCTTAGCTAGAGCTATTTGCTGCTTTACCAGCTTTCTTGGATTTCTTTCAAAGCGACCTAGTCTGGCGTATCACTTCTCATTTCCTATACTGTTAGCCCGATCATAGTCGTCAAAAATGTACATTAATTAGTGGCTACATTCGAGTTCCAGACTAGCTTTCAAGCTCTTCCTTATCTCCGCCAGACTCACAAAATGAGATAATGACTATTGTTTATTAAGTCGAATGTGGAACCAACGGAACGCTCAAAATAAGCCCTGCGACGTAGAAAATGCAGCTTGAAGCCTGCATAAAAAAAAGACGATATTTCTCCATGGTTACTGATCTCAAAGTAGTTCACTATGTTTGCCTTGTGTTATCTGAGTCACACGAGAGAATGTATTAAAGTTAAACGTTTGAAAGATAATGTGTCAGTTACAAGTTACGGCGTGATAATAAATAATAAATAAGACATTACCGTCACACAATTTTTGAAACAATAAAAATAATGATGCTTTTAAAAATAAAGGGCTCTTCGCACGTTGATGCTTTTGTAGAATATGATTGCGTGTCCGTAGTTGTTCAATGGCCAGTGACATGGTATATTTTGTGGGTGATGTGGTCGATATCAAGCCAGGCCGCCGTTCTTTCCCATTAACAAATGTTACCCATTTTGAAGGTGGATAGGCTACGCATCCGTGTCGGCCTGAATAAAATAGTCACATCTTGAAATTGAACGTGGACACCTTCGGTCAACAGTTAGTGCTCTAACTTCTCGCCCACAACTTTACAATTTCAACATTACTTTTTCCCAATAAAATGTTTATTTTATCAGCGTTTAGAGATGGAAAAAAAGGAAATGAGCGAGACATTTTGAAAATTCTTAGCGATACACAATGCATTCCAGTGAAGCCAAAAGGGCAAGGAATCCCCCTGGAGACTACTAGGTTATAAATAAACAAACATATATTTTGATGTGAGAGCCGCGATAGCTCAGTGGTTAGTGAACTGGACTACAAAGGACAAGAGGCAGGATTCGATCCCGACCAACGGCTTCCGGGTTCACCCAGCCGTAAATGAGTACCAGATTTATCTGGAAAAGTAAAGCGGCACGGGCGTAATACCGAACACATTACCCCAAAAATCATGTGCCGAAGGTCTGTAAAGTTTATGGTCACTAACATCATATTCCCTATGCGTCACTTGGCGTGACGGGGCTCCTAACTACTTTATATTGTAATGTCTTCATTAAAATGTCTGTCTCACAGTCATCTCTGCGTGGTCGAGCTTGTCTATACGTTCATAGGACCGAGCTTAACAAGAAGCTCTTAACTCAAAGAAATCATCATGTAATGCCAAGCCACCAGTATGATCAAGCCACCAGTATGATCAAGCCACGTGTGACACAAAATCAACCTTGTTCCATGCGCCAAAATTAAATTCACGTCCACAGATGTTTCCTGCTGATATTTCATTTTTTGATAATACTTGTTTCGGAAATGTAATACCTCTATACATTTTAATAGTACATTAAAACTATGTAATAAAGGTAATTTTAAATGTTATTCACATTTGTGGTTTAGTTTTGAAGTGACATATTCTGTGTTAGAGTTAACAGATAGTTTTATTTTATGTTTCTCGTATTTTATAGGAAAACTGTTCATTTGTATTTTAATACCTATCCTGACTACAAAGGATAAGTTCAGAAGAGAGCACGAATTTCATAGCCAATGTGATTAACGATTTTCCATCGATATATTTCATATATAGTCATTGTTAATGTCGAACAGAATGATACTGCTTGTACGTATCCCCATGAAAACATTAAAGTAAGAGTGTTTGTAAATGTGTCTCATTTGTTTGTGATCGTGATGTGAGAGTTTGAGCTTTGAACTACAATAGGCCGTTTGGCCCAACTGAGCGCTTTAGTTTCTAATGTTGGTGTGTGTGTGCGTGCACGGTTCATTACTGCGGGTGTGTATATATTTTTTACTTGGGGTGGGGAAAAGGGGGGTGGTGGGGTTAGTATGTGACACAAGAATGCACAATGGCTGCTGGGTGGTTGACACAAGAATGCACAATGGCTGCTGGGTGGTTGACACAAGAATGCACAAAGGCTGCTGGGTGGTTGACACAAGAATGCACAATGGCTGCTGGGTGGTTGACACAAGAATGCACAATGGCTGCTGGGTGGTTCACACAAGAATGTACAATGGCTGCTGGGTGGTTCACACAAGAATGCACAATGGCTGCTGGGTGGTTGACACAAGAATGCACAATGGCTGCTGGGTGGTTGACACAAGAATGCACAATGGCTGCTGGGTGGTTGACACAAGAATGCACAATGGCTGCTGGGTGGTTGACACAAGAATGCACAATGGCTGCTGGGTGGTTGACACAAGAATGCACAATGGCTGCTGGGTGGTTGACACAAGAATCACAATGGCTGCTGGGTGGTTGACACAAGAATCACAATGGCTGCTGGGTGGTTGACACAAGAATGCACAATGGCTGCTGGGTGGTTGACACAAGAATGCACAATGGCTGCTGGGTGGTTGACACAAGAATGCACAATGGCTGCTGGGTGGTTCACACAAGAATGCACAATGGCTGCTGGGTGGTTCACACAAGAATGCACAATGGCTGCTGGGTGGTTGACACAAGAATCACAATGGCTGCTGGGTGGTTGACACAAGAATGCACAATGGCTGCTGGGTGGTTGACACAAGAATGCACAATGGCTGCTGGGTGGTTGACACAAGAATGCACAATGGCTGCTGGGTGGTTGACACAAGAATCACAATGGCTGCTGGGTGGTTGACACAAGAATCACAATGGCTGCTGGGTGGTTGACACAAGAATCACAATGGCTGCAACATATTTATCGTGGAAGTTTCCACCAGGGTAGATGAAAAGTTAGGCCTCTTGTGCTAACAATAAGTAGGAATGAGCAAGAATAAACGATATACTGTCTCAATATACACACATATGTTGTTGCGTTCGCCAGCTTTCAACTCTGACGAAGTCCCTAGAGACTAGGAACTGAGTTTTGCGTGTTAATCCATTTTTTCCTGGCAGCCGCGTGCACAGTGGTCCCTCGCCGCACATGCAGATAACTCCGACTTCGGAGGTACTCATGTTTTTTCCGTTGATGAGTAACTGGTGGTTGTCGCAGAGAGAAATCATAAATAAAAATTCCAACCAGTATAGCCGAGATTTGAACCCACAACCTCTCTGTTCCGAGGCTGACGTCTTGCCTCAAGACTAATCAGTCCCCCATGGACTTGGAATATGAAGAAACTGCAACAAGGAACACCTTTCATGCATAGCCTGCAATGGTTCCTGCCGCCTATCCATTTATACCAGAAATTCACGTCCTCCCGAAAATGATAATCGTCATATTTCTTTAAAAATGTGTAGCGCTTGATGATGTTAGACCATCGTTGTTGACTCCAATTTCAAACATATAAACACACAGTCGTCAGATTATCCCCGTCGCACATAAAACAACAGACCGTAAGATTAGCGTACGGTCGGTCTAGGGATTTACGATGGGCCATTTCGATGACTTGGCACACACAGCAATGCAAGCACAGCAATGACGCACCCTTTAGATTCTTGATTACTCTAGTGAATGTAGCCTACGACGAACGGAACACGGTGCAAATTCCCTAAAGAGATAAAACTGCGGGTGACGAAGCAGTTCACATTTAATGAGAACATATAAATAATTTGCGTCAAGCAAATCCATCAACAGTCATGAACAGCACCAATGTTACGTAAAGCGCAGAACAAGCCTAGACGATGAAAGGTCGCATTCACAACTCTTGATTTGTCGAAAATGAAATATTGCCGGCGCATTAAATTGTTTTATCGGCGCAGATGTAATAAGTAGATCATCATCTTGATTTTAACGCAAAGGAGTGCAAATTAGAACCGAAATTAATCAGACATCGAATGCACTTTCTGCAGCGATCGAGAGGACGTGGACTAGATCCGCCATCTTAGAAACGGAAGTCATACACACATATTAGGCCGCAGTAAAGCTGAGTTAGTAATGAAAATAATAATAATAATAATAATAATAATAAAGTGTATGTTGCAGCTTTACGAGAAAAAGACGGAAGAAAGTAAAAGGTTTCTACCCATGCCTTCATCAGTAACCTAAACAAAACGAACACGAAATAAACACAACAGTTAGTCAAATGTACATCATAGTAATGGTATTTATCCAAAGCCAGAAATGGCGTTCTCTCGCACTGTCAGTTATAGAAGGCGGTCAAGTCTTTAATTAAATAGATCATGAATGAACTAGTGGTCACATTTGCACACCTGCAAGATCAGCGGGGGTAAATAAAGAATGGTTCTAAACTTGGAAAAGACAAGAGGACAAAGACAGATCAAGGTTGTTTAAGAGCATGCAAATTGCTATTAATTTGGGTTTAAAAAACATTGACATTTCAGAAAAGAGATAATGATCTTCACCCCTGTGGTCAGTATCTAGGAAATAAAGAATTCATTCTCCAGTCAAACATCTTCTACACTACAGCTTGAAACTAATCCTGGTCTAAAGAGACAGTTCCGAAAGACAAGATCATCCCTTTTTAGTGTGAAAAAACTGGACCCGTCAAAACCGGTAGCCGTACAAGTTAGGATCTGCCGCTCTCCAGAAGTTAACCCCTATACTATAATACAAGACAGTAGGGTAATGTGGTTGGTATTACACCCGTGCCGCTTTACTTTCCCAGAAACAAATTCGGTAGGCTGAGTGAACCATGAAGCCGTCGATCAGGATATAATCCGACCTCTTGTCTTTTGTACTCCAGTTGACTAACCATTGAGCTATCGTGGCTCCCAAGATGTCATGTATAAACCCCGGTTTTATCAAAGATGTGTTTCCGTCTTACTTATGACAATTTGAGAAGTCGAAACATTTCTTATTTAGTCCTGTTTTATAACCATAAAGTTGTAACACACAATTTATAGAACACTATTCTTCTCTTTCTCTGGTATTCCTCAACCTGTGTCTGTTCCAGGTTCCAGGTAACACATTCCTACCTGTGCCTGCTCGGAGTTTCGCCTGAAGAGCCATCAGTGTCGTGGAAAAGTATAAATTGCCTATACTAAACACGTTGACAACGTCGCTTCTCGAATAAATTATTTTATGGGCGTGTTACTAAATATTAAAGGAAAATATTCGCGAACAAATAGTTATCGTGTCACCTGACACACATCCATCCTGTGTATTTAATATACTGGTCGTTGCAAGTAGAGACTTTACCTGTAGTTCTCTCCGTCAGACACACTCACATGTGCTTAATTTCTTTTCATATATCAGCTAAATTGTACGTTTTGGTTTCTGTAGCTCGATGTTTAGAGACATGACTGATTGTTTCTCCCCAATAGTAATTTTTTTTTAGCCACGGTCAGCATCATCAAGTACCATACCGGTTAGTGTGATAGATAATGTCCTTCCACAATCTTCTATCAATCGTGCATGGTATCAATTCTGTTGTTGACTGTTTTCAATGCCACTACACCAAGCTATTAAGTATTTTCTCTCTTTGTCGTCCGTGATCTCTCTTTCCCTGTATTTTTCCAGTTGTAACCAAGTATTCTAACTTTCCTATTCTCATGATGAGCCCGAAAAATGTTGATGGTTTCTTTCTTATATTTCTTAGGGTCTCCTATTTTGTGTTGGACTTTGAGAATTTCCTTGTTGGTCTTTTTAGCTGTCCATGGAACTTCCAACATTCTTCTGATAAATTCCATCTCTGTGGCCTCTAATTGTCTTTTCATTTGTTTTCTTACTGTCCATGATTCGCTTCCATAGGTCAGAATTGGCCGATATAGCACCGATGGACTTTCTTTCTCGCTTCTATTAACCTATTGCATCCTAATGACGTAATACATCAGACGTCATTTTCTGAAATGCTATTTTGTCCTGATCTATTCTGCTTTTTTTTCTGTGGTGCACCTTCCATCTGATATTGTTATTGACCAAAAGCCATACAAACAAAGTAGTCATGGGTTTTTTCTCAAAAGAAAAAAAAAACTCGTAGATTTGGTTTAGTGTACGGTTGGAGCACTAGTGGACTTGTTCGATGTGCAATCAAAACGATGTGTCAACTAAACAAAACTATAAGGTTAAGCAAATCTGAAAACAGAATAATGTCTTTAGTCGTGATGACGGCATTTTGCTTCTGCTTTGGCTAATTACTATGACTTTTTTGGATATTCATTTCCTTATTTTACTGACTGCAACTTGTTCTTGATTTTTGTTCGCGATCTATTTCATTTATGAAAACTCTTATCCAATCATCAAATGATGCTTGTGTTTTGCTCATCTTCCTAATTCCTGACTTTCCTTCGATGTCTCAACAAAAATGTGTCTGTGTTTCTGTTAAATAAAAGAGAACAGATTGTCTTTTGTAACCTTCCATTTGGCATGACTTTCTGATCAGCAATATTTTACGTCACGTATCGTTTATTGTTTGTTCTCAGCATACATGAATAGTTAACACAGACGCTGTACAATCTAAAGTGCCATCTCATTCATTGTGATAAGCTCTTGTGTGGTCTGATCCTCACTAATAATTGATAAGATAAGGAACCTCAGCATGATTCATGTACTCTTGTCTCAGTTTTCTTTAATTGTTCAATGTTTGTGTAATAAATTAGGATGTTTTCACGTAAACTTTGGGTTATGTCCTCAGAAGAGCTCCATAAACATTCACAAGAACTGCTATAGAGCAGACATCAGAGATTATGAAGACAAACAATTTGCAGACGAGGGACAAGCCGATGGAGAAATGTGAAAACAGAGATAGCGTATATAGTCAGACCTGTTTTAGGAAAAATAGAATGTGGATGTTCAAAGTAGTGAATATGTCCGTGTTGCATTAGCGTGCAGGCAGCTCTATACTATTTTATCGGTTTATCACCCGACTGGGCTACCGACGTTCGGACAACCCAACTTCCATTCCAGCTGGAAGCAGCGTGAGTTGTACTCGTGGTTGGAATTTTAAAAAAATACCTCCGTGGTCGACCCAGCCGCTGGCAGAAATGGGTACTAGAGTAGTAATCAGGGAATGTGAGGAATGCCACTGCACATCGTGAGTTTCAATGCTTGAAACGACACTATCCAGACTCCGAACACTCCTAGATAGGCGACCGAGCACATATAGGTGACAACTCGCGTGCTAAGACGCCGATTCAAGTCTTGTACTCTACCATTACTTTTATCGATTTGTGATTAAGGAGAAGAAGAAATTCTCACAATGTTATTTTCATTAAACAAACATTATTTATTCCTGCTGCAATTTCAGTTTAGATGTTTATTCGACTCACACGAATTACTGCAATTTGTTGTTTATTTATTTGTGTGTTTGATAGCAGGACTTTTTCATTCATTCATTGGATGCCATCTCCACATCAAAGGTTGGCTTCCATGGAGCGCCATTTTATTCTATTTCTTGTCTTGATGGTGTACCTTGCCATAGGTTCACCTGACCACCTTTTGATGTTTTCATTACACTCTTGGTCTGCCTTATACTTTACCTTCCAAGATGGCATTTAGAAATGCATTTTGTTTATTCACATATCCAACAAATTTCAGTTGTCTTTTTCAAATTGTTATGCAGTTCTTTTTTTTATTTTCAGCTGATTCAGAACTTCCTTGTTTGTCTTCTTTGCTTTCCACCCAACTCTCCGTATTCTCGTAAAGATCCACATTTCAAAGGCTTCAATTTTCCGCTCTCTTCTCTTATTTATGACGTTTTAAATAGTAATATTTTACACATCAATTTATTTTTATTCATTTCTTCTTTTTCTAAATCATAAACCACGGGGTTCGTTTGGTACACCACTGAAGGACTTCCTCAGTCTTCTCCGTTTTTCTCTATCTTCAGTCATTCTTTATTTAGGACAGCAAAGTCGAGTCTTGTCCATTCTTTGATATTATCTTTTTTTATATTTTTCTCTGTTCCTAAATTGAAAATACATGAGGTACTGATAGTGATTGTCTTATGAATCGCAAGATTTTTTTCAGTTTGCATTTCTTTTCCATTTCTCCACAATAGTCAAAACAAATGTTCATTAACTCGAATGCCTGTTCCAAGCATTTTTTTATCATGTATGAAATCATTTTAGAAAGAGATGCCCAAGATATGACAATAACATTTCATCTCCTTATCTTGTTTTTTTCATCAATATATGGTACCGAATATCACTACGAACAAGATAAATTGTGTTTATATCTGCTCCAAATTGCACGTATCCGTAAGGATCGCTAAGCGGTCACTCGTTCTTGTAACCATCGAAAGACTCCACACATTCTTTTTTCATAGTAAAAAAATAGTGGGCTTAAAATTCCAATTGTCTGGTTTCGTGCTCTGGTTCTGAGAAAAACATAATTACCTATAAATATGTAGAGCCGCGATAGCTCAGTGGTTAGTGAACTGGACTACAAAGGGCAAGACGCCGGTTCGATCCTGACAGACGGCTGCCAGGTTCACCCAGCTTTAAGTGGGTACGGATTTTTTCTGGGAAAGCAAAGCGGCATGGGCGTAATACCGACTACATTACATTAAAAATCATGTGCCGAAGGTCTATTAAAATTATGGTCACTAACACCATATTCCCTATACGCATATTGGCGTGACGGATCTCTTTACCTTTACTTATAGATATATACTTGACTGACAGAGAAGTAAATATTAATGAGGAGAGCTATTTACATCATCAGCAGAAAGTGAAGTTTAGTACCGGAATACCACAATGAACTCTACTCTAATAAGACATTTCATATTTTATAAATACAACTACATTTTAACAATTGCAAAATGTTTGTGAACATGTTTCAAGGGTTACTTTTTCTAAACTCATGGGGGGCTGCGGTAGAGCTGAGATCTACTTCCTGATTCACACAGCCGTTAATTTTTACCAGATCATATTTTGACAGGAAAAATAAAATACAACACTGCCATAATGTTGTCTACATTCCAGAATGTTTAGTTTATTCAACAGATTATCTTCACCCACAACGGACAATTAGATAGTGCTCAGATCTCCTCTCCAGCACGTTCCCCAGCATTTCCACCACATTAGCGAAAGCACAGACGATGGCTTAGGCTCAGAAACATGAACTCCATAAGAACGTCGGATACCTTGCCTGCACCTTAGCTAAACATTCGTCTCTTACGACAAACGTGGCACGCGACAATGTCTCTAATCTCCTCTCTTCTCTACTGACCGTAATCACGGCCTCGATTTGACAAACGACAAAGACTATAATCTCTTCTTAATTGACCGTGGTCACGGCCCCGATGTGACAAGCGACCATGACTCTAATCTCTTCTCATTTGACCGTGGTCACGGCCTCCATGTGACAAACGACAAAGACTCTAATCTCTTCTCATTTGACAGTAGTCACAGCCTCGCTGTGACAAGCGACAGAGACTCTAATCTCTTCTCAATTGACCGTAGTCACAGCCACGATGTGACAAACGACAAAGACTCTAATCTCTTCTCTGCTGACCGTGGTCACGGCCTCGATGTGACAAGCGACAAAGACTCTAATCTCTTCTTTGCTGACCGTGGTCACGGCCTCGATGTGACAAGCGACAAAGACTCTAATCTCTTCTCTGCTGACCGTGGTCACGGCCTCGATGTGACAAGCGACAAAGACTCTAATCTCTTCTCTGCTGACCGTGGTCACGGCCTCGATGTGACAAGCGACAAAGACTCTAATCACTTCTCTGCTGACCGTGGTCACGGCCTCGATGTGACAAGCGAAAAAGACTCTAATCTCTTCTCTGCTGACCGTGGTCACGGCCTCGATGTGACAAGCGACAAAGACTCTAATCTCTTCTCAATTGACCATGGTCACGGCCTCGATGTGACAAGCGACAAAGACTCTAATCTCTTCTCAATTGACCGTAGTCACGGCCTCGATTTGACAAGCGACAAAGACTCTAATCTCTTCTCAATTGACCGTGGTCACGGCCTCGATGTGACAAGCGACAGAGATTCTAATCTCTTCTCAATTGACTGTAGTCACAACCTCGATGTGACAAACGACAAAGACTCTAATCTCTTCGCAATTGACCGTAGTCACAGCCTCGATGTGACAAGCGACAAAGACTCTAATCTCTTCTCAATTGAACGTGGTCACGGCCTCGATGTGACAAGCGACAAAGACTCTAATCTCTTCTCAATTGACCGTGGTCACGGCCTCGATGTGACAAGCGACAGAGACTCTAATCTCTTCTCAATTGACCGTGGTCACGGCCTCGATGTGACAAACGACACAAACTCGAATCTCTTCTCAATTGACCGTAGTCACAGCCTCGATGTGACAAGCGACACAAACTCGAATCTCTTCTCAGTTGACCGTGGTCACGGCCTCGATGTTACAAGCGACAGAGACTCTAATCTCTTCTCAGTTGACCGTGGTCACGGCCTCGATGTGACAAGCGACACAAACTCGAATCTCTTCTCAGTTGACCGTGGTCACGGCCTCGATGTGACAAACGATACAAACTCGAATCTCTTCTCAATTGACCGTAGTCACAGCCTCGATGTGACAAGCGACACAAACTCGAATCTCTTCTCAGTTGACCGTGGTCACGGCCTCGATGTTACAAGCGACAGAGACTCTAATCTCTTCTCAGTTGACCGTGGTCACGGCCTCGATGTGATAAGCGACAGAGACTCTAATCTCTTCTCAGTTGACCGTGGTCACGGCCTCGATGTGACAAGCGACACAAACTCGAATCTCTTCTCAGTTGACCGTGGTCACGGCCTCGATGTGACAAGCGACACAAACTCGAATCTCTTCTCAGTTGACCGTGGTCACGGCCTCGATGTGACAAGCGACAGAGACTCTAATCTCTTCTCAGTTGACCGTGGTCACGGCCTCGATGTGACAAGCGACAGAGACTCGAATCTCTTCTCAGTTGACCGTGGTCACGGCCTCGATGTGACAAGCGACACAAACTCGAATCTCTTCTCAATTGACCGTGGTCACGGCCTCGATGTGACAAATGACAAAGACTCTAATCTCTTCTCAGTTGACCGTGGTCACGGCCCTGGTAGCCACAACGGGCTACAATAAATGTGTCAATGATCGAAAAATATGAACACCTACACAAGCTTCATATTTGTCACAATCAGAAAAATATAGGAGATTCTTTATTTTTAAACTATTTTCTTTAACATACCATTATGTAATGCTTGACTGTAACCATTAACATCTCATGTTTTGCATTTCTCTTTCAGATCACATAATTTCAAGAAACGTTCAGGAATACACAATGTCTGATGACACCATACCTGGTTCTAGAGAAATATCAAACCCCCAAGTTGTTGGTATCCATAATTACAAGCTACCATTTAGATCTATGTTTAACTGCCGTTTATAAGAAACATATCATTATACAATGACAAAGCGTAAATAAAGTTGAACAAAACATTATTGATCTTCAACAATTTGGTCAACACAATGTCTTAGTCTTTAGCTGGATTGGAAAAAAAGCCAAGTTCACGAATAAACCTCACGAATTTGTGTGTTTATATTCTGAATATTACAGAATAACTGTTTATTCCTTCTAGATTTTATTTGGTTCATTTTACTGAGTGTTCTCGTGAGTATATCTTTTAGAGAAAAAAAATAATCACTGCTATGTTTATGTAATATTTTAAAATAACTTTATTAAAACAACGAAACAAAAAGGCTTTTGCCAAATTCGATAGGATACCTAAAACCTGCGTTAACTTGATCCCACTCGCTGTTACACAGAGTATTACAAGCAACTAATGTGCAGCAACCGTCCACAATAGATGAACCAATTACACCGAGCACAGAATATTAACGTAACCGCTTTTATGAGTTTTAATTGCTTGAAATTGGTTCACAAGGCCAGTCGTAACATCTGCTTCCTAATAAATGTCTGACGTCAGAAAATAAATAAAAAAAACTGCCTTCACGTGACATCAAAGTCTATTTCGTACCAGAAATATTTCGTTGAATTATTATATTTTTCTCTTGTGAGGAAACAACAGTCAACTTTTCAAAATTGTTTTCCGCGAGGATCCTGATTTTTTCCCCACTAAAGGAAACGGAAGTGGTGTAATGGCGTCGGTAGCCGCTTGGTTACCGTTTGCCCGGGCCTCGGCCATTGGCTGGGTGCCCATTGCAGAAAATCCTCTTCCTAGCTCAACCGTCCGCCCAGAAAGCAAACGAGGTGACGAGAAGCTTAAGATCAACGTCAGCGGTCGCAGGTTCGAAACCTGGCGTACTACGCTGGAAAAATTTCCAGATTCTCTGCTAGGATCCAACGAACGGGATTTCTTCTACGACGAGGAGTCCAAAGAATACTTCTTTGATCGAGATCCTGACATTTTCAGACACATTCTCAACTACTACCGAACTAGCCGGCTGCACTACCCCAAACATGAATGCATTAGTGCTTACGATGAAGAACTGGCATTTTTTGGGATTCTCCCTGACATCGTTGGCGATTGTTGCTACGAGGATTACCGTGACCGGAAACGAGAGAACACCGAAAGACTTATTGACGATGAGAAGAGTGAAAATGGCGACTTCGACCCTGCAGTTTCCCTCAGGGAACAAATGTGGAGATCGTTTGAAAATCCACATATAGGGACAGTGGCCCTTGTCTTTTATTATGTTACTGGCTTCTTCATTGCTATATCAGTTATTGCTAACGTTGTGGAGACGATTCCTTGTGGAAAGATGCCGGGAGTCCGAAAGGAGCCATCGTGTGGCGAGAGGTACCTCATGGCGTTCTTCTGTTTAGACACGGCCTGTGTCATGATCTTCACTGCCGAATATTTGTTGAGACTATACGCCGCACCAGACAGATGCAAGTTTATGCGGAGCGTGATGAGTATCATCGATGTGGTTGCAATTATTCCTTACTACATCGGCCTTGTCATCGCAGACAACGACGACGTTAGCGGAGCTTTCGTTACTCTCAGAGTCTTTCGAGTGTTTCGTATCTTCAAGTTCTCGCGTCATTCACAAGGGCTGAGAATCCTGGGCTACACTTTGAAATCCTGTGCCAGCGAATTGGGCTTCCTACTGTTCTCCTTAACCATGGCTATTATCATCTTTGCCACTATCATGTTTTACGCGGAGAAAAACATGGAGAATACTACTTTTACCAGCATCCCAGCTGCGTTTTGGTACACCATCGTTACCATGACAACGCTTGGGTGAGTAACTCTGTGTCATGTTGTCCTGTCACGCAGCATTGCTTGATGTCACGTTATTATTCATTAATAAACTACAATTTCCAGTCTCAGTTATTGATTTCTCTTTCTTTGATTACTCAGTCGTAATATGCACACCTGAACACAAAAATGTTTAAAAAATACAAATTCAATTCAGTTTTGAAGTTGAATACAATACACAATTGAGTAAATTCTGTGTTTCATAAAAGAAGTAAGAATAGCAATTCAGTTTTAAAGATGACTACATCTTGAATAAGACCTGCTTTGCAGTGAAGATGCCCTTTTTATGGAGGTAAATTACAAAACCAATCAACGCACATCTATTAAACTCAACATCCATTAAACTCAACATCCATTAAACTCAACATCTATTAAATTCAACATCCACTAAACTCAACATCCATTAAACTCAACATCCATTAAACTCAACATCCATTAAACTCAACATTCATTAAACTCAACATGCAGTAAAAACACAACATCCAGTGAACTCAACATCCAGTAAACACAACAACCAGTTGTGACAACATCCATTAAACTCAACATCCAGTAAAACACAGCATCCATTAAACTCAACATCCAGTAAACACAACATCCAGTGAACTCAACATCCAGTAAACACACATCCAGTAAACACAACATCAAGTGAACTCAACATCCAGTAAACACAACATCCATTCGACTCAATATCCAGTAACTCAACATCCATTAAACACAACAACCATTAAACTCAACATCCAGTAACTCAACATCCAGTAAACAAAATATCCATTAAACTCAACATCCATTAAACTCAACATTTAGTAAACACAACATCCAGTAAACACAACATCCATTAAACTCAACATCCAGTAACTCAACATCCAGAAAACACAACATCCATTAAACTCAACATCCAGTAACCCAACATCCAGTAAACACAACATCCATTAAACTCAACATCCATTAAACTCAACATCCATTAAACTCAACATCCAGTAAACACAACATCCAATAACTCTACATCCAGTAACTCAACATCCAGTAAACACAACATCCATTAAGGACAACGTCCAGTAAACACAACATCCAGTAAACACAACATCCAATAAACTTAACATCCAGTAACTCAACATCCAGTAAACACAACATCCAGTAAAGACAACGTCCAGTAAACACAACATACAGTAAACTCAACATCCAGTAAACACAACATTTAGTAAAGACAACGTCAAGTAAACACAACATACAGTAAGCTCAACATCCAGTAAACACAACATCTTGTAAACACAACATCCAATAAACACAACATCCAATAAACACAGTAAAGGAAACATAAACATTGTCATCACTTATCGTCTGCCATAGTTTTCTTTCACCTCCGTTACCGTATAACCTCTCTAATTAATCATGTGACCTATTATACAAACAACTCATTGATTGGTTATCATAAGTTTAATTTGATGGAATAATTGATAATACAAATATAACGAATAAACCCCGTCAGGAGTTGAAATATATAAGAAATATGTTGTTAGCATACACACGTTAATCAGAACATTTTTGGATAATATGACCAGCATTGCGCTAATGCGATTTTTCTTTGCCAGAAAGCATCAGCTACTCATATATGTCTGGAAGAACCCATAAGCCCTTGATCGCTATTGAGCCAGAACACTTGTCCTCTTTAGATAATGATCTACCACACTTTCCCTCATCATCATCATCATCGAGTGCCGTCTCCGCAACGAAGGTTGGCTACCATGGAGCGTCATTCTGCCATGTCTCTTGCTTTGATGGTTCTGATTGTCATAGGCTGACTTGTCCATCTTTTGATGTTACTCATCCATGTTTGTCTTGGTCTGCCTCTGCCTCTTTTACCTTGTATTTTCCCTTCCAGGATTACTTTTAGTAGGCTGTTGTGTCTATTAACATGGCCCACAAATCGCATTTGTCTTGTTTGAATTGTGCTTAGTAGTTCTCTTTCCATTTTTAGTTGTTTTAACACTTTCCCTAGAATAATTAAAAAATCGTGAAAAATGTATTTTACGAATTGTAAACACGGACCTATATATTAAGTTTTATGGTGTAGTGGTTGCTCATTGGGTATTGAAATGGGCTGCTAAGGACAAGATACGATTCCTCTCGACCGCTCCTAGTAACCCGATCACTTGTTTAATAACATGCAATGTATACACACTGTGCGAACACCGTGATTTAATGTACTGTTTTAGGAAAGTTAAAAAAATTTAATTATAAAATGGTTCATTGCTTTACAAAATATATATTTTATTTACGTCTATACTCAGGCATATCGTTTCCCTAATGTATTCACGATTTTTATATACCAAGGAAACGCTAAGGTACTGTCGCTTTTGCTATAAATGTCATATTTGTGACGTATCGATCCATATTATACAAAATATACAGTTTTTTTTAAAAATTGTATATGATGATTTACAGACTTGACATAGTATTTGTCTAAGTCATGTTATATGTGCTTTTAGTTAATGGAAAACGACAATCAATCTTAAATGTTTTCAATAGTTTATGCTGTCCAAAGTTTCACACTGCCGTTTCTCAAATTACGCCGATCCGCTGTTATGACTTTTTATTGATGATTTCATAAACGTACACTATATTGTACCAAGTAAACACAGAAGAACTATGGGGTATACTAACAACCTACGGAGTTAGTAAACATCTAAGTACTGGTAACAAATAATAATACATAAATATTATTATATGGGGAACTTCCGAGGCGATAATAGGGAATAATAGAACAAATAAGTATGTGTTAGCACTCGGAAAAATTAACAGACAAACAACAACAGAAAAAAACGAAGAACAATATATGGTCCGAAGTGGGATCGAACCCGTACTCCCTGGCACCGCGCCTTGCCACGAGAGGCCGAACGCTTGGCACACTGCCACTCAGCCAACTTAAAAATTGGCTATTGTAGTAGTGTCTTCCACGAAAGGCGCTCTCAATGACTATAGCATAGGGTAACGATCTCAGACCGGAAATAAATTGTATATTTGTACTTTCCTTCGGACCATATATTGTTCTTCGTTTTTTTCTGTTGTTGTTTGTCTGTTAATTTTTCCGAGTGCTAACACATACTTATTTGTTCTATTATTCCCTATTATCGCCTCGGAAGTTCCCCATATAATAATATTTATGTATTATTATTTGTTACCAGTATATAACCACTGGAAACTACTATTCGTGCTGTTTCGTCCAATAAATGTTTGTCTACAACACAAGTATTCAGCCCTACTGGGAGATACTTGCATTAATAGGAAAGTACAAATATACAATTTATTTCCGGTCTGAGATCGTTACCCTATGCTATAGTCATTGAGAGCGCCTTTCGTGGAAGACACTACTACAATAGCCAATTTTTAAGTTGGCTGAGTGGCAGTGTGCCAAGCGTTCGGCCTCTCGTGGCAAGGCGCGGTGCCAGGGAGTACGGGTTCGATCCCACTTCGGACCATATATTGTTCTTCGTTTTTTTCTGTTGTTGTTTGTCTGTTAATTTTTCCGAGTGCTAACACATACTTATTTGTTCTATTATTCCCTATTATCGCCTCGGAAGTTCCCCATATAATAATATTTATGTATTATTATTTGTTACCAGTATATAACCACTGGAAACTACTATTCGTGCTGTTTCGTCCAATAAATGTTTGTCTACAACACAAGTATTCAGCCCTACTGGGAGATACTTGCATTAATAGGAAAGTACAAATATACAATTTATTTCCGGTCTGAGATCGTTACCCTATGCTATAGTCATTGAGAGCGCCTTTCGTGGAAGACACTACTATAATAGCCAATTTTTAAGTTGGCTGAGTGGCAGTGTGCCAAGCGTTCGGCCTCTCGTGGCAAGGCGCGGTGCCAGGGAGTACGGGTTCGATCCCACTTCGGACCATATATTGTTCTTCGTTTTTTTCTGTTGTTGTTTGTCTGTTAATTTTTCCGAGTGCTAACACATACTTATTTGTTCTATTATTTCCTTAGTAAACATCTAACCAATTTAATTAAAGTCTCTACCTCGACAGACAGAACTGCAGCAGGCTACACAGATCTTCTTGAAGTTAGATCAGGAGTCAGACAGGGGTGCGTACTATCTCCCATATTGTCTATTACTTACATGGACTACATATGTAAGTCAGCAAACCAATTGGAGACAGAGATGATTAACGAGCGTCTATGTGCAGACGATAAGGCATGAAGATTGTAATGAATATACGGAAAAAATAGAAGACTTACAAAAACGTTCATATAGACTCAATAGCACAGGCGCTTCAATGCAACATGAATATAAGCATCAGCAAAACAGAAGGCATGAATATCGTATAAGAGAAACAGAACATCAACATAACAACGGACGGCAGACAACTAAAACAAGTGGAGGAATTTAAATACCTAGGAAGTCTAGAGACAAACAACAATTCACAAGCAGTGGAAATAGACTTAAGACACAACAAAGCTTGTCAAATCATTGGACATGTATCACCACGATTTCCCATCAAGGAAATAATTCTAGAGGTAAAACGGGTACTCAACAATACAAAATCCATTTCAACGTTGTGCTACCAATGTCAGTCCTGGACTCTAGATGCAAGAACAATAAGAAAAATAACCTCTACTGTGATGAAATGTGATTTTGACTAATTGCATGAATCAGCCTGAGAAATAAATCAGAATTAATTAACTGTGGAAAAACTTATAAATAATATGCGCAATAGACTATATAAAGAAACAAAACATAAAAGGTTTGGCCAGAGAGATCGAAACAGTACACAACGAACCTTCAATGAACGTTGTAACAACACCATACCACGAAAAAGATGAATTTATGGCATATTAGAAACACTAGAAAACATAGCAGCAGTGGCTAGTAAATGAGCAAAGAGCAGTCAATTACATCTCATCTCAACGCTGAAAGGAAAATGAGGAAGGAAAGAAGAAGATAAACTTATCCCTGTCATCTCTTTGGTTGTTGATGTTAGGAGGATCATCATCCCTTGCTAGGAGGATCATCATCCCTTGTTAGGAGGATCATCATCCCTTGTTAGGAGGATCATCATCCCTTGTTAGGAGGATCATCATCCCATGTTAGGATGACCATCATCCCTTGTTAGAAGGATCATCATCCCTTGTTAGAAGGATCATCATCCCTTGTTAGAAGGATCATCATCCCTTGTTAGAAGGATCATTATCCCTTGTTAGAAGGATCATTATCCCTTGTTAGAAGGATAATCATCCCTGCACACCGGACGAACCCATAGATGCTCTAAAACATCCTCGTCGAGAATCTCGAGAAAATCCGAGGAGAATACCCGACCCACGAGCACGAAATCTGTAGCACAGCCTGCGATCCAAGTTGTGGATAGGTTTTGCTGACATGACAATTTTCCCCGGACAGAAGTCATATTTATGGCCTACTCTGCTTTATTTTTAATGCCAAATGTTTTTTAACGTGCGCGAGTGCACACGGGACTTTTTATTCTAGAGGGTAGACATAGGATCTCACTACAAAAAAAGGGTAGGGAGGTAACTTCATGAAAGAAATCCCAAGTTAATGTTTCATATTTTTGAAACCAAAATAATCCACCGCCAGTGGTGCGCTTTTAATCCGGTTCCTTTCTGTCAAGAGGCCGTCGGCTTACATCCAGGCAGTCTCCTACCAACGACTCTTTGGTTTCATAGATTTATCCTGAACTGTCGTCTTTGATTCCAAAGAGTAATGTTTACTATCATTATTTCCATAGAATTATCCACCAAACAACCGTTCATTAGAACTTCAACTTTTTCCCATAAACTTTTCCTGAAAAACCATGTGGTAGAGCTACACATTATGTTTGAGAACAATGTGAAGCTACATAATATGTTTGAGAACAATGGTAGAGCTACACAATATGCTTGAGAACAATGGTAGAGCTACATACTATGTTTGAGAACAATGGTAGAGCTACATAATTTGTTTGAGAACAATGGTAGAGCTACATACTATGTTTGAGAACAATGGTAGAGCTACATAATATGTTTGAGAACAATGGTAGAGCTACATACTATGTTTGAGAACAATGGTAGAGCTACATAATTTGTTTGAAAACAGCGGTAGAGCTACACACAGGAGTAAAAAAAATACTCCCATTATTCTAACTGTTCAAGCAACTTATTCTAAGAGCTATTTTAATTTCATGACCGCGTGTTTACTATCTTTACTAACCCCCTGATAAAGATACTAAAGCACTTTTCCTACCAAGGTGTCTCTTAAGAAGACCTATACCCAGATTTAACAGAACCGAGAGAAAAGATTTGAAAGACACCCCTGTCTTAAAAATCACATCAACACAATAATTATTGAAAACATCAACATATTTTATACATCAAGTAAAAGAAGATTGAAGGAATCGTAAATATGACGTTAACAATGTTAAAATAATATAAACATTATAAAAGAGAAAAGGAAATTTATAGAAGAATGTCTCAGAATCAGAGATCAATAAATTGTTCTCATTTCGCTTACCAGATCTTGCAATATGATTGATCATATTCGCATCGTTTTTATAATAAATCCAAAAATGGTTTGAGGGGTGCAACAATATGTTTGAGAATAGTGGTGGTAGGGCTACACAATATGGTTGATAAAAGTTGTGATATAACAACAATATGTTTGAGAATAGTGGTGGTAGGGCTACACAATATGGTTGATAAAAGTGGTGATATAACAACAAGATGTGTGAGAATAGTTGTGGTAGGGCTACATAATATGTTTGAGAATAGTGGTGGTAGTTCTGCACAATATGTTTGAGAATAGTGGTGGTAGGGCTGCACAATATGTTTGAGAATAGTGGTGGTAGGGCTACACAATATGATTGAGAATAGTGGTGGTAGGGCTACACAATATGTTTGAGAATAGTGGTGGTAGGGCTACACAATATGATTAAGAACAGTGGTGGTAGGGCTACACAATATGATTGAGAACAGTGGTGGTAGAGCTACACAATATGATTGAGAACAGCGGTGGTAGAGCTACACAATATGATTGAGAACAGTGGTGGTAGAGCTACACAATATGTGTGAGAACAGTAGTGGTAGAACTATACAATATGTTTGAGAATAGTGGTAGGGCTATAAATATATGTTTGAGACGTTTTGGTAGGGCTACACAACATATTTGTCAACACTGGTGGTAGAGCTACACAACTATGTTTTTTGAACACTAGTGTTACTTTCCTCCTATTCTTTTCCTATATTTCCTACATTTTTGTTTGTATCAAATTGTCACATTAAGAACTTTATGAAATTCATCTCATTCGTCACTTGCGATTTTCCTTTCTTCTTTGTTAATGTTTGTGATACTAACAACACAGCGGTGGCACAAGTACTGTGTTGAAAACTGCTCTTTATTTTAGCCATTGGATCCTAATTTTAAATTTGGTGTCTAAAAGTATTTGCAAAGGAAGAATCCCATCCCTTCCTTTTCTGAGAAACTCTGAATAGCCATCATCATCATCATCAAGTACCGGGCTTGCTGGCGTAGGTGATCATGTCTCTCCATAATTTTCAATCTTGCCAGTTATTTATCATTTCTGTTGTTGACCTTCTGCCAAGCCATTCTCTTAAGTTGTCTGGTATTTTTTCTCTTCGTCCCTCGATTTTCCCAGTTGTTACAATATATTCCAGTTGTTCTCTTCTCACTACATGGCCCAAAAAATGATGATTGTTTCTTCCTAATATTGGAAATTAGCTCTCTTTTTGCCTTGGCCTCTTTCATAATGTTTTCATTACTCTTCTTATCTGTCCATGATATTCTCAACACCATTCTTTAAAATCACATCTCTACAGATCCCAGTGATTTTCTTGTTTGTTGGCCTCTTACCCATGATTCCTATCCATATGTTAATACTGACTCGACATAACATTTAAGAACTTTTTTTCTTGTTTCGATTGTCAAAAATGGATTGCATAGTCATATGTCATATAAACAATGTTTCAATATTTTTTTCCTCGTTAATGCATGACATTGGATACCCATATTTTCTACATGATTAAGGAAGCTCATTCGCCACTTATTATCCACAAGTACGAAAATGTATTTAGTGTAATAGAAACGGACTTTGATTGCTAGAAACTAACCACAACAATGGAATAATAGTATCATAATCATCAGCTGAGGAAATCAATAACCTGGCAATATTTTTGATCGCTTAGATTATTAAAGTCCGTCTTTTTTCTTTTGCTTCAATGCCCTATACGTGTTTATAATTAGCATGTTACATGAGTGAAAAGTTACTCACAGAAAAAGAAATAAAAAACGTAATCAATGTTAATAAAATAAAAGAAAAATTAAGTTACTTGAGGCATGTGGAAGTAATTTAAGGACTTTAAGCAATCTTAAAAAAAAAACATGTAGAAAATTGGCAGTGAAATTATCAAAATCCTTTCTACTTTAGTGTTTTATATTACCTTTATTTTGTAATTATTCTTTCATTACATTTCAATAACAAAATCTGAGAACGCGTATAAAATATTTAGCTGTTCCAATTTATTTTCTTAATTTTTTTTTTATATAAGGCCTCCGTAATGATAAATGAATACAACAATTAAGAATGCCAAGCATGCAACAATTACAATAAAAAAAATAGGAATGAACTGCAAGCTGGTTAATCAAGTTAGCAAAAAGCCACAAAAACTGCAAGAGTGAAAAAATACGACACAATTCGATAAAGGGGAAAATATAAGAGATAGCAACCTGGGGCTAAAGAGAAATCAAGATATATTTTAAAAAATCTTATTTTAAAAAAATTCCTAGACATTGAATTCATTATAAGAAAAGACAGGGGATGTACAACATAGATAAAATGGCTGCTTGCTCTTAAAAACATTTATATATGGAACGGGATTAGATATTTAAATTGCGATTGTAGGAAAGAGGGAGAAAAGACGTGATGTGAAAAGTAGAAATGAGAGTAAATAGATTTTATTTGTTGACAATTCATAAGCAAAATTAATATAATTCATTGTGGAAAAGTGTTGCATGGATTAGCACCTAATACTATTATAACTACTAACTACTACTATTATTACTACTACTACTACTATTATTATTATTACTACTACTATTATTATTATTATTACTACTACTATTATTATTACTACTACTATTATTATTATTATTATTACTACTACTATTATTATTACTACTACTATTATTATTACTACTACTACTATTATTACTACTACTATTATTATTATTATTACTGCTACTACTATTATACTAACTACTACTATTATTATTATTACTACTACTACTATTATTATTATTATTACTACTACTACTATTATTATTATTATTACTACTACTACTATTATTATTATTACTACTACTACTATTATTGTTACTACTACTACTATTATTATAACTACTACTACTATTATTATTACTACTACTACTACTACTAGTATTATTACTACTACTACTACTACTACTATTATTATTACTACTACTACTATTATTATTACTACTACTACTACTATTATTATTATTACTACTACTACTACTACTATTAGAACTACTATTACTACTATTAATACTATTATAACTACTAATTACTACTTTCATTATTATTATTACTACTACTACTACTTTTATTATTACTACTACTACTATTACTATTATTACTACTACTACTAGTAGTATTAATACTACTACTACTATTATTATTATTACTACTACTACTATTATTATTACTACTACTACTATTACTATTATTACTACTACTACTACTATTATTAGTATTACTATTACTACTACTATTATTATTACTACTACTACTATTATTATTACTACTACTACTATTATTATTACTACTACTACTACTATTATTATTATTACTGCTACAATTATTATTATTACTACTATTACTATTATAATTATTACTACTACTACTACTACTATTATTATTATTATTATTATTACTACTACTACTATTATTATTACTACTACTACTACTATTATTATTATTACTGCTACAATTATTATTATTACTACTATTACTATTATAATTATTACTACTACTACTACTATTATTATTATTACTACTACTATTACTACTACAACTACTACTACTATTAATACTATTATAACTACTAACTACTACTATTAATAGTATTACTGCTACTATTACTACTACTACTACTATTAGTACTAATATAACTACTAACTACTACTATTATTATTATTATTATTATTACTTCTACTATTATTATTACTACTATTATGATTATTATTGCTACTATTACTACTACTACTACTACTACTACTACTACTAATACTACTACTACTACTACTATTAATACTATTATAACTACTAACTACTACTATTATTATTACTGCTACTACTATTATACTAACTACTACTATTATTATTATTACTACTACTACTATTATTATTATTACTACTACTACTACTACTACTACTATTAATACTATTATTACTACTATTACTATTAATATTACTACTATTCCTACTACTGTTGCTATTACTATTATTATATGTATATGTATATGCCCTTTTCATCTTATCGTACGGTCTAATGGACGCTATTGTGTATTTTTTGAGGTTTTGTTTTTGTCGAACTGCTTCTCTCGTGAAATTATTATTATTACTACTGCTATAATTATTACTACTACTATTACCAGTATTAATACTACTATTACTACTACTATTACTACTATTGTTACTGCTGCTATTATTATTACTACTATTATTATTACTACTGTTATTATTATTACTACTACTAATACTACTAATACTACTAATACTACTAATACTACTAGTACTGCTATCAGAATTACTACTACTACTATTACTACCACTATTATTACTACCACTGAAACTACTATTACAACTACTATTACTATTACTACTACTTTTATTACTATCTATCTATCTATTGACCTTTCGAGCCGTAACCGGCCCATAGGGCGTAGACCAAGATACACCTTCTCCTATATGAATTTTTGTTCTAGCAGTTTTCTTTTAAAGATATTTTATCAAATCTCGCCATCTGTCTCTGTTCTGTGCAAGCAGTTCTATCTCATTGAGGGAGCCGATTCCTGCTGCTCTTGCCTCTCTCATCAATGTTCTTCTCAGTGTCTCCCTGGGTCTTCCTCTTTTTCTTTTACCTGTTGTTTCCCATATGAGGGCTTGCTTTGCTATTCGATTATTATCTCTTCTCATCACATGTCCAACGTATGACCATCGTCTTTTCTTTATTACTGAAGATATTAGTGGTTGATTGGCGATTTCTCTAATTTCCTCGTTTGTTTTGAATTCGTTCCATTCTATACCAAGTATTTTCCTTAGACATTTATTTTCGAATGCGTTCAACTTTGTTTCTATATCTCTTGTTGTTTTCCAGCTTTCACACGCATACGTAAGGGTTGATAGTACATTTGATTTGAATAGCCTAAGTTTTGTGTTTGTGCTAATGAGTTTTGATTTCCACAACTTTTCAAGGCTTCTGAAAGACATTGCTGCCTTAGCCAGTCTGATTCTAATTTCTTTGCTCGTATCCCCTTCTCGATCAATGTGACTTCCAAGATATATGAAGTGATCGATCTCTTCTACTGGTTTGTTTTCCATGTATATTTTGTCACTTGTTGGAATTAAACTTTTCATGACTTTAGTCTTTTCATGATTGACCTCAAGCCCAATTTTGCTGGCTATTGATGATAGTTCATTTGTGTTTTCCTGCATCGTTTTTATCTGATTGCTGATGAGAACTATGTCATCAGCAAAGTCCAGGTCCTCCAAATGGTCTCCTTGTATCCATTCGATGCCTTTATTACCAGTGCAGCATTTCTTCATTATGAAGTCCATAACAATTCCAAATAACAAGGGCGATAAAATACATCCTTGTTTAACCCCAGTTTCTATTGGGAAACATTCGCTCAGTCCTTCCTCTGTTCGAACTGCACATGTGTAACCATCATACATGTCTTTGATAATATTTATGATTTTTGATGGTAAGCCATATTGCTTCAGAATTTTCCACAAAGAATCTCTATGAATACTATCAAATGCTTTTTTGAAGTCGATGAAGTTAAGTACAAAAGGTTTTTGCTTTTCAATGTGTTCCTCCAATATAAGTCGTAGAGTGAAAATGTGGTCAAGACAGCTTCTCCCTTTTCTAAACCCAGCCTGTTCTTCACGCATTACTGTATCTATTGAATCCTTTATTCTATTTAGGATGATTTTACAGAATAATTTTGAGGCAACTGACAAAAGTGTCACGCCTCTCCAATTGTTACAATCTCTAAGATTGCCCTTTTTTGGGATCTTAACAATGATTCCTTTTTTCCATTTATGAGGCGTCTTCTCTGTTTTCCAAATGATGTTGAACATTTTTTGGAGATGTATTAAATTATGGCTATCAATTGCCTTGAGGATCTCAGCTGTTAACTTATCCTCTCAAGCAGCCTTGTTATTGGTCATTAGCTTTAAGGTGGTTTCTATTTCACTCAAGGTGAAGTCATCTAAATTTACATCTAATTCTGCTGCTGGTGTTTCAGCTTCAAAATCTATTAAACTGTGAGGTAGTGGACGGTTAAGAATTTCTTTGAAGTGTTCCGCCCAACGGGCTTTTATGTCTTTATTACTACAACTACTATTATTACTACTACTAATACTACTATTACTATTATTATTACTACTACTATTACTACTACTACTATTATTAATACTACTACTATTATTACTACTACTAATACTACTATTACTATTACTACTACTATTATTACTACTACTACTATTATTATTACTACTACTACTACTACTATTACTACAACTACTATTATTACTATCTATCTATTGTCCTTTCGAGCCGAAGACGGCACATAGGGCAGAACCACAATCTCAAAAACAGAAACCTTGCGTGCCAAAATGGCACTTATTGCAGAGATCACTGCTTCTAAAATCTATGGTTCTGTTTCCATAACAATACTTTTTACAATGACAGCTTGTCAAGCCATCTATCTACCTCCTTAGTCGCTTCTTACGACATGCCTGGAAGGTCACAGTGTCACTCTTCTTTACTTCCCTCATAATGAGGCCCCGGTAACACACGGGAGACTATTATTACTACTACTACTATTATTATTACTACTACAACTATTATTACTACTACTACTATTACTACTACTACTACTATTATTACTACTACTACTATTATTACTACTACTACTACTATTACTACTACTACTACTATTATTACTACTACTAATACTATTACTACTACTACTATTATTACTACTACTACTACTACTATTATTACTACTACTACTATTATTAGCCGCGATAGCTCAGTGGTTAGTGAACTGGACTACCACGGACAAGGGGTAGGGTTCGATCCCAACCGACGGCTTCCGGGTTCACCCAGCCTTAAATGGGTACCGGATTTTTCTGGGAAAGTAAAGCAGCTCGGGCGTAATGCTGACCACATTACCCCAAAAATCATGTGCTGAAGGTCTGTAAAATATAGGGTCACTAACACCATATTTCCCTATACGCCACTTGGCGTGACGGGGGTACTTTACTTTACTTACTACTACTATTATTACTACTACTACTATTATTACTACTACTACTACTACTATTCAGGCAATGAAAAAAATGAGAATAAATTTAACAAAGAAAAGAACCAAACACGTTCATATTACCTAATATTCAATTGCACAATATCTGTAGTGGTAAAATATGCATACAGATCTTTAAAAACTTGTAAATTATATTGAAATTGCAGTGACTGCAGAAAAGTTCATGAAATGTTTATATGTAAATAAATGAAGGTTACGGCTGGAGAATACTTTGAGCTATTGAGTTACTCAAATACTCAATTATACTTTAATTAATAAGATACTTTAAAGCTTGCACTTCTTGAGCATGCTGCTGTTATTTATTTCTATACTCATTTGGACTTCAGGAACACAGTAGATCAAACAAATGGGATGAATGTTGCGGTGACTTTTTATTTAATGCTAAAATAACGCTTATCAAATATCTTTTTTTTTTATAGAAAAAATATGGGCGCATGAAATATCAGAGAATCAAAGATGGGCGCATGAAATATCAGTGAATCAAAGATGGGTCAAGAAATATCAGTGAATCAAAGATGGGCTCAAGAAATATAATTGAATCAAAGATGGACGCATGACATACCAGTGAATCAAAGATGGGCTCAAGAAATATCATTGAATCAAAGATGGACGCATGACATACCAGTGAATCAAATATGGGCTCAAGAAATATCATTGAATCAAAGATGGACGCGTGAAATATCAGTGAATCAAAGATGGACGCATGAAATATCAGTGAATCAAAGATGGGCGCATGCAATATCAGTGAATCAAAGATGGGCTCAAGAAATATCATTGAATCAAAGATGGACGCATGAAATATCAGTGAATCAAAGATGGGCTCAAGAAATATAATTGAATCAAAGATGGGCTCAAGAAATATCATTGAATCAAAGATGGGCTCAAGAAATATCAGTGAATCAAAGATGGGCTCAAGAAATATCAGTGAATCAAAGATGGGCTCAAGAAATATAATTGAATCAAAGATGGGCTCAAGAAATATAATTGAATCAAAGATGGGCTCAAGAAATATAATTGAATCAAAGATGGGCTCAAGAAATATCATTGAATCAAAGATGGGCTCAAGAAATATAATTGAATCAAAGATGGGCTCAAGAAATATCATTGAATCAAAGATGGGCTCAAGAAATATCATTGAATCAAAGATGGGCTCAAGAAATATCAGTGAATCAAAGATGGGTTCATGCAATATCAGTGATCAAAGATGGGCTCATGACATATCAGTGAATTACAGATGGGCTCATGAAACTTGGTCTGTGAATAGAGGATGAACACGGGAATTATCATGAAAACGTTATGTATGATCACATGAAATAGCATCAATTAATGAAATATGACAATATAATATGCCAGAAGTTAAATTAAGACGGATACTTGAAATATTTGTGGTGTCTGCAAAGGAAAGGATATTCTATTAATCGCGAAGAGCTGATCGCTTTGAAAGAAAGAATTTTGAAATGTTTCCGTTTTGTTTCCATCTTTGGTGAGCTTTTCCAGTGTTGCCAGCTCCAAATGTCCAACTGAAATCTGCTAAAATATCTTATCACAAAATATTTCCGAATATTTTTATATCACAAATTATCCCGCATTAACGCAAGAGCTGTCCTTTATATCTTATAAAGGGACCTAATCACCCAGAGCTTCATATAAGCGTTTTGTCTATTTCCTTTCACCAAATGACGGGTTTTTTTTTAAAGTCCAAAAGAGTTAAAGACGGTAGGTCAATCTACCCCTAAGGATGTCGCCAAATGCATTCGAAACGATTGCTGAAGTTATTTTTAGTTGGGGGGAAAAATACATAAAAATGCTATATGTTGCAGCTTTACCGATATATAACATAATTTAAATAAATACGTTTTGAATTATGAAGCTTGCATTAGGGGACAACTACAAGTATAAATACAGTGTGAGTGACATAAATATTCAGGATTGGAGATGGTTTCCTCTTCTTGTGACTCCTCGTTACTGTTTCATTGTAAATAGCAGGTTTACTGGGCCTAGTTCCCTTCCATTATCGCTTACAAAAAAAAACTGTGTATTCTGTGCCGGCCCAAGTCATGAGAATTCAGCATATCTATATCTATATATGTATTGTTTAGCACCCGGTTGTCTACCCTGTGCAATCTATTCGTCTGGCCGGGCTAGTTGTTTCTTACTTCCAGGGGCATCGCGTTGGCATGTTTTATGATCTTGGTCTTGGTCACATATCATTTTACATATATGTGTATTTTAATCTATCTACTGACCCTTCGAGTCGTAGCCGGTCCATAGGGCGTAGACCAAGATACTCCTTCTCTTATCAAAATTTTTATTCTAGCGGTTTGTTTTCAATTCTTTTAAAGATATTTTATCAAATCTCGCCATTTGTCTCTGTTCTGTGAAAGCAGCTCTATTTCATTGAGGGAGCCGATTCCTGCTGTCCTGCTCTCTAATCAATGTTCTTCTCATTGTCTCTCTGGGTCTTCCTCTTTTCCTCTTACCTGTTGTTTCCCACATGAGGGCTTGTTTTGCTATTCGGTTATTATCTCTTCTCATCACATGTCCAACATATGACCATCGTCTTTTCTTTATTACTGAAGATATTAGTGGTTGATTGGCGATTTCTCTAATTTCCTCGTCTGTTTTGAATTCGTTCCACGCTTGACCAAGTATTTTCCTTAGACATTTATTTTCGAATGCGTTCAACTTTGTTTCTATGTCTCTTGTTGTTTTCCAGTATTTTAATGTATATTACTATATGATCTTAATCCTTCCTGATTGTTACCTAAGCAGTCAACTATCAGTGCTGACCAGTCTCAGCTGCTGAACGATTTGACTTATCCGTTCTGTCTTATCACAGTGTTCATGAGCATAGACAATAGAAACTGTTGGCGTCGGTCAGCTTTGTGTTGATATTCTTTAGCACCGATTCTGAAGAACATTTACAATTGAAGAATAGCTACAGATTCTGGCTTATTTCAAAACGCTGTACAACATTCAACTCCTCCACTGGACTAAGTGTAGTAGAGACGCATGCCAGTCTTTCAAATCACTGAAATCTACTTAACGCCACCGAGAAATGTCATCATCAGCAGTATGTTGCTCTACTTCTTCAGCGATGAGCTATTGCTATACGTTTAGACATTTAGAACAGCGTGGGGAACGAACAAGACTAGCGTTGGAAGTCTTCACCGGTTCCCATAACTTGTGATGAAGGATTGTTTCTGTTGGCCATATTCGTGTTCTCAGTGTGTTGAGATGCCGCAGTCCTGTGGGATATGGTCTGGAGTTTTTTTCTGATCTAGATGCTCCACAATGTCATGTTGAGTTTGGTGCTCAATACCTCTTACTCAGCTCCGTTCTCAATTTCACCGACTTTATCACTCGTTCACCAATGCATCTGTGATTAATAGATAGACTAAAGTTTTTGTTTATGAAACTAAATTACAATATTTTATCATTTAATGAAACGAATCATAAAGAAGTTGTTACAAAAAATATAGAAATACAATTACGCACAAAGAAAGGCAAAATAATTCTCCGTTTACAAATGTGTTAACACCTGTGTTGTAATTTTTAAAAATTAACAATCATGAAAACGAAAACATCTGTAGATTATTAAAGCAGCTTTACTTACAAAATCAATACTCGTTGTAAAGCATTTTAAACTAGGTTTCCCATGTACCAACAATATAGTAACGTAAAACACTATACGTAATCGCTTACAAGCATCGTGTCATATGGTAATTTGCTTGCTGTCATACGAAATAATATATGAGATATGTTCCTTTATAGCAACTGGTATAATTCTGTACAAATTGATCTGTCGTTTTGTTGAACCATGTATTCGCTGCTGTGTGCAGCTTACTTGTGCAAAACGGATGCTATTTGTGTTATGAGCGTGTGGTTAATGTTAGATTGTTTTAATATATTTGTACTATTATTGTATTTGTTAATGTGAAAATGTGTTTTTGTGAGTGAATGAGGGAGAGAATGAAGCGATTATTCTTTTTCCTCTTCTTTCCTTCCTCATTTGCCTTTCAGCGTCGAGGGGAGATACAATTTGTGATCTTTTGCTCTTCTGTTTGCCTCTTCTGCTGTAATGTTCCTGGTGTTTCTAATACTCCGTCAATCCATCTTATTCGTGGTTGGCCCTTAGGTCTTTTTTTCTCGCAAAGTTTATTGAAGGCTCGCTGTGTTGTGTTTTGATTGTTCTTCCTTGTCTCGTGGCCAAACAATTTTATCTCTTGTTTCTTTATAGGTGGGGTTATTCCCAGCTTTTAAAATCGATTCTTCATTTCTGATCTTATCTCTCAGACTGTTTCCTGTCAATCGTCTAACACATTTCATCACAGTAGAGGTTATTTTTCTGATTGTACTTGCATCTGGGGTCCTAGGGACTGGAATTAGTAGGACAACATTGGGATGAAGATTGTATTGTAAAGTGCCCCTTTTGTCTCTAGAGCAATAGACACATAATAGTGGTGATAGCTGTCCAATTATTTGACAACCATTGTTACATCTTGAGTCTATTTCTGCTGATGGTGAATTGTCGTTTGTCACTATACTTCCTAGGTATTTAAATTCCTCTACTTGTTTTAGTTGTCTGCCGTCTATAGTTATGTTGACGTTCTGTTTCTCTGTTGCGATATTCATGACTTCTGTTTTGTTGATGTTGATTTTCATGTTGTATTTTGTGCTGTTTAGTCTATTTAAGTGTTCTTGTAGGTCTACTTTTCTATGTATTAGTGCCTGATCTTCTATAAATAGAAGTTCGTTGTTCTTCTTTGTTTTTGATGGGTCGGCTAACTTTGAAATATAGTCCATGTATGTAACAAACAGTAGGGGGGATTGTACGCACCCATGTTTTACACTTGATCTAACTTCGAATATGTCTGTAACCTGCTGCTGTTCTGACTGTGAAGCTGCTGTTGATGTAGAGAATTTTTATTAAGTTTGTTAGATGTTGGCTTACTTGTATGTTGTTCGTATCGCCCATAGCTGTTCTCTGTTTAATCGGTCAAATGCTTTTTCCTGATCAATGAAATCTACATACAAATTCTTATTGTGTTCTATGTTCTTTAAAGCTGTTTTAAAGTGAACAGACCGTGAGTACAGCACTTTTTTTTCGATACTCCATTTGAGAATCACTTAACGATAGTTCTGTTATTGGTCTCAGCCTTTTTTCTACAATTTTGGCATATAACTTTCCTACATGGCTGAGGAGCGATATAACTCTATATTGATTGCAGTCTCTCTTGTTACCTTTCTTTTTTACATATTGGCACGATGATTGCCTGTTGCCAGTCTTCTGGGGCTTTTTGTTGGTGCCAAGCTGCATTAAATATTTGGTGCAGCCATGTAACTCCTGTTTCTTCTCTTATTATTTCCACTGGTATATTAACTATCCCCGGTGCTTTATTTCTTGATGCATATTTGATTACTTCATTGATTTCCTCTTTCACGATGTTGAGTTCAATATTTGTGCATTTTTGCGTGGTTTATGTTGTGTTATTGGTAATCGGTGCCATGTTTAATAGGTCTTCAAAATATTATTTCCATCTCTGCTGCAGATGTTTTTTTCTATATTTATAATCCGTCTTTGTCATTCATGAGCACAGCAGGATCGTGGTTTTCTTTTTCCGCTCTTGTTACTTTTACTGCTTTGTAGAAATCTGTTGTGGCTGTCATGAAGTTCCTGCTAATATTTTGTCCGAATTCTGTCCATTTGTTTTGCTTAGCTTCTTTGATCAAAATATTACATTTTCCGAACTAAATCATATTTTTTATATTCTACTTGGTTGGTTATTCTTCCTCCAATTTTTGAATAGTTTTTTTTCTTTTCCTTAATTTCTTCTCTGATTGCTTCGTTCCACAACGAGGTGCTTTTCCTCTTCTTGTGTCATTAGTTTCGTTCCATATACTGTTTTTTAGATGTTGATTACTTTTTTTCTGAAACTGTTTCCGTTCTTCTTCTACTGTGCTTACTTCATTAGGGAGTTTCTTGATTTTCTCTGTTAGTTTTTCTTCTATGTTTTTTTTTTAATTCTTGATCTTTTAATTGTTTTATTTGTAGTGTGTCTTCTCTTTGCTTTTGGCTGTCTAAGTGTGATCATAACCATTTTATGGTCCGCGTTGCCTGTTTTATTAGGGATAGCTCTGCTGTCGGTTACTCTTTTCTTGTTCTGTTTTCTTGTCAGATAACATTTTTTCTGGCTTCTGCATGTTATTTCATTCCACTTGTAGAACGTGTTTAATTGCTACTCTCTGTGTTTGAAGAATGTGTTGGTGATAATCAGATCATTTTTATTACATAATTCCAGCAGTCGGTTTCCATTTTTATTAGTGTCTTTTTGCCAAGAGCGTGTTTTAGTTTCAATTTGTGTGAATCTGCCTACTAATGTCCTAGTATGTCTGCATAGTAGGAGCATTTGTGGCTGAGCGTTTAATGCGCTCGTTTCTGGATCAGAAAGTTCCGATGTCAATTCCAAATTTTGCGAATCTTTCTCGCACCGACAAGGCTCCGTGGTTCACTCGAGATCTGAAAATGGGTACCATAGATTTTTTTGGTAATAAGTCGTTTTGACGTAAAATCGGCCATGCCAACCGAACAAATGTAACTTGGAAAAATATTGTCACTAAAACGTTATTTCCTATCAACCTAGCTAAGGCATTATACCTTTACTTTATGTCTGCATAGAAGTATGTTGGTGTTCGTATTGAAATGTAACTATTTATTTGAACGTGCTTGTCTGAACATGTGCGTGTGAACACATGAGCAGTTTTTGTGTGAAAGTGCTTATTTGGACTTCTTTATGCCAATTTGATTACTTTGGATCGCCGTTGGATATGTTGATGTGTTCGTGTTTGGTTTAACTAGTCAACTAGTCTTCTACTGGGATCTGTAGTAACTAGAAATGGACACTGCAAGAAAGCGATCATAAGAAGATTAGCAATAAGAATACAACAATTAAACGTCATTAAGAACATGTAACACAATACTAGTAAGGCAGTAAAGTTAACATTACTGAGGGCATGTATTGTCCCATTAGCAATATATAGTTGTAAATCATGGACAATCTCGCAAAACATTAAGGAAGAACTTTGATTCATTCGAAACAAAATGCTACAGAAATGTCCTTAAGATACATTCGATAAATGAGGGGCAAACCAAGAATAAACTGTTTTCAAGACATTAAAGAAACATTGAAGAAGTGGGAGATCTAGATAGAGTCGTATTCTTTCATACGGGCTGTGATGAATGCAACGTTTTGTTAAGGACAACGCCTTTATGATAGTATACTACTATATCTGAATTCTTAGGTGCTGGAGAATAAAGGCTGCATGTTCAGTGATGTCGCTACAGATGTTCTGGTTAGAGTTTGAATTTTGCCCTTGACAAAAAGAAAAAAATAACTCTTTGATACTACCGGGAGCCGCGATAGCTCAGTGGTTAGTGAACTGGACTACAAAAGACAAGGATTAGGGTTCGATCCCAACCGACGGCTTCCGGGTTCACCCAGCCTTAAATGGGTACCGGATTTTTTTCTGGGAAAGTAAAGCGGCACGGGCGTAATACCGACCACATTACCCCAAAAATCATGTGCCGACGGTCTGTAAAATGTATGGTCACAAACAGCATATTCCCTATACGCCGCCACTTGGCGTGACGGGGGTACTTTACTTTTATTTTACTTTGATACTACCGTTATTCGAACCGGCCTGCACGTGTGATCCAGCATGGGCGGGTTAATTCCTGTGTGCTGCAATGCGCCTAGTTTTGTGTAAATAAATATGTGTGTTTGCTTTCAAATGATTGCGCTTTAATGTATGTGCATTATTTCACATAGTATTGAAGTGTATGGTTGTGTAACTATATTGAGAATGTTTGAGAGAATCTTTATAAGAAAGTATTTGTACATACGTGCTTGTATGAGACCGAGTGAAAGTGTGTGTAGAAGTCAAAGTGTGAAGCTGAACATGTTCCTTATTGCTAGATTCATTAATTATGTGTGTATGTAATACCATGGACAGTTAAGAAGAGTAATGAAAACGTTCTGAAAGAGGCCAAAGCAAAAAGAGAGCTAATTTCCAATATTAGGAAGAAACAATCATCATTTTTTTTGGTCACGTAATGAGAAGAGAACAGCTGGAATATATTGTAACAACATGAAAAATTAAGGGGCGAAGAGATAGAGGGAAGCAAAGATAAAAGATACCAGACAGCTTAAGAGAATGGCTTGGCAGAAGGTCAACAACAGAAATAATAAATAACTGTCGAGATCGAAAGTTGTGGAGAGACATAATCACCTACGCCAGCAGGCCCGGCACTTGATGTTGATGATGTGTGTATGTCCTGGTTATACTTGTGCTGCATTTTGCATTTTCAAAGCAGAGTAACTATATTTCGCAGTGATTTTTACTACTGGTAAATGTTGAAATGCTTAAATGCTCTCAGTGTGTGCATGTGGTGATGTCCACTAGTTTTGGTTTGTAATATTTACTGCAAATGTCTCAGTTCACAGCAGCCTATTTTCATCTCAAAATGACATTTTAGTTCTAATCTTGTGATTGTGCACCATTTATGGATGAATGGCTTCAACTTAAAACAAGTCACACACTCTGAAAATTAATATTTTAGGGGAGTGGTTTCAATTTGTGATATCACAAACAAAACGTGACATTTCTAGCTAAATTAGATGTATATATAAAAAGTAAAGTAAAGAGCCCCGTCACGCCAAGAGGCGTATAGGGAATATTGTGTTAGTGACCATACATTTTACAGATCTTTAGCACATGATTTTTGGGCTAATCTGGTCAGTGTTACGCCCGTGCCGCATTACTCTCCCAGAAAAAAAATACCGGTACCCATTTAAGGTTGGGTGAACCCGGAAGCCGTCGGTTAAGATAGAACTCTACCTATTGTCCTTTGTAGTCCAGTTCACTAACGACTGAGTTGTCTTGGCTCCCAATGTATATGTGAGAATGGTATTTTATTTGCTAATCGTTGTAACAAAAAAATAACAGTTTGCAAATCTGAGTTTCCGAGGCGGAATGTTCAATATTTCACCACAAAAGTTTTTACATTTTAATACGCAGTCTCTTCTAATTACCTTGAATGTTTAATGTAAGAAACGTGTGCATTCTTCTATAAAGACACACAAGCAAATTCGACTAAAGTATCCCCGACAAACAGCTGTGCAGAGTGCATTGAATGTTTTTTTTCGGATATGTGTATTTTGAAAACAATGATTGTGTTTACAAGAAGATTTTGCGATTCAGGAAGGCTGGACTTTGATGACAGCCTCAATCCTCCAATGTGGAAAGATTTGGTCTAGACTCTATATCTGGGGAAAGTAACACCAACATAAACATGCACTGATTACCCCGCATTAACGTGTCTCGGTCTACGGATAGTCAATGTGTCTCGATCTACGGATAGTCAACGTGTCTCGGTCTACGGATAGTCAATGTGTCTCGGTCTCCGGATAGTCAATGTGTCTCGGTCTACGGGTAGTCAATGTGTCTCGGTCTACGGATAGTCAATGTGTCTCGGTCTACGGGATAGTCAATGTGTCTCGGTCTACGGATAGTCAATGTGTCTCGGTCTACGGATAGTCAATGTGTCTCGGTCTACGGATAGTCAATGTGTCTCGGTCTACGGATAGTCAATGTGTCTCGGTCTACGGATAGTCAATGTGTCTCGGTCTACGGATAGTCAATGTGTCTCGATCTACGGATAGTCAATGTGCCTTAGTCTACGGATAGTCAATGTGTCACGGTCTACGGATAGTCAATGTGCCTTAGTCTACGGATAGTCAATGTGTCTCGATCTACGGAAAGTCAATGTGTCTCGATCTACGGAAAGTCAATGTGTCTCGGTCTACGGATAGTCAATGTGCCTCGATCTACGGATTGGCAATGTGCCTTGGTCTACGGATAGTCAATTTGCCTTGGTCTACGGATAGTCAATGTGCCTTGTTCTACGGATAGTCAATGTGTCTCGGTCTACGGATAATCAATGTGCCTTTGTCTACGGATAATGAATGTGCCTCGGTCTACGGATAGCCAATGTAACATTTCTGCCACGATAGATGTTTTGCAGCTATCTTTGATATTTATTTTATTTGAAACGCATTATGGAAAAAAATCATAGGTCAAGGAATGAAAGAAAAGAGAAGCTGAAAAAGAAAGAAAGAAAAGGTGAAAAAGAAAGAAAGGAGGATGAGATGAAAGAAAGAAAGAAAGAAAGAAAGAAAGTGAAAAGAATGGAAAAAATGGAAAAGAAAGAAAGAAAGAAAGAAAGAAAGAAAGAAAGAAAGAAAGAAAGAAAGAAAGAAAGAAAGAAAGAAAGAAAGAAAGAAAGAGAGAAAGAAAGAAAGAAAAGATATACCTCTGCATAAAGTGTAGCGAATTTATTTAGAAAATTTATCAGCTGTCTGCTTGTGTCAGTTTTCTTTCGTAAATAAAAAAAAAAACTATGGTACCAATTTAAAACTGACTGAAAGTGGCGTTCTTAAAGTGCAACGTATTTTATGTAGTTAATTTTGACATTGAAAGAAATGAGAATTGATAAAATGCATGAAAAGATATACCTTAAATGTTCCTTTGGTTAATCCTGATAGTTGGAGTCGTTTTGATTGGGAATTTCGTGGTTCAATGAGCAGATAATTTAAATCCATTATTTATTTTTGGCAGATAAATGTAAGAATGTAATGATTTGTTGTCAGAATGTCGTGATATTTTGTGAGAATGTCATGAATCGGTTTAGAGAGATTTATTGCTTGAAGTGAGGATATCATGGATTGATGTGAGAAAGTTGTGAGTTTATGTGAGGGTGTCATGGATTTATGTGATAATGTCATGAATCTGTAAGAGAAATTTATGACTTGAAGTGAGGATATCATGGATTGATGTGAGAAAGTCGTGAATTTGTGTGAGAATGTCATGGATTTATATGACCCAAAAAATGTCATGAATTATGTGAGCATAACAACCCCTTTGATTATAATTATTGATAGTTTAGAAGAATAAAATTAAATAATTTTCTCGCGGAGAATATATATATATATATATATATTTGTTTAATATGGTGAATTTAACCAGCCAGCATGCTTACAATAAAAAATAACGATAATGAATAATGATCGATAACTGATTAAAATACTAGGATTATAGGTTTATTCAGATTCATGGTTGATTGAGTCAGCTGACATATTAATAATAATAATGATTGAGTTGTATTTGATTTTTTCTGATTTATGAGATTGTCAATCTTTTGCATATTGGTATCTCGTAATCATACATTAAAACACACCCCATAAAAATTATTTTATGATCCACAGGACCATCGCTTCATTATGAACGTTATTTAGAAAACACAATTGCTCTCTTTCAAATGTATATATTTTTGAGTATATCTCGGCTTCTGTCAAATGTTGATCCACTTGTATCTTGTAGAGTCTAAAATTTTTGCTTCTTTGTATATGCTTCAATTTCTATCTATCTATCTATCTATCTATCTATCTATCTATCTATCTATCTATCTATCTATCTATCTATCTATCTATCTATCTATCTATCTATCTATCTATCTATCTATCTATCTATCTATCTATCTATCTATCTATCTATCTATCTATCTATCTATCTATCTATCTATCTATCTATCTATCTATCTATCTATCTATCTATCTATCTATCTATCTATCTATCTATCTATCTATCTATCTATCTATCTATCTATCTATCTATCTATCTATCTATCTATCTATCTATCTATCTATCTATCTATCTATCTATCTATCTATCTATCTATCTATCTATCTATCTATCTATCTATCTATCTATCTATCTATCTATCTATCTATCTATCTATCTATCTATCTATCTATCTATCTATCTATCTATCTATCTATCTATCTATCTATCTATCTATCTATCTATCTATCTATCTATCTATCTATCTATCTATCTATCTATCTATCTATCTATCTATCTATCTATCTATCTATCTATCTATCTATCTATCTATCTATCTATCTATCTATCTATCTATCTATCTATCTATCTATCTATCTATCTATCTATCTATCTATCGATTGTCCTGTCGAGCCGTAGACTTAAGATATACATTCCAGACTCACCGTATCTGGCAAACGTTGCTGTCAAGCATCAGACCTTGCACAGGATCCACATTGTATCTCGTCATATGACCCTGTTCTGGGTAAGTTGTTTAGTCTCGGCGAGGGAACTGATGACAACTGTTCTTGTTGTCTCTCACCTGGCTGGCTTCTTTTTTTATTGATTCTCTAGGTCGGCCTCTTTTTCCTTCACCATTTAGTTTCCATTTGAGAGCTTGCTTTGAGAGTCGTTTGTTGTCTCTTCTCATCACATGGTCCGTCATATGCCAAACTGCTCATTTTCAAACGTAAATCTATTTGGTTAACCCACTTGTCACACAAGTTTAGGCCCGCTGGGATCTACCCAAGTGTCATTCAAATGTAGACCTAATTTGATCTACCCAAGTGTCATTCAAATGTAGACCTACTTTGATCTACCCAAGTGTTATTCAAATGTAAACCTACTTTGATCTACCCAAGTGTCATTCAAATGTAGACCTACTTTGACCTACCCATATTTCATTCAAATATAGACCTACTTTGATCTACCCAAGTGTCATTCAAATGTAGACCTACTTTGATCTACCCAAGTGTTATTCAAATGTAAACCTACTTTGATCTACACAAATGTAAACCTACTTTGATCTACCCAAGTGTCATTCAAATGTAAACCTACTTTGATCTACCCAAGTGTCATTCAAATGTAAACCTACTTTGATCTACCCAAGTGTCATTCAAATGTAGACCTACTATGATCTACCCAAGTTTCTCTCAAATGTAAACCTACTTTGATCTACCCAAGTGTCATTCAAATGTAGACCTACTTTAACCTACCAAGTGTCATTCAAATGTAGACCTACTTTGATCTAACCAAGTGTTATTCAAATGTAAACCTACTTTGATCTACCCAAGTGTCATTCAAATGTAAACCTACTTTGATCTACCCAAGTGTAATTCAAATGTAAACCTACTTTGATCTACCCAAGTGTTATTCAAATGTAAACCTACTTTGATCTACCCAAGTGTCATTCAAATGTAGACCTACTTTGATCTACCCAAGTGTCATTCAAATGTAGACCTACTTTGACCTACCCATATTTCATTCAAATATAGACCTACTTTGATCTACCCAAGTGTCATTCAAATGTAAACCTACTTTGATCTACCCAAGTGTCATTCAAATGTAAACCTACTTTGATCTACCCAAGTGTCATTCAAATGTAAACCTACTTTGATCTACCCAAGTGTCATTCAAATGTAGACCTACTATGATCTACCCAAGTTTCTCTCAAATGTAAACCTACTTTGATCTACCCAAGTGTCATTCAAATGTAGACCTACTTTAACCTACCAAGTGTCATTCAAATGTAGACCTACTTTGATCTAACCAAGTGTTATTCAAATGTAAACCTACTTTGATCTACCCAAGTGTCATTCAAATGTAAACCTACTTTGATCTACCCAAGTGTCATTCAAATGTAAACCTACTTTGATCTACCCAAGTGTTATTCAAATGTAAACCTACTTTGATCTACCCAAGTGTCATTCAAATGTAGACCTACTTTGACCTACCCATATTTCATTCAAATATAGACCTACTTTGATCTACCCAAGTGTCATTCAAATGTAGACCTACTTTGACCTACCCATATTTCATTCAAATATAGACCTGCTTTGATCTACTCAAGTGTCATTCAAATGTAAACCTACTTTGATCTACCCAAGTGTCATTCAAATGTAAACCTACTTTGATCTACCCAAGTGTCATTCAAATGTAAACCTACTTTGATCTACCCAAGTGTCATTCAAATGTAGACCTACTTTAACCTACCAAGTGTCATTCAAATGTAGACCTACTTTGATCTAACCAAGTGTCATTCAAATGTAAACCTACTTTGATCTACCCAAGTGTCATTCAAATGTAGACCTACTTTGATCTACCCAAGTATCATTCAAATGTAGACCTGCTTTGATCTACCCAGGTACCATTCAAATGTAGACCTACTTTGATCTACCCAAGTGTCATTCAAATGTAAACCTACTTTGATCTACCCAAGTGTCACTCAAATGTAAACCTACTTTGATCTACCAAAATGTCATTCAAATGTAGACCTACATTGATCTAGCTAAGTGTCATTCAAATGTAGACCTACTTTGATCTAGCTAAGTGTCATTCAAATGTAGACCTACTTTGATCTAGCTAAGTGTCATTCAAATGTAGACGTACTTTGATCTAGCCAAGTGTCATTCAAATGTAGACCTACTTTGATCTGCCCAAGTGTCACTCAAATATAGACCAACTAGAACCTACCTAAGTTTCGCGAAATTGTAGACCCACTTGAAACTGTCCAAGTATCACTCAAGTTTAGACACACAAAGATCTACCCAAGTGTTACTCAGTTTTAAACCCAACTGGATCTACCCAATTGTCAATCAAATATAGACGCAATAGGAACTACGCAAATGTCACTCAAATGTATACCCACTTTGATCTTCTCAAATGTGACTCAAATTTAGACTCTCTTGGATCTACCCAAGCATCACTCAAATGTAGACCCACTAGGATTTACCCACATTTCGCGTAAATGTAGACCCACTTGGATCTACCGTGGTGTCTCTCAAATGTATACCACTTGGAATTACTTCATTCTCATTCAGATCCCATTTGACTTACCCGTCTATGTATGAAATGTATAGACACTTTGTTTTACATTAGTCTGTCTCAGATGTGGACTTTTTTCGATCTAATCTCTCCTCCATTACATGTCATTCGTCTTGGATCTATCCCCATTTCCCCTCAAAATGAACTAATTTTAACTAATTCTTTTAAATGCGAACTCTTGCACTCATCCGAGACTCTTCTAAACTAATACCGTATCAGGAATGTTCCCTCTACCACTCAAATACACCAATTGCTGTATCATTGTATTGGTCATTTGTCCACATACATTCATCTATAGTTCCTTGCAGAACTGCCTCGCTATAGACTCATCATTTAAACAACCATCGTCATTATATAATCCACATGTCTATTTTAGGAATCCCTAACAACTAGCGTATGTGATACCTGCAATGTTAACGATGATCTTCTTGTTTGCAAAGCTCGGTTGATAATGGCGTGTCTAGCAACAGGAAACTCGGTTTCAAAACACCAGAATCCGGGATAAAAACGAAATATAAACAGTGCACAATGCGTGTAAACAGAGGGAATCAAGTAATAACGTTGCCGATTTGTTGGGAAACAAGTTGGTGGAAAATGTTTTAGGAAAAGATTAGCAAATGATAAGGGGAAAAACTAATAGATGTACGGTATTTACTGAGTATGTCAGAGTATTGGTAGCTATGTTGTTTAGGATTATAGACGCGTTATACAGAAGGGGTGAGAGAATAGGTATTTGTGAAACGACTTGTAGACTATTTCACTTGCTAATCCACTAAGTGGAAAATTTGTTTTAGGACAACCAGCAGATTATATGTGCAAAAATGAAGACAATATCTGAAGGCAAAAGATGTTCTTTAAGACTTGATGTTTGTCTTGGAGACGTGAAGTAAAAGGATGGAAATGGTAGGAAAAAACGATTAACTTAGAACCTTGGGACGATATCAGACAGATACCAGTGGACAAAGAGATAGGGCAAAGACAATGGGATAGAACAATCACTGACTGATGGAGTCGACTAAAAGTTTATTGAGATGGAGAGACATGTAGAAGAAGAGTTTATGAGGATGGAGAAGACAGGTAGAAACAGATTTTATGAGGATGGAGAAGACAGGTAGAAGCAGAGTTTATAGGATGGAGAAGACAGGTAGAAGCAGATTTTATGAGGATGGAGAAGACAGGTAGAAGTAGAGTTTATCAGGATGGAGAAGACAGGTAGATGCAGAGTTCATGAGGATGGAGAAGACATGTAGAAGCAGAGTTTATGAGGATGGAGAAGACAGGTAGAAGTAGCGTTTATGAGGATGAAGAAGACAGGTAGAAGCAGAGTTTATGAGGATGGAGAAGACAGGTAGAAGTATAATTTATGAAGATGGAGAAGACAGATGGAAGTAGAGTTTATAAGGATGGAGAAGACAGGTAGAAGAAGAGTTTATTGGGATGTGGCAGTCAGGTGAAAGTAGAGTTTATGAGGATAGAGAAGACATGTAGAAGCAGAGTCTATGAGGATGGAGAAGACAGGTAGAAGTAGAGTTTATGAGGATGGAGAAGACAGATGGAAGCAGAGTTTATAAGGATGGAGAAGACAGGTAGAAGAAGAGTTTATGAGGATGGAGAAGACAGGTAGAAGTAGAATTTATGAGGATGGAGAAGACAGATGGAAGCAGAGTTTATAGGATGGAGAAGACAGGTAGAAGCAGAGTTTATGAGGATGGAGAAGACAGATGGAAGCAGAGTTTATAAGGATGGAGAATACAGGTAGAAACATAAATTATAAGGATGGAGAAGACAGGTAGAAACATAATTTATGAGGACGGAGAAGACAGGTAGAAACAGAATTTATGAGGATGGAGAAGACAGGTGGAAGTAGAGTTTATTGGGATGTGGAAGTCAAGTGGAAGTAGAGTTTATAAGGATTTAGAAGACAGGTAGAAACAGAGTTTATGAGGATGGAGAAGACAGGTGGAGGTAGAGTTTATTGGGATATGGAAGTCAGGTGGAAGTAGAGTTTATAAGGATGGAGAAGACAGGTAGAAACAGAATTTATGAGGATGGAGAAGACAGTTAGAAGCAGAGTTTATAAGGATGGAGAAGACAGGTAGACACAGAGTTTATGAGGATGGAGAAGACAGGTAGAAACAGAGTTTTTTTAGGATGGAGATGACAGGTAGAAGCAGAGTTTATATGGATGGAGAAGACAGGTAGAAACAGAATTTATGAGGATGGAGAAGACAGTTAGAAGCAGAGTTTATAAGGATGGAGAAGACAGGTAGACACAGAGTTTATGAGGATGGAGAAGACAGGTAGAAACAGAGTTTTTTAGGATGGAGATGACAGGTAGAAGCAGAGTTTATATGGATGGAGAAGACAGGTAGAAACAGAGTTTATGATGATGGAGAAGACAGGTAGAAGCAGAGTTTATGATGATGGAGAAGCAGAGTTTATGAGGATGGAGAAGACAGGTAGAAGCAGAGTTTATATGGATGGAGAAGACAGGTAGAAACAGAGTTTATGATGATGGAGATGACAGGTAGAAGCAGAGTTTATATGGATGGAGAAGACAGGTAGAAACAGAGTTTTTTAGGATGGAGATGACAGGTAGAAGCAGAGTTTATGACGATGGAGAAGACAGATTCTAGCAGAGTTTATGAGGATGGAGAAGACATGTAGAAGTAGAGTTTATCACGATGGAGAAGACAGATTCAAGCAGAGTTTATGAGGATGGAGAAGACAGATGGAAGCAGAGTTTATGAGGATGGAGAAGACAGATGGAAGCAGAGTTTATGAGGATGGAGAAGACAGGTAGAAGTAGAGTTTATCACGATGGAGAAGACAGATTCAAGCAGAGTTTATGAGGATGGAGAAGACAGATGGAAGCAGAGTTTATAAGAATGGAGAAGACAGGTAGAAGAAGAGTTTTTTGGGATGTGGAAGTCAGGTGAAAGTAGAGTTTATGAGGATGGAGAAGACAGGTAGAAGTAGAATTTATGAGGATGGAGAAGACAGATGGAAGCAGAGTTTATGTGGACGGAGAAGACAGGTAGAAGCAGAGTTTATGAGGACGGAGAAGACAGGTAGAAGCAGAGTTTATTGGGATATGGAAGTCAGATGGAAGTAGAGATTTTTTGGGATGGAGAAAACAGGTTAAAACTAAGTTTATAAGAATGGAGAAGACAGGTAGTAGCAAAGTTTATTAGGATGGAGAAGACAGATGGAAACAGAGTTTCATCAATTCTAGTTGTCAATCACTTCTAAAATTAATAATGTGTATGTCGAGACTATTAACTCTTTCGATACGGAAGATTTTAACAATTTAGCGGTAAAGATTTCAGAGACAACATTTTTTCCATGGTTTTTAAATACAATCTACATGTTTATATTTATCTAACACTTAATATTTACAAATAAAAATGTTCAACTCCAATGTTAAGGCAGTCCTATTATATGTCTGCGAAACATGGAGAACAACAAAATTGACAATCATGAAGATACAGACTTCCATCAATGGATGCTTACGCAGAATAAAAGGATGGAAATTGCAGGACAAAATCACTAACATAGAATTTTGGAAATGTACCAGTCAAATACCTATGGATAAAGAAATACAGCGAAGACGATGGCGCTGGATAGGACACAAACTGCGGAAGCCAACTCAGAGTATTACACAACATGCCCCTTTATGGAATCCCCAGGGGGAAAAGACAAAGAGGAAGACCAAGGAATTCTTGGATAAGACAGATAGAAGCAGAGATGAAGATGATGGGCAAGACATGGAATAATCTTAGAAGAATTGCAAGATAACAGAACGACTTGGAAAGTGTTTGTTAAAGACCTATGCTCCACAGGGAACTGAAAGGAAGCAGAGGAAGAAGAGGAACACTTAATATATTATATATGAATTTTTAGAAAACTAAAGAAGGAATTAGATTTAACCAATACCGAGATGATATAAGGTTTAAACAAAGAATATGGTTTGATGACAGTTTACACTTATGAAACTGACAGTGACGCACTGTGCGGCTAAACGTACGTGACCGAAATCGGCAAGTCGCATGTTGTGTCGAAACGTATGGAAAGAGTTAAAGTCACAAAAGTTTATGGGAACAAGCTCCGACTGAGCCATAGTATATGACTGCATGCAATCATAATAATGAATGATGGATATTTTGGGAAACCTAACGATCATAATCAACCTGTAACTGAGAAGGCAAATAAGATGAAAAATATAATTTTTTAAAATTATAATTAAACAGCGTATGTCTCTTTCTTATCGCTCATGATGGACGATACAAAACGATTCGAGGATGTGACTCTAGAGGCTTTCTGCAATAGCACAATAATCACACTCATAAACAAAGAATTAAAAAGAAGCATGCAGGGAGTGCTTATCTAATCTTCAGAAGCAAAAAAAAGTGTATCCGAAAATAAAATTTGAAAGGCCTAGAGACCATAGATAATGCATGTGAATTTGTGTCTGTGAAGGACACTACACAATATCTGTAGTTTTGTCGTTGTGTTCACGTCTCGTGTAGAAAGATGTGCGCGATAAGAGTATTATTCTATTCTATACTATTCACTGAACCAGTTTCACTGCATTCAAGAATATCCCATATCCGCTCCACAATTTGTCACAGCTTTTCCCAAAATGCATCGGTAACTTCCGTTAACAAGGCCGCTCCGTTTTACGTCACTGGCTTTATTCTCTTCTCCCCAACCGTGGGGACCCTCGTAATCACACAGGGATGGTGTGATACGAGAACGCCGTTAGCTAATGGTGATTTCTCAACTGTATCTCTGCATGGATGCTGGTTGAGTCCGGGTCTGCACTAAATAAAGGTAATTAGTTGTAGGAATAAAGTGCAAATTTAATTTAGTGGAAAACACTGTACAGGGTCTGTGAAGAAGCCTCGTACATGAGAGCTAGAAGTGGGCGTGATTATGGATGGAAATAATTAAAAACAATTCAAGGTTGATTCTCATATCGCTGTGTTGTACGTTGTATAAGCTGAACAATAAACAAAAAGTCATCGCGTGAGCTTCAAGTCAGTCTTAAGAGTAAATATAAATAACCAGATGAAAAGAAGAATCGCATAGAAAATTAAGATAAAAGAAACCTTGACACTGATACATTGTCGAGCACATTGAAACCTCTTACAAATGACTACAAAAGGGGCCTAATGGAAAGTTGAAAGAGAAACGTTAACGCCTGCTTCCAGAGATGTTTACAAAGAGTTATTCCCAAACGCGTCATTAACAACGGAAGTGAGTTGTTAGGGCTGGCTGGGTAAGAACAATCCGCTTTGTAGTGTAGTCGAAAATTGTGGACAATAATAAACACACCGGTAGATCAATGGCTGCAACAAAGATGGAGTTCCTGGAGAACAAACTGTTGTGTTTTTCTTAGAAGATAGGAAAATACGCGGGGAAATATCAAAACAATTGCTCACACGAAAGCAACAAACTGGAATCATTAATTGTTAGGCTAAAGTAATCTGAATATGTGAAATTTATATTTGGGGAAGAAAGGGGGGAGGGGAGGATTTATTTGAAATGATGTACGGGTGATATCGTCGTTCTATTCGTGATCATTACAGTTGTTATCTGTAAGAATGAAGTTGAGAACATATTTTCTTTTTAGACCTAACGCAAAAGAGATGTTCATTTCATGACAAGTAAAAAGTACAGGGCCCCATCACGCCAAGTGGCGAACGCAAGCAAGCAAAGACAAAATAAATTTTGGGGGCATGTTGAGAAACACAGCTGCTAATAAAAGTAATATTGGAAGGGAAAATACAAGGTAAAAGAGGCAGAGGCAGACCAAGACTAACATGGACGAGTAACGTCAAAAGATGTACAAGTCAACCTATGACAATCTGCATCATCAAAGCAAGAGACAGAGTGGAATGGCGCTCCATGGTAGCCAACCTCTGATACGGAGATGGCACTCAGTGATGATGATGAGCGTGAGTAATAGATGTTAGAGAGCTTGCAGAGCTTCAGTGATAGCGCACTGACTTGGCGTTTATGTGAACAACGTTTTGATCGCAATTTGACTCTCTCCAGTCGACCTGCAAAAGTATAGAAGAATTAAGTGGTTAATTCTATCTTACCAATGCAGATAAGTGTATAGGTAGGAAGTTCCACTGCTGGGATCGTCGCCGGAGAAATATGTGATTTGTTTTTCTTCGCCAGCTTTGACCTCTGACGAAGTCCCAAGATACTAGGAACTGAATTTTGCGTGTTAATCCGTTTTTTACTGTCAGCCGTGTGCACAGGGGTCCTTCGCCGCACAGGCAGATAACTCTGTCTTCGGAGGTACTCATATTTTTTTCCGTCCATGAGTATTTGACGTTTCAGCCGGGCCTCGCTGCTGAGATCAGGGGTGGTTGCCGCGGAGAGAAATCATAAATAAAAATCGCAACTGGTGCAGCCGGAGCGGGTCGTCTTGCCTCGAGACCAACCAGTCCCCACATGTGATGTGATATCCTCTGTAGTGTGCGCAAAGTGTGTTCTGTTTTTATTGCAAAATACGTCATCATTGGAATACTGTTCAATATGGTAGATAGGCGACAGGGACTGTTAAAGGCTGTTTCTGAAAAGTGTTCCTTTGTTGCAGTTTCCTCCTATTCCAAGTCCGGCTTGCTGCCAGAGCTACTGAGTTAAGTGCTCTGTGCACATCATAAGCTGTATTTCATCCGGATTGTGTTTCGATATTCTTACATTATTACGATTGCTTACAATGAATGATGATATCGTATGACGGGTAACAAATGGCTGTGTTCACTTTCTGTGCGATTTCGCCTTATGTCTTTTGGCGTGTGCTGAGAATGCTATGATGGGGACTGCAGCTATCTTTCTTTGTTTAGGAGATGTAAATATTAATTCGGGTGATTCCACTGGCACGGGCGGTTGAGCAATTATGGATTTTTATTCGTTTGCAGTGATACCGGGGCCTTCCACAACTGTAACCATAAGTGGTATCTGGTAGATCAATAAGTCTAGGAAGGCAAATTATAGTCTCGAAATATCACTGACTCACATTTCTAAATACTGCAGACAATTTCAGTGAAATATAGAGCACTTCACTCACGTACAACATTAATATGTGTTACAGAGCACCATTTTCCCGTGACTTTGGCGTTACAGTAAACAAGTATATTGGACTTGCCTTTTCTCTTTGATCAAGCCTATTTGTGCGGGTAGGATAGCCTATTCCATGACAACCTGGAGTAGGTGAAGCAAGATCTTAGTCACCACTGGCTCACTGACCCTGACGTCAACAATCAATCAGATAGTGATCTCTGATAATGATCTGCTAATAATTGTACTGTGTCTGCTGGTCCCAGGTGTTGTAATTATGAGCAATAGTTTTAATGACCGTTTACCCGTTCTTCAGTGGCGTAGCTTGGGTCGGTAGAAGAAGTAGCGGTGGGGAGGGGTAGCTGTCAGGCACTTTACTCTAGGTCAACATAATAGAGGGGTGGGAAGGATCTAGATAGTGTAGAGCTTCGGCCTCGGACAGGAAGAACCTGGGCTCAAAGTCTTCCATAGGCTGTATTAAATTTAACAAACGAAATTTGACTAAATACGAAAAATTAATTCGACAATAGCCTTCCTTGATCTCTTAGATAGTGAGATTCAACGTCTAGCCTTCTCAAATAGCGGCCATAAACACAAGGTCCCGTGTATACTCGCGCACATTGATCCATGTGTATCTTTGTGCCTCGTGGATCCAGGGCCAGTTTACGGAGTTCGTGCACGTGGGTTCTCTTCGAATTTTCTCGAGATTCTCAAGATATTTAAGCATCCAAGGATTCATCCGGTTTGCAGTGATGATGATGTTGATAATGTTGATAATGTTGCTGATGATTATGATGATGTTTCCAACAACAACAACAATAACCATTATAAGGTTACAAAGTGTACAAAAAAAAATAAAGTAGAAATAATGGAATTTGTTTTTTAAAAAAAAAAAAGGTTAAGGACATCAGAAGAAGTTCTGGCAACCCACACACTTGCCTCACCTCGGGCTGTGGTAGCGCACTCTACTTGTCCCCACTCATCCTCTCTCTCTCTCCCCCCATCTCCCAGCAACTACAGTCGTGTCCTCACTTAGAGAGCCGCTAATAGGCTGCTTATTCGTGTCTCTCACCTGATCACCTACGTTGTCGCTGGCTAAGCGTGTACCTTGGCAGGTCGAAACACCAGTCGGTCAGCGAAGACGCGGCAGTTAAGGGGGAGTAAACAATGGCGACGATTTCTATCCAGTCCAGATCAATGAAAGATTAACAGATGCCGACGGATGATATTAAAGACTTGCACTTACTGTCAACTTTGTGTCTTTCTTTCTTTCTTCTTCTCTTTCTTTCTTTCTTTCTTTCTTTCTTTCTTTTTCTTCTTTCTTTCTTTCTTCTTTTTTTTTTCTTTCTTCTTTCTTTCTTTCTTCTTTCTTTCCTTCTTCTTTCTTTCTTTCTTTTCCTTCTTTCTTTCTTTCTTTCTTTCCTTCCTTCTTTCTTCTTTCTTTCTTTCTTTCTTTCTTTCTTTCTTCCTTTCTTCAGGACTGGCTAGTCTGGAGGTACGACGTTGGCCTAGACAGTCTGGAGGTACGACGTCGGCCTGGACAGTCTGGAGGTACGACGTCGGCCTAGACAGTCTGGAGGTACGACGTCGGCCTGGACAGTCTGGAGGTACGACGTCGGCCCGGACAGTCTAGAGGTACGACGTCGGCCTAGACAGTCTGGAGGTACGACGTCGGCCTGGACAGTCTGGAGATACGACGTTGGCCTAGACAGTCTGGAGGTACGACGTCGGTCTAGACAGTCTGGAGGTACGACGTCGGCCTGGACAGTCTGGAGGTACGACGTCGGCCTAGACAGTCTGGAGGTACGACGTCGGCCTAGACAGTCTGGAGGTACGACGTCGGCCTAGACAGTCTGGAGGTACGACGTCGGCCTAGACAGTCTGGAGGTACGACGTCGGCCTAGACAGTCTGGAGGTACGACGTCGGCCTAGACAGTCTGGAGGTACGACGTCGGCCTTGACAGTCTGGAGGTACGACGTCGGCCTAGACAGTCTGGAGGTATGACGTCGGCCTAGACAGTCTGGAGGTATGACGTCGGCCTAGACAGTCTGGAGGTACGACGTCGGCCTAGAATGTCTAGAGGTACGACGTCGGCCTAGACAGTCTGGAGGTACGACGTCGGCCTAGACAGTCTGGAGGTACGACGTCGGCCCGGACAGTCTGGAGGTACGACGTCGGCCTAGACAGTCTGGAGGTATGACGTCGGCCTAGACAGTCTGGAGGTACGACGTCGGCCTAGAATGTCTAGAGGTACGACGTCGGCCTAGACAGTCTGGAGGTACGACGTCGGCCTAGACAGTCTGGAGGTACGACGTCGGCCTAGACAGTCTGGAGGTACGACGTCGGCCTAGACAGTCTGGAGGTACGAAGTCGGCCTAGACAGTCTGGAGGTACGACGTCGGCCTTGACAGTCTGGAGGTACGACGTCGGGCTTGACAGTCTGGAGGTACGACGTCGGCCTGGACAGTCTGGAGGTACGACGTCGGCCGGGACAGTCTGAAGGTGCGACGCCGGCATAGACAGTCTGGAGGTACGACGTCGGCCTGGACAGTCTGGAGGTACGACGTCGGCCTAGACAGTCTGAAGGTGCGACGCCGGCATAGACAGTCTGGAGGTACGACGTCGGCCTTGACAGTCTGGAGGTACGACGTCGGCCTGGACAGTCTGGAGGTATGACGTCGGCCTTGACAGTCTGGAGGTATGACGTCGGCCTTGACAGTCTGGAGGTACGACGTCGGCCTTGACAGTCTGGAGGTACGACGTCGGCCTTGACAGTCTGGAGGTACGACGTCGGCCTTGACAGTCTGGAGGTACGACGTCGGCCTTGACAGTCTGGAGGTACGACGTCGGCCTGGACAGTCTGGAGGTACGACGTCGGCCTTGACAGTCTGGAGGTATGACGTCGGCCTAGACAGTCTGGAGGTACGACGTCGGCCTAGAATGTCTAGAGGTACGACGTCGGCCTAGACAGTCTGGAGGTACGACGTCGGCCTAGACAGTCTGGAGGTACGACGTCGGCCTAGACAGTCTGGAGGTACGACGTCGGCCTAGACAGTCTGGAGGTACGACGTCGGCCTTGACAGTCTGGAGGTACGACGTCGGCCTGGACAGTCTTGAGGTACGACGTCGGTCTGGACAGTCAGGAGGTACGGCGTCGGCCCGGACAGTCTAGAGGTACGACGTTGGCCTGGACAGTCTGGAGATACGACGTCGGCCTGGACAGTCTAGAGGTTCGACGTCGGTCTGGACAGTCTAGAGGTACGACGTTGGCCTAGACAGTCTGGAGGTACGACGTCGGACTTAATAGAAAGGTCCCCGGTTCAAAGCCCACCACAGAAGTTTCTTTTTTTTTTTATTATTCAAAAAGTGGGAAACATTTGTCCGTGGTTTCCTAGTTATGATACCCTTCCCTGATCTTAGTGTAGTGAGATTCGATCTTTAGCCCACACGGAGAGCGACAATAAGCAGAATGTTCTATTGTACACGCTAACATAAAAGAACCAATGGCAGTTAAAATAGAATAGATCCTGCTTCGGTCCATATATTGTTCTTTGTTTTTTTTTTTCTGTTGTTGACTATTTGCCATTTTTTCCAAGTGCTGGAAGCGTACCTCTTCTTCTGAATTGATTAACAAATAAGCTTCTGCTCGGGCACAGTTCTCAGCAAAAACAAACTCACACGGCGGATCTCATGCCGTAGGACTGAGTTCGTGCACTTGAGCCAGGATTGTCTTCGGATTTTCTCGATATTTCCAAGAGAGATTTCGGAGCACGTATGGATTCGTTCGGTGTGCAGTGATAATGATCCTAAAAATAACAAAAACACGTGGATCTTATTTCTAACATTCAAAAACTCTGTCAGTTGTTATTTATTTTATTTTATATTTCTTTCTCTCTTAATCTCACACTTACATTCTCTCTTTTTGCTGTGTACCTTCTCCAACTCTGTAATCGGAAACGGTTTCTCTCTTTTAGCATATTTTATCAGGTTGTCATTTTCTGCTCTACTCTTTCTTTCTCTCTTTCTCTCTCTTTTTCCCTTTCACTCCTTGTCGTTCAGTCTACCTCTTTTCACTCTCTCTCCTCTCTCTCACTTTCTAACTTTCTGTTTCACTCTCTATCTCTCTTTTTCTTTCTTACTATGTGTCATTTCCTTTTCTACGCCTTACTCTCTGTTTTTGCTTTCTTCTCCCTCTCAATTTTTAACTATCTTGCTTTCTTTTTCTCCGTTTCTCTCTCTCTCTCTCTTTCCCTCATTACCACTTTGTCTTTTACTCTCCCACCTTCCCCCCACCCCTCTCTGTATGATTGTGTTCGACGGTGGTGATTCATCATCATCATCGAGTGCCGTCTCCGCATCGAAGGTTGGCTACCATGGAGCGCCATTCCACTCTGCCTCTTGCTTTGATGGTGCAAATTGTCATAGGTTGACTTGTCCATTTTTTTATGTTACTCGACCATGTTAGTATTGGTCTGCCTCTGCCTCTTTTACCTTGTATTTTCTCTTCCAATATTACTATTATTGGGCTGTTGTGTCTTTTAACATGCCCTACAAATTTCATTTGTATTGTCTTAATTGTGTTTAGTAGTTCTCTTTCCATTTTTTGTTGTTTTAAAACTTCATCGTTTGTTTTCCTTTCTTTCCATTCAATTCTACACATTCTTCTATAAATTCACATTTCAAAGGCTTCCATTTTCTTTTCTGTTTTCTTGTCTAATGTCCATGTTTCTGCACCATACAGGAATATTGAGAAGATGTAACATTTTGATATTCTTAGTTTTTGCCCTGGTGTTATTTGCTTTGATGTTAGTATATTTTTCATGGCATTAAAATTACTTTTTGCCATACTTATTCTGTTGTTTATTTCGGTTTTGCATTTTCCATCATTGGTTATAGTATGTCCAAGGTAGTTGTAGCTCTGATCTGTCTCCAGATGTATTCCTTCAACTTTGATATTTATTTGTAGGTCTTGAGAATTTTCTTTGTTTATGATCATAGTTTTAGTCTTTTTGATGTTCATTTCTAGTCCATATTTTTTGCTTGTTCTGTTTATTACACTACGTAATTGTTGTAGATCTTTTGGATTTTCTGCTAGTAGAACAGTATCATCAGCATATCTTAGGTTATTGATTATCTTTCCATTAATGTTCAGGCCTGGTATCTCTGAGATGTTTTAAAAGATTTTCTCAGTGTATAGATTGAACAAACTTAGTGATAGGATGCATCCTTGTGTTACTCCTCTTTTTATGTCCATGGGTGTAGAGTTCTCCTTGTTATATTTTATTATTGCTGTTTGCTCCCAGTACAAATTACATAATAGTCGTATGTCTGTGTCGTCCAGATTTATATCTTTAAGGGAGTCTATAAGATGATTATGGTGATTTCTATCAAATGCTTTGGTGTAGTCTATGAAGCAGGCATATATTGGTTTGTTTACCTCTATGTACTTTTCAATCTATGTCCTCTGCTGGCTTCTTTCGTCCCACTGTTTTTCCTGAATCCAAATTGCTGCTAATCTAATTCAGTATTCATTTTTTTCCTGAATCCTAGGTGGTGATTAGCAATATAGAATGATAATCTTGTGGGAAGCTATTAATAGAATACACTGTTCAGGATTAGAATATTCCAATGTAAGAGTAATGTTTAGACATCTCAATGATGTTTTTAGCGTGAAATCAAGGAACTCTCATGTGGTTTGTAATCTTTCGAAGCTAAAATGGAAAAGCAAAAACCACGAAGCCACAAAGAGAATGGAAAGCAAACAAGGAATTCAGATCAGATAAACGGAGGATTACGCACGAGAGTTGTACAGAAATGGGACAGACAACGAGCTCGCTGTCGAGGGTGATCAGAAAACATGCATTCTACTCTCTATTCTTGTTTTTCTTTTCTTTTTTTTTCATCAGCAACACTTATAAGTCCTTTTTGTTCTGTTATGTTTCTTTTAATTTTCTCCTTGCATAATTTAGCTTTTATCCTTATCCAGCCTTTGAAATGTGGATTTATAGAAGAGTAAGAAGAATTTGATGCAAAGAAAAGAAAACAAACGTTGAAGCTTAAATGTGTTTAAAACAACTAAAAATAAAAAGAGAATTACTAAACACAATTCAAGCAAGACAAATGAGATTTTGGGCATGTTAAAAGACACAGCGGCCTACGAAATGTAGTATTGGAGGGGAAAATACAAGATAAAAGAGGCAGAGGCAGACCAAGACTAACATGGACGAGTAACATCAAAAGATGGACAAGTCAGCCAATGACAGTCTGCACCAACAAAGCAAGAGACAGGGCGCTTTATGGTAGCCAACCTTCGATGCGAAGACGGTACTTAATGACGGTGATGATTTATCATTTGATTTTTGTCATGAGATTTTTATCTCTATCTGTTTCCGGCATTCCTCCCCCCCCCACCCCCCCCCCCCCCCCCAATTATTTCTGTATGTTTCAGGAACCCTGTAAGCAGTGGTTCTTACTTCAAAATACTTTATTGTTTAGCATTTCTTCCAATATGACTCCTTTTACTATGACTTTTAGTACAATTGTTATTACATCATATTTTCTCGATTGGTGTATTGGTTTAAGCTCTATTCTCATAATAATGCTTTACATTAAAAAAAAAACCCAGGATTTTACAATACTCGCATTTCTCTCTTACTTATTTATTTTTCAATACAGAAAGCACTGTAATAAATGGTAATAACAAGTACAATGTTTCGTGATTTATTTCTTTTTATTATTGGTTCACTTTTATTGTTTAATTCGTTTTTATATGTCTTCCTTTTTCTATTATCTTTCGTTATTCCTTTTATTGTCTCCACAGTTAATGTCCTCTCATCTTATTTTCTCCCTCTTTTTCTCCATGCTCACGTTTTTCTTTTCCAAATATTGAGTTATTGAGTTATTTGCGGGTCATCATCATTGCACTCCGAACATGTCCATAGGTACTCAGATCCCCTCCTCAGCAATTCCCGCAGTGTCCAGCGACTGACGACTCCAGTTCTAAATAATTTCTAAATAACTTGTGTGTTCTTGCCCACTGTCATAACTTTTCATATTATTTCCACCGTCAACCCTCACCCATCCCTCTTGTCTCATTTTCTCTTTCTCTCTGTCATGAATATATGTTGCTAATTTGTCCTTCTCCACTGATAGCTCAGTGGTTAGTGAACTGGACTACTAATGACAAGAGGTCGGGTTCGATCCTGATCGACGGCTTCCAGGTTCACTCATCCTTAAATGTGTACAGGATTTTTTTCTGTGAAGGTAAAGCGGTACGGACGTAACACCGACCACATTACCCTACACAATGATGTGTTGAAAATCTATACAAATTATGGTCACTAACACCATATTCCCTATTCCATATACGCCACGTGGCTTGACGGAGCTCTTTACTTTTTTTATTTATATCTTTCTTTTCCCTTATACTTCTCTATCCATTCCTTTAACTCATTCTCCTTCTCTTTATAAGCTTTTCCCTCCCTTATTATCTGTCTGCTTTTCTTTCACTCCATCACTCTTCTTCTCATTTTCTCTCGCTGTATCACAACAACTTTTACCCCCCCCCCCCCCTCTCAAGAAATCCATATCTCACATCTATAAAAACCAGAGTCTGTTGATCCTTGTTTCCATAAAGGATATACCATTTACCCTTTTCTCAAAACACCTATCCATTCCTACCTCTCTCCTGATTCAACCCTCGACTCTTATACTGATCACGTGTCTCCTGACAGCCAACAGACTTAACTGTAGTACAGGTAGTCGAGATTCCTGTCTGATTCACCCCCAAAGGCCAAAGCTATATTAATGCTAGGTGGTATTCTGGTGCCCAGACAAAAGGTAGAGCTTTGACGTATGCCGGTATATTTAAGCCTGTTTTTCTGCTACCGTTTCTTTCTTCATGTGTTAGGGCCAGATCATGGTGGTATAACAGTTTCCAGTAGAGCTGTCACTGGTCTGTTTAATGTTACTTAACGGAAAATATCTGAGCAAACGTTCACTTGGCGCAGTAAATCGATGTGCTGTATACCAGGCTGGGGTTTCTTTGTTTTTTTTTTTTAAAGTAGATAATAGAGGGCAAGGCAGAGCAGAGAGAGAAAGAGAGAGAGAGAAATATTAACAAGCAGAAATAAAGTTATATGGATACGTGTATATTACATTATATCATCATCATCATCATCAAGTACTGGGCCTGCTGGCGTAGGTGATCATGTCTCTCCACAACTTTCGATCTCGACAGTAATTTATCATTTCTGTTGTTGACCTTCTGCCATGCCATTCTCTTAAGCTGTCTGGTATTTTTTCTCTTTGCTTCCCTCTATCCCTTCGTCCCTCAATTTTTCCAGTTGTTACAATATACTACAGTTGTTCTCTTCTCATTACATGACCAAAAAAAGAGGCAGACGAACGAAGGATTCAGGCCAAGAAAACTCAGGCACAGGTCAGTGAAAACATAAAAAAAAGAGAGAAATCTCTTTAGAGCTGGTGCATTGTGCTAAAAATGTCCACGAACCGAAAATTGATGGAACTTTGTTGCTTTCCCATGAAAGTTGCATTAATTCCTACTTGATCGATCATCTAATATTAGACGACCGGAACTGAGTCTTTAATTTCAAAGTTTAATTCCAATTTCTTTGAATGTCATTCAATCCAGCATTTTAAAAGTCATTTCCGGGTGTTTAAATGTGTAGGCGAGTGTTTATAATAAAGTTGATTTGTTGATTTAGTCACTTTTATAAGTCTATAACCATCGGGTATTTTTCCAAGTAGATACATTTTCGTCCATGAGAAAATGGCTTCCTCGTGAAAGTGATCAACGATTTTGACTAAACAAGCCTCACAATTAATTAAGTGTTAGCTGATTAACTGTGCAACATTTCTTCTCATCATCATCATCATCATCATCATCATCATCAAGTTCCATGTCTGCTTGTATTACTGTATCATCTCATTCTACATTATTTAATATCTACAATTATTTATCAATTTTGTTGTTGACTTTCTACCAAATTCGCCATTCATTAGGTACTTTATTCTTTCGTTATTCCACACTATCTCTTCTTTCTAGAATTGTTCAGTTGTCATAATGTATTCAGTATTTATATTTCAGTATTTCTGTTCTTACAGCATTGTTAAAAATTGATATATATCTTTTCGTGATTTTGAAAATAAGTTTTATTTTTGCATTGATCATACTTTGACTCTTTTTAGTTACTTTTATATCATCAACATTCTTCTGAAAAAATATTAATATTTGTTGAACATATAGTTAAAAAAAATAAATAATGTCTTTCACTCTAAGATATAAATAAGGAATGTGGGCATAAGAGAACCATGTGATGAGAAGAAACAACGAGAGAAGAAGGTTGTCATATGTTGGCTATGTGATCAGAAGAAACAACGAGAGAAGAAGGTTGTCATATGATGACTATGTGATGAGAAGAAACAATTAAAGAAGGTTGTCGTATGTTGACCATGAGATGAGATGAAGCAACTAGAGAAGGTTGACATATGTTGACAATGTGATGAGAAGAATCAACAAGAGAAGGCTATCATATGTTGGCCATGTGATGAGAAGAAACAAAAAGAGAAGGTTATCATATGTTGGCCATGTGATGAGAAGAAACAACAAGAGAAGGTTATCGTATGTTGACCATGTGATGAAAAGAAAAAAAACAAGAGAAGGTTATAGTATGTTGACCATGTGATGAAAAGAAACAACAAAAGAAGGTTATCATATGTTGACCATGTGATGAGAAGAAACAACAAGAGAAGGTTATCATATGTTGGCCATGTGATGAGAAAAAACAACAAGAGAAGGTTATCATATGTTGGCCATGTGATGAGAAAAAACAACAAGAGAAGGTTATCATATGTTGGCCATGTGATGAGAAGAAACAACTAGAGAAGGTTGTTATATGATGACCAAGTGATGAGAAGAAACAACTAAAGAAGGTTGTCATATGTTGACCATGTGATGAGAAGAAACAACTAAAGAAGGTTGTCATATGTTGACCATGTGATGAGAAGAATGAACAAGAGAAGGTTGTCATATGTTGACCATGTGATGAGAAGAAACAACTAAAGAAGGTTGTCATATGTTGACCATGTGATAAGAAGAAACAACTACAGAAGATTGTCATATGTTGACCATGTGATGAGAAGAAACAACTACAGAAGATTGTCATATGTTGGCCATGTGATGAGAAGAATGAACAAGAGAAGGTTGTCATATGTTGACCATGTGATGAGAAGAAACAACTACAGAAGATTGTCATATGTTGACCATGTGATGAGAAAAAACAACTTGAGAAGGTTATCATATGTTGACCATGTGATGAGAAGAAACAACTACAGAAGATTGTCATATGTTGACCATGTGATGAGAAGAAACAACTAAAGAAGGTTGTCATATGTTGACCATGTGATGAGAAGAATGAACAAGAGAAGGTTGTCATATGTTGACCGTGTGATGAGAAGAATAAACTATAGAAGGTATCATATATTGGCAATGGGATGAGAAGAATCAACAAGAGAAGGTTATCATGTGTTGGCCATGTTATGAGAAGAAACAACTAGAGAAGGTTATCATATGTTGGCCATGTGATGAGAAGAAACAACAAGAGAAGGTTATCATATGTTGGCCATGTTATGAGAAGAAACAACTAGAGAAGGTTATCATATGATGGCCATGTGATGAGAAGAAACAACTACAGAAGGTTATCATATGATGGCCATGTGATGAGAAGAAACAACTACAGAAGGTTATCATATGATGGCCATGTAATAAGAAGAAACAACAAGAGAAGGTTATCATATGTTGGCCATGTGATGAGAAGAATCAGCAAGAGAAGGTTGTCATATGATGGCCATGTGATAAGAAGAAACAACAAGAGAAGGTTATCATATGTTGGCCATGTGATGAGAAGAATGAACAAGAGAAGGTTATCATATGTTGGCCATGTGATGAGAAGAATGAACAAGAGAAGGTTGTCATATGATGGCCATGTGATGAGAAGAATGAACAAGAGAAGGTTATCATATGTTGGCCATGTGATGAGAAGAATGAACAAGAGAAGGTTATCATATGATTGCCATGTGATAAGAAGAATGAACAAGAGAAGGTTGTCATATGATGGCCATGTGATGAGAAGAATCAGCAAGAGAAGGTTGTCATATGATGGCCATGTGATGAGAAGAAACAACAAGAGAAGGTTATCATATGATGGCCATGTGATGAGAAGAATGAACAAGAGAAGGTTGTCATATGATGGCCATGTGATGAGAAGAAACAACAAGAGAAGGTTATCATATGATGGCCATGTGATGAGAAGAAACAACAAGAGAAGGTTGTCATATGATGGCCATGTGATGAGAAGAATCAGCAAGAGAAGGTTATCATATGATGGCCATGTGATGAGAAGAAACAACAAGAGAAGGTTATCATATGATGGCCATGTGATGAGAAGAATCAGCAAGAGAAGGTTATCATATGATGGCCATGTGATGATAAGAAACAACAAGAGAAGGTTGTCATATGATGGCCATGTGATGAGAAGAAACAAGAGCATCTCAAATTGGAATCAGAGGGTAAAAGAAAAAAAGGAGACCTAAAAAAACAACAACAGAAAATGAACATTGAGATGAGAGGCAACACACGCAGGAATCAGCTCTCTGCCGAGAATTGGAAGCTGACCAAGAACAGGGACTTGTGGCGAGATACAATACGGGTCGTGTGCAAGGTCTGACACTAGATAACAAATATCGTCGTACTCAAAGTCAACATTGTCTGCCCTATGTGCTGTCTGAGGCTCTAAAGGGCAATAAATAGATAGATAAATCAGGGAATAAATAGTTAGATAAATCAGGGAATAAATAGATTTAATAAATTTTATTGCAATGACAGATTCTCTCTAGTTCCGGTTCTTGATTGTCGTTAAATTACAGGGGACTGAACATTTGGTAGAGCGAAGTGGACGTTTCGCTCGACATTTAATTTTCCTGTAGAGAGCATAATCAATGCTGTTGACTGAAACGAGCCGCTTTCGTATTCCTTATTGATTAGTTTTCACAGCAAGCCAATTCGATTGCACTAAATTTCAGCGATATAAAGAACGAATTTAAAACGTTAACCGGAGTTGAATTTCATGTGAAATTATAGAAACGGGATTCAAATCACATGAACTTGAAAAATAATTGTAAATTGCTAGGCTTTACCGTTCATTTTTTTTAAGCTGGCATTGTTTTCAGTAGCGGAAGTTAGTCACCATAGATATTAGATGTTGAAGGAAAAGTACACATAATCACCAGATGAGATCACGTATGAAATGTGACTATATTAGTAAAAGTCGTCATAGCACTGATATTGAACTCAATACAGTAACAGCAAATAAAGGTAAAGGCATCAAGATGCACCAAGATGCGTAGAGATGCGAAGCTGCTGTAAAGCTGATGATAAAAGCAATACTAAAAAAAGAGGAAAAAAGTGGTATGGTGACAGCTTTACGTGGAAATGGACGAAACAAAAGAAACAAGGATGACTTCTCTTTTGTTTCGTCCATTTACACGTAAAGCTGTCACCATACCACATTTTTCCTCTTTTTTTTAGTATTGCTGCTAACAGCAAATAAATCGGTTTGCTCGCCAGGAGCGAAAGAGTTGTGACTGCACCACGCAAAGGTGTATGCAGAGCTGTATAGAGAGGGCGTAAAACTCAAGACAAGTATAATGTAGAGCTGGAACATTACCTCAGTTCTAGAACAACACATATCATTGACTAAGGTAGCCAGAAATGTTAGATTTTAACTTTGTGTCTCCATTGGCGCTAATAAAGGTACAAGAGCAAGAGACGAATATTTTCCTTCAGTAGTTAAACATTTGTTTTGGCGTTCACCAGCTTCCACCTCTGACGAAGTCCCTTGAGACTAGGAACTAAGTGTTGCGTGTTAATCCGTTTATCCATGGCAGTCATGTGCACTGGGGTCCCTCGCTACACAGGCAGATAACTCCGTTGTCGGAGATACTCTTATTTTTTTCCGTCGATGAGTAGGTGACGTTTCAAGCCGAGCCTCGCTGCTGAGACCAGGGGTGGTTGTCGCAGAGAGAAATCACAAATAAAAATCACAACTGGTGCAGCCGGGATTTGAACTCATAACCTTTCTGTCTCGAGACGGCGTCTTGCCTCGAGACCAACCAGTCCCGTAGTTAAATATTTAAAGCATTGTAATTGTTAGTTTCCGGTTGTTTCCAAAATGGAGGAATTATTTTTCTCCGGCTTGGTATAGAACCGTTGATCAGAGGTTTAACAAGCCGCTATCGTAAAAACGATGTTGTTAATGAAACGTAGACCTGATACAGAATGTGTAAATTAGCAGTAGATAGTAGTGATAGTTTTTTCGGCCCTAAAACAACAACAAAAATAGGATTCTGGAATGTGCGAACCACAAATGAACTATCATCAATAGCCAGCAAAATTGGGCTTGAGGTCAATCATGAAAAGACTAAAGTCATGAAAAGTTTAATTCCAACAAGTGACAAAATATACATGGAAAACAAACCAGTAGAAGAGATCGATCACTTTATCTATCTTGGAAGTCACATTGATCGAGAAGGGGATACGAGCAAAGAAATTAGAATCAGACTGGCTAAAGCAGCAATGTCTTTCAGAAGCCTTGAAAAGTTGTGGAAATCAAAACTCATTAGCACAAACACAAAACTTAGGCTATTCAAATCAAATGTACTATCAACCCTTACGTATGCGTGTGAAAGCTGGAAAACAACAAGAGATATAGAAACAAAGTTGAACGCATTCGAAAATAAATGTCTAAGGAAAATACTTGGTATAGAATGGAACGAATTCAAAACAAACGAGGAAATTAGAGAAATCGCCAATCAACCACTAATATCTTCAGTAATAAAGAAAAGACGATGGTCATACGTTGGACATGTGATGAGAAGAGATAATAATCGAATAGCAAAGCAAGCCCTCATATGGGAAACAACAGGTAAAAGAAAAAGAGGAAGACCCAGGGAGACACTGAGAAGAACATTGATGAGAGAGGCAAGAGCAGCAGGAATCGGCTCCATCAATGAGATAGAACTGCTTGCACAGAACAGAGACAGATGGCGAGATTTGATAAAATATCTTTAAAAGAAAACTGCTAGAACAAAAATTCATATAGGAGAAGGTGTATCTTGGTCTACGCCCTATGGGCCGGTTACGGCTCGAAAGGTCAATAGATAGATAGATAGAATTGTTCGGAGCCTCCGGGGCTGTGTAGTTAGTGTCCTCACTTTCTGATCAGAAGTGTTCGGGTGCGACTCCTAGAGATTAGTAGACTTTTGTTCGAACCGACAAGGCTCCGGGGATCACCCAGTCTCTAAAAGGGGGGTGCCAGAGATTTTCCTGGGAAGTAAAGGCGGCCTGACGTGATATCGACCACATCACTCAGATATGGGCAATGGTCATGGAAAAATATGGTTACTGTTACAAACACCATATTCCCCACTGGCCTGGCAAAGCATGTAGGGTTAACGCAACAGTCAGACGTGTTGTCTGTGGGAAGAAAGTTTGATTATTTATAGACGTTATGTTGATATTTGATGTTAATTCAAACAAAATCTATTGCTACGGCTTTTTCCTCTTTTTGAGGTGTAGCCAAGATTATTTATTGGATTGGAGAGTGAAGGCCATATTCCAAATGTGGACACGAGAAGTTTGGCTCAAAACCTTTACTGTTGTTTTTATTGATTGAGCTGTCGTCCTTATTTTTTACTTCAATTCTACAGCCACAATTTTTTTGCGTTACGGTTTCAAGGTGTATCAAAGACAAAAAATCATTCAGTAAATTTCATGCTCATTCATTGTATATAGAAAGATGAAATGAGGAGGCGTGATAAATGGAAGAGACTGAGAACAGCTGGGTCGAAGACAGTGGATACAGATATCGGGGAATTCTAGGGAGAATGACTACAAGCAGTGTAAAGAGAAGGGGAATTTGTATTGTCCTACAGGATGCCACAAGCAGTTTAATGATGTCATGTCATTCCATTTACAGGGAAAGTAAATGTGCTAGATAAAGTTCAATTGCTTCACTTTACATTTTGCACACACAATTATCATCATTCACTTAGTAAGAAGTATAATTTTAGCTGTCAGTAGCTTTCTGACAATCATCATCATCGAGTGCCATCCCCGCATCGAAGGTTGGCTACCAAGGAGCGCCATTCTGTTCTGTCTCTTGCTTTGATGTGCAGGTTGTCATAGGCTTGTTTGTCCATCTTTTGATGCTACTCGTCCATGTAAGTCTTGGTCTGCCTCAGCTTCTTTTACCTTGCATTTCCCCCCCCCCCCCCCGGATTACTTTTAGTAGGCTGTTGTGTCTTTTAACATGGCCCAAAAATCGCATTTGTCTTGTTTGAATTGTGTTTAGTAATTACAATCATGATTCGCCACAACAATAGAGAGGTGAGATGCAGAATGGCTCAGGCAAAAGCAGCTTTCCAAAATATGAGGAAGATACTATGTAATCCATTTTTGACAATAGAAACAAGAAAAAGAGTTTTGTAAATGTTATGTAGAGCCAGTCGTAACATATGGATGCAAATCATGGACTAGGACAACAGATAAGAAAATCACTGGAGTCTGTAGAAATGTGGTTTTACAGAAGAATGTTGAGAGTACCATGGACAGCTAAGAAGAGTAATGAAGATGTTCTGAGAGAGGACAAAGTAAAAAGAGAGCTAATGTCCAATATTAGGAAGAAATAATCATCATTTTGTGTCCATGTAATGAGAAGAGAACAACTGGAATATATTGTAACAACTGGAAAAATTGAGGGACGAAGAGATAGAGGGAAACAAAGAGAAAAAAATAACAGACAGCTTAAGAGAATGGCTTGGCAGAAGGTCAACAACAGAAATAATAAATAGCTGCCGAGATCGAAAGTTATGGAGAGACATGATCACCTACGCCAGTAGGCCATGTACTTGATGATGATGATGAGTTCTCTTTTCATTTTAATTGTTTTAAGACTTCATCTTTTGTTTTCTTTTCCTTCCATCCAATTCTATCTATTCTTATATATATCCACATTTCAAAGGCTTCAATTCTCTGTTCTGTTTTCTGGTCTAATGTCCATGTTTCTGCACCATATAGGAATGTTGAGAAGACATAACATTCTGCTATTCTTAGTTCTGAAAATATGATAATATATTTCACGACCGATATATTTGTTCATATAAGACGATCATTTTAGATAACAAGTATAGGATATATTTTAAGTGCAGTACTGAGTTGAGTGGGCCGTTCAGCTTCTGCCTGTTGCATATGTTGCGGTTAGGTGGAGATTGAAGGGGAAATGGTGGGAGGGGGCATGGTAGTCCATCTTGCTCTGGACAAGTGTTAGGTTTTGTGTCTTAATTGAGTGCGAGCGTTGACGGGTTATTACTGCTGTGGAGGGGAGGGAGGACAGACTATTTCGTTGCTTCACCAAAATGTGTAATAAACGTAGTCTTTTTAGCAATGCATTTTAGAATAAGAAAAAAAAAATCCATTAACGCGGAGGTATATACAAATTTTGGATGCAACTAAACAATGGCGGGCTGTTAATGTAAAGAAAAGTAAGGGCGTATACACTAGATACTTCATAAATTGGAGTATTTCGATGATAAAAATTATTTCAAGTAGTACTGAAACTATTTATCATTTAATCGGACTCTGATCTCTACACCGCTTCAGAATTTATTTCATGCAAAAAGCTCTACTGTTGTGATCACCTGCTCAAACTTCACATCAACTTCAGCCCCCGTTATATTTTTTTACAAACAGCCTCTAAATTCGTTTATTTTTCTAAGGTCTATTTATGTTTTAAGAAAACACAATTAATTGTGTTGGTATTTTCTTGTTGGGTGCTGTCGTCATAATGACTCGCTTGGCTGCAGGAAACCTGTAGCTGTTTCATCTCATGAGCAACGTAATCACGTGGCGCAGTACTGGCCCAAAACTGCCACCAGCATCTTTGTTGATAATCATCAGCGACTCAAAGCTGACTGTATGTGTCTGGAGCATCGAGTCGAGGCTAAGGAAGATCCTAATCAACTTCCTTTCTGTGGACGCCTGAAAACGATCTAACCAGACCTGCCAAGCAATTAGAAATCAAAAAGGAAAGACATTTTGACACTAAAAAAGTGTCATTCTGAAGTAAAGATAAATGTAATGTGCGAAACTTGATTCAGGGTCTTAGCATGCGAGTTTTCACCTATATGTGCTCGCCCGTCTATCTAGAAGTGTTTGAAGACTTCTTGATAGTGTCGCTTCAAGCATAGAAACTCACGATGCGAGGCGGCGTTCCTCACCTTCCCAGAGTAATACCCTGGTACACATTTCTGCCAGCGGCTGGGTCGACCGCGGGAGGGTATCTTTCTTCCAACAACTCACACTGGTTCCAGCGGGAATCAAACACGGGTTGTTCGAGCGCCAGTAGGTTAGCCCTCGGTAGCCCTAAACCGACTGGTTTTTCCAACTAGGCTACCGAGGTCTCCAAACACATGTATTTGTCTAAGGGGCGTGGTTACGCTGGCTTGCTGTTAACCACAGCGTAAAGTATATTTAACGTCCTTTTTAATGGCAAAAATTAAAGAGGAGTTGTCTTTTTCAAACGTAGTAAATGAGCAAGTGTTAAAAATAGATACTTAAAACATAATGTTATGAAAAGTACAAAAGAGCGTAGGAAATTGGTGATACAGCGCATTCCACAAGGACAGACATCTGTTAATCAAATTATACATTATTGATTGAAACGTAGTAACGAAGTCTGCACTCGCTGTGTCTCTACAAGAATCATCTCTCGATCGGATAATGTTAGGGGGTAGCTTGTTTGTTTATCTCATGACTGTGTGTGTTTGTGTGTATGATATGCCTGTTTTATACCAGACTGTATGTGTGTGTTTGTGTAACACGTCTATATGCGACAGACTGTGTGCGTGTACTCTATAAGCTATGTCATTCCCACGTTTGGCCGCCCTGTTGTATTTTACACTTTGATCTCATTTAATAGCTTTTTTATGTGAGTTCAATAGATCAGCTACTTTTGATCGTCTCTTTTTATCTGCTTCCTTTTAGTTAATTCTTGCTCAACAACACTGCCTTTACACTTTAAATAAACACTTTTTGGTTCTATCTATCTATTGACCTTTCGAGCCGTAACCGGCCCATAGGGCGTAGACCAAGATACACCTTCTCCTATATGAATTTTTGTTCTAGCAGTTTTCTTTTAAAGATATTTTATCAAATCTCGCCATCTGTCTCTGTTCTGTGCAAGCAGTTCTATCTCATTGAGGGAGCCGATTCCTGCTGCTCTTGCCTCTCTCATCAATGTTCTTCTCAGTGTCTCCCTGGGTCTTCCTCTTTTTCTTTTACCTGTTGTTTCCCATATGAGGGCTTGCTTTGCTATACTTTTTGGTTCACTTGTGGTTTATTTATTGATAATCCTTATTTACTCTTTTATTACAACTTGATTATTTTCCTTCATCAAATTTTGGGGAAAAAATACCAGGTCATACCTTGAGTATCGTACATTCGAAATATGACGTCAGTGTTTAATATGTCGACCATCGACGTACTTGTGGATATTGTGGTCAGCAACATGCCAGTGCCGTTTTTCTTTTCCAAGAAAAAAAAAATCGTGTACTTACCCTTAGAGTTTAAGAAGCAGAATTGTCGAAACACTTATGCGATAGGCGCTTCTTCTGATGATCAGATTGCCTCCTGCTGCCAAGCTCTGTATAAAGAGTTTCCTATTATTATCTCTATCTATCTATTGTCCTTTCGAGCCGAAGACAGCACATAGGGTAGAACCATAATCTCAAAAATAGAATTCTTGCATGCCAAAATGGCACATATTGCAGAGGTCACTGATTCTAAAATCTATCGCTCTTTTTCCATAACAATTCTTTTTACAATGACAGCTTCTCAAGCCATCGATCAACCTCCTTAGTCGACAACCTTCCTATTAACGCTTAGGTGAAAATAAAAACCCTCGATCAGGCCCGAACCCAACCCCTCTTTTATTCAGCAGACCATTTCAATAGCATTACGCAAACCATCTCTCTTGATGAACAAATAAACTGTCGAATTGGTAAGGCAGCTACGACCTTCGGCAAACTCACAAAAAGGGCATGGAACAACACGAAACTAACTCGAAAGACTAAACTCCTAATATATCAAACATGTGTGCTTAGCACACTACTATATGGATCCGAAACCTGGACAACATACTCAAACCAGGAGAAAAGACTAAATGTATTCCACATGCGATGTCTCCGCAAAATAATGCACATCAAATGGCAAGACAAAATAACCAACTTAACTGTCCTGCAACGTGCTAAGACCTTAACAATCATGTCGATGCTCAGAAGTCGAAGGCTAAGATGGCTGGGGCATGTCCAACGGATGGAAGAAAAACGCATTCCTAGGCAAATACTATATGGCGAGCTAAAACACGGAAAAAGACAAATCGGCAGACCTAAACTACGATATAGAGATATCTGCAAATCATCTCTGAAAGACTTCTCCATCTGTGAAAACGACTGGCAACATCTGGCAAGTGATCGCACATCATGGAGAGCATGCATAAGGAACGGTATAACAACATTTGAGACTGTGCTAAGACAGGACTTTGAAGAGAAGAGACTCATGAAAAAGGATGGTAAACCCTGTGGACCAGCGAGCCTGACCTGTTCATTATGTGACCGCGTGTGTTTGTCAAACATTGGTAGAATTAGCCACGAGAGAAGTTGTTCAGCAAAAACAATACCTCAAAAAAATACGCAATAGCCTCCACTAGACCGTCTGACAAGACGAAAAGGGCCATATATATTTCAATAGCCACCACTCTACCGTGGCTCCTATTTTCTGTTGAATTAACAGAAATTGTAATTTTGACATTTGTCACACTTCATTAGGGTAGGTGAGGGCAGACTTGTGTGATGCAGCACTGGTCTTCTTCTTAAGCGTTCACCCCTTTAAGAGGACGTTGATGCGTTCTGTCGCTAGTTCACGAGGAAACCACGAAATCAGCGCCTTGCTACAAGTCTTATCGATCTTTACCCTGGGTAGATTTGCTTGAACAATTGTGCCCGCACAGCGGCCAATTTTGATCAACTTTCCTCGATGTTAAGAGGGTAGGGTTTTTAACGTGCGCGAGCGCACACTGGGCCTCCTGTTTTTCTATATTATTTGAGAGGGTTGGACATTGGATCTCACCACACAGAAAGGGTTGGACAATGGATCGCACTACCCAGAGAGGGTTGGACATTGAACCTTACTACCCAGAGAGGATTGAACATTGAACCTTACTACCCAGAGAGGGTGAACATTAGATCTCACTACCCAGAGAGGGTTGGACATTGGATCTCATTACCAGAGAGGGTTGAACATTGGATCTCACAATCCAGAGAGGGTTGAACATTGGATCTCACTACCTAGAGAGGGTTGAATATTGGATCTCACTACCTAGAGAGGGTTGAACATTGGATCTCACTACCTAGAGAGGGTTGAACATAGGATCTCATTACCTAGAGAGGGTTGAACATTGAATCTCACTACCTAGAGAGGGTTGGGCATTTGATCTCATTACCCATAGAGGGTTGAACATTGGATCTCACTATCCAGAGAGGGTTGAACATTGGATCTCACTACCTAGAGAGGGTTGAATATTGGATCTCACTACCTAGAGAGGGTTGAACATTGGATCTCACTACCTAGAGAGGGTTGAACATTGGATCTCATTACCCAGAGAGGGTTGAACATTGAATCTCACTACCTAGAGAAGGTTGGACATTGGATCTCATTACCCATAGAGGGTTGAACATTGGATCTCACTACCTAGAGAGGGTTGAACATTTGATCTCAATACCTAGAGAGGGTCGAACATTGGATCTCATTACCCAGAGAGGGTTGAATATTTGATTTCACTACCTAGAGAGGTTTGGACATTGGATCTCACTATCCGGAGACAAATGGAGACCCACGAATAAACCATAGATTCGGAGTGGAAAATTTCCACAAAAAATTGAATCGAGCCTGATACCTTCCAGTCAAGGGCCAACGTCGAACCCTACGCCACCCAGTCCCTGTTGGAGTGGTCGAAAGGTGCAGGAATGTAGTCAACTTGACCAATTAATCCCTCAGTAGATTGTCCTTCTGTCAACGAACCTGCTGATGTGGTAGTTCCCATCAGCAGGGCACATAGATGGATAAGAGAAATACCAAAGAACAAATAATCTTTTACTCAGATATATAGTTACCTCTCATACAGAAAATTGTGTAAACAAATAAACCTCCCGAGTGAAGATAACAAGATACAGAAGGCGTGAAGAATTAAGAAACAACTGATACGCTACAGGCTTCAGCATATCTTAAATTAGAAACAATATAAGCATCGATGAAGTCATAAACGCATATTCAAATTAATACTTAGTTCCTCTTAAGGCGCAGATATATCGCCGATTGGTCTTAAATAGGCAAACCAGCGCATCAACGTCCACTTAAAGGGTGAATGGCTGTCAGGAAGAGGTCGAAGAAATTTTTAGTAAATTAAACAAGTAACCAAAAAAATCAACGATTGCAAATATATATATATATATATATATATATATATATATATATATATATATATATATATATATATATATATACACGCACACACACATTATTTCACTTAGATTTTCTTCTAAAAACTTGCTTTTCTAATTTTTCTATTTGTAAACCTGTTTCTAACTCTTCTATGGGTATCTTCAGGTTGATTGGATGCCATAACTTAAAATACGATGAATGATGATATCGTAGGATGGAGAACAGATGGATGTGTTCACTTTCTGTGCGGTTTTGCATTATGTCTTTTGGCGTGTGCTGAGACTGCTATGATGGGGACTACAGTTACCTTTGTTTGGGAGATGAGATATTATTTCGGATGATTCCACTGGCACAGGCGGTTGAGCAATTATGGATTTTAATTCGTTTGCAGTGATACTGATGCCTTCCATAACCATAACTTAAAACATAACATAATTTATTATTTTAATAAATGACATTAGACAATGTCAAATTTATATTTTTGTATTTCCTTTTTAGCATCAATCATCTAAATAATTACCTTGATTTATTTATCACTATAACTAAAATGAACTCATCCAGAAAATTAACATTTTTTCCCGGCTGTGTCACACATTGAAACCGCTTCCATAAAGTACAAGGCATCAATTTTAACAATAAAAAAGGGAATTTAGTAGAGCCATCCCGTCTTCTACCATAAAAGTCGCGTACAGAAGTGTAAAAAAAAATTAACAGGAATGTCTAACAAAAAAAGTTTAAGTAAACAGTAACTATCAGTGTCACTGGGGTAGAGGGAATTAATATTTATTTCCTTGTAAATGACCAACGGAATATTGATCCATATTATTATCAGCACAACATCAAGTCGCCCTATTTTTAAAACAGAACACTAGTTTTTGTTTTTAGACGTTCGACGAAATCCAATGACGTGTCAGTTGAGAGGAAACCACAACTCGAGCTATGATCATCTTGTGAGTTGAGAGGAAACCACAACTTGAGCTATGATCATCTTGTGAGTTGAGAGGAAACCACAACTTGAGCTATGATCATCTTGTGAGTTGAGAGGAAACCACAACTTGAGCTATGATCATCTTGTGAGTTGAGAGGAAACCACAACTTGAGCTATGATCATCTTGTGAGTTGAGAGAAAACCACAACTCGAGCTATGATCATCTTGTGAGTTGAGAGGAAACCACAACTCGAGCTATGATCATCTTGTGAGTTGAGAGAAAACCACAACTTGAGCTATGATCATCTTGAGAGTTGAGATGAAACCACAACTTGAGCTATGATCATCTTGTGAGTTGAGAGGAAACCACAACTTGAGCTATGATCATCTTGTGAGTTGAGAGGAAACCACAACTCGAGCTATGATCATCTTGTGAGTTGAGAGAAAACCACAACTTGAGCTATGATCATCTTGTGAGTTGAGAGGAAACCACAACTTGAGCTATGATCATCTTGTGAGTTGAGAGGAAACCACAACTTGAGCTATGATCATCTTGTGAGTTGAGAGGAAACCACAACTTGAGCTATGATCATCTTGTGAGATTTGTGGGGAAACCACAACTTGAGCTATGATCATCTTGTGAGTTGCGAAGAAACCACAACTCGAGCTATGATCATCTTGTGAGTTGAGAGGAAACCACAACTTGAGCTATGATCATCTTGTGAGTTGAGAGGAAACCACAACTTGAGCTATGATCATCTTGTGAGTTGAGAGGAAACCCCAACTTGAGCTATGATCATCTTGTGAGTTGAGAGGAAACCACAACTTGAGCTATGATCATCTTGTGAGTTGAGAGGAAACCACAACTTGAGCTATGATCATCTTGTGAGTTGAGAGGAAACCACAACTTGAGCTATGATCATCTTGTGAGTTGAGAGGAAACCACAACTTGAGCTATGATCATCTTGTGAGTTGAGAGGAAACCACAACTCAAGCTATGATCATCTTGTGAGTTGAGAGGAAACCACAACTTGAGCTATGATCATCTTGTGAGCTGAGAGGAAACCACAACTTGAGCTATGATCATCTTGTGAGTTGAGAGGAAACCACAACTTGAGCTATGATCATCTTGTGAGTTGAGAGGAAATCACAACTTGAGCTATGATCATCTTGTGAGTTGAGAGGAAACCACAACTTGAGCTATGATCATCTTGTGAGTTGAGAGGAAACCACAACTTGAGCTTTGATCATCTTGTGAGTTGAGAGGAAACCACAACTTGAGCTTTGATCATCTTGTGAGTTGAGAGGAAACCACAACTTGAGCTATGATCATCTTGTGAGTTGAGAGGAAACCACAACTTGAGCTTTGATCATCTTGTGAGTTGAGAGGAAACCACAACTCAAGCTATGATCATCTTGTGAGTTGCAGAATGCGTTCGTCTTTTCACCACGTTTTGCTCTAGAAATGAACAAATGAAAACAAATGTGAAAAAAAGACTGAAAATTACCGTAGTACCAAGGGATAGACTCAGCTGTCGTGAAGGTGACAGCAGACATTGCAAGAGTAAATTAATTTTTTTAAAATCAAATTGTCGTGACAGCTTTCAGTTGTAGAAAGACAACGATTAATTTCCGTGGTCACAATCGTTGGCGTCCCAACATAAGATCATTTGTGGTTGCAAGATGAAATTGTTTTATGTTATCTTGCATAGCATACACTTGTACCTTTTCTGTTATTATCTTTGTTATTCTCTCATAAAAGACTTCATCATCAAGTAACATACCTGCTGTGGTAGGTGATTATGTCTCTCCACAACTTTCGATCTCAACATTTATTTATCATTTGTGTTGTTGACCCTCTGCCAAGCCATTCTCTCAAGCTGTCTGGTATATTTTCTCTTCGCTTCCCTCTATATCTTCGTCCCTCAATTTTCCCACTTGTCACAATATATTTCAGTTGTTTCCTTCTCAGATCATGGCTAAAAATGATGATTGTTTCTTCCTAATATTGAATATCAGCTCTCTTTTTACTTTGGCCTCTTTCAGAATGTTTTCATTGCTCTTTTTAGCTGTCCAGGGTATTCTCAACATTCTTCTGTAAAGCTACTTTTCTACAGACTCCAGTGACTTTCTTGTCTGTTGTCCAATTGCCCATGATTCACATCAATATGTTAAGACTGGCTCTACATAACATTTAAGAACTCCTTTTCTTGTTTCTATTGTCAAAAATAGATTGCGTAGTATCTTCCTCATTTGTTGGAAAGCTGCTTTTGCATGAGCCAATCTGCATCTCACCTCTTTTGTACATCTTCCGTCTGAGGTTAACAAAGTTTCAAAATATTAAAATTCATTTACCTGTTTTAATATCGTTCCACTTGTCTTTATTTTGCACTGAAGTGATGTCCTTTTCTTTGTTGTTACCATTACTTCTGTCTCATTGCTATAATGATAGAGACATACGTTTCAAGAATTGTTCATTAAAATGTTAATGTTTTTTTCATTTTTATTGACGCCTTGTTAATGTGTACATTTTTGTTTATAACGTTTATTTCTCGGTCAATCTGTTGTGTACAAAAAATGTAAGAGATGTGTTGTTAGTTATTTTAGTGGTTTCTCCAGTTAATTCATTTCCCTAACCGAAGGCTGCGTTTGTGCGTTTAAGTATTCACAGAAAAGGCTTGTATTGAACCACAACGTGGGATGTTCTATGACGTCAAGTATCAATGTGGAGATAAAACCATAACCGCTTTTAGTATTATTTAAACCAACTCTATCTTCAACTTTACATTTGTTATTCTTATGTCAATTGTCACCTTTCACTACAAATTCCCTTGCATCGACAATGCTTGCGGTAAAGAGAATACTTGTTTTAAAGGGAGGGCATGTCATATTTGTTGCCGTACATTTGGTAATCCTACACACAAGTCTTTTCGGCTCTGATCTCTCTCAGATGCTTTCAACCTGGCCACCTGTAATCACTCAGCTACTTTGAAATGGGAAAATAATTCGCCCTGAACTTACGCACTGAGTTGTCTATTTTAGATCTTCGGTTTGTTTATACTGTCCCGTGAACCTGTAGCGTGTTTGCTGTTGTAGCTCCACAGCCTACAAGTGTATGCATCTATAGTTCTATTTACCCTTCTGTTTGTCCTTTTTTGACGATTAGGTTAGAAAAACCCCAGGGCACTATGAACATATTTCCGGTTCCTTCGACAGAGTTGTGTCCCTTGGAAATTCAGGCTCTTCAGATTATAAGATATGGTCTCACGGTGTGTACTTTCTTCAGTTGTATTCTTCAATTACAATGCGTGTTTTGTTGAAGAAAATGTTACTAAACTGATGGTACATATGCTGTTCAAAGTAAAACTGAACAATTTAACCAAGTATTTCATTAATCTGAACATACATAAACGGTAACGGGGAGGGTGGGGGGAGGGGGGAAGGGAGAATAAGACCCCAAACAGTACATGAGTGGGATCATCAAGAATAGCTCTACAGTCCTTGGGCGGGATCATCGAGAACACCCCAACAGTACATGGGCGGAATCATTGAAAACAGTTCAACAGTACATTAGTGGGATCATCGGTAACAGCTCTACAGCCTTTGGGCGGAATCATCGAGAACACCCCAACAGTACATGGGCGGAATCATTGAGACACGCCCAACAGTACATGGGCGGAATCATTGAGACACGCCCAACAGTACATGGACGAAATCATCGAGACAAGCCCAAATGGGCGGAATTATCGAGACAAGCCCAAATGGGTGGAATCATTGAGACAAGCCCAACAGTACGCTCTCAGTTCACTTCCGCAGTGTGTGTCCTATCCAGCGCCATCGTCTTTGCTGTATCTCTTTATCCACAGTTATTTGACTGGTACTTTTCCTTAATTGCATGTTATAAGTCCCCATTACTTATCGATTATTTCACCTAATTTTAACGAAGTAGGAAGAAGTTTACGTTTTACAGGAATCCAGGCTCGAAACACGTCAACGCGGGACTGGTTGGTCTCCAGGAAAGATGCGGTGTCAAGACAGAGAGGTTGTGGGTTCACATCTCGGCTACACAATTTGGGATTTTTATTTGTGATTTCTCTCTGCCGAAAACACCCACTGATCCCAGCAGCAGGGCCCGGCTTGAAACGTCAATTACTTATCGGCAGAAAAAAATATGAGTATCTCTGAAGACGGAGTCATCTGCCTGTGCAGCGAGGGACCCCAGTGCATACGCGCGGCTGGCAAGGATAAAAGGATGAACACACACAATTCAGCTCCTAGTCTCTAGGAACTTTGCCAGAGATGAAACCTGGCGAGCGCAAAAAAACAAAATAAATAAATAAAAATGCGTGCTCCAGTAGATCCAACTGAAGAATAAATGGGTACCTGATATTAGATACAATATTTAGATACAAGGAAAGTAAAGCTCTCATTGAGGTCGCACTGAATCCAGCTCCATTAAAAGATGTTTACGGTAACGGGGCGCAGTTTCCTGTTTTGAAACTATAAAACGCATCATCAGAAATAGTTCGAGTTTATTTTCTTATACACATGTCCTCTTTATTGAGTCATGTTTAATTTCTAATAGTTGTGCACTTTATCAAACAATAGATGGTAGATATACAATAAATTGTATATTATATGTTATATTCTGAATCATCTTTCACGACTCAAAATAAAATAATGCAAACAATCTATTTTATATATTTCCCAAGTTTTGCTTTTTAACGGTTTTAGTTACCTTTTGTTATAATGCAATGTTGCTTTGATCGTTGGTGTTTTTCATAGGACAGTCCGTTTGAAGCTTGATTTATGTTATTTAAGTAAACAAGGGCGTGGTGAAATGTATGTTCAATGTATTGTCCCATCTGATTTCTGTTGTGGAATGTCTTCTTTAAAAAAAGCATATCCAGATCTTTTAATTTGATAGCAGATCGTTTTGAATGTAAGATCTTGTCTCTCAGGCTATTTCATGTATTTCGTCTAACACATTTAATTACAGTAGAGATCATTTTTCTTATTGTTCTTTCTTATTGTATCTTTTGTAATTATTATAATTTATTATAATCTTTTATAATTTTCTTATTGTATCTAAGGCCCAGGTCTGACATTGGTAGCACAACGTTTGGATGAAGATCGCATTGTTGAGTATGGCGATGATTGTTTCTTTGATAAGACCATTACTTTTGCTTTCTTACTATTCAGACTAAGACCTTTTTCGTTTCTCTCTTTTACTATTATGTCTATCATGTCTTGTAGTTCATTCTCTGTCTATGCTTTAAAGACTGTGTCATCCGCATATCGCAAATTATTTACGTTGTGACTGTTGACTTCAAATCCTTTTCTGTCTAATAATGATCTCATAATATGTTCGCTGTAAAGTGAAAACAAATCCAGCGACAGAACACAGCCTTGTCTGACCCCTTGTTTTATATATTGGAATTGTCCTGTTTGGTTGTTAATTCGTATAGCTGCTGTTGTGTGATGCCAGTACATGTTTTTTGTGATTCGCAGATCCTTGCCATCAATATTTAATTTCTCCTGCACATTGATTATTTCCACATGCTTTACTTTGACAAATGCTTTTGTGTAGTCTATAAAGCAGAAATATAGCTCTTTCTATCAATGTCCTTTTCAATGCATGACTAAAAAGGACGAATGTCTCTTCCTAATGTTGGTATTAAGCTCTCCTTCGAAATATTAAATCAGTGACTCTGCAACATACGATATATATATATATATATATATATATATATATATATACATGATAGGAAACTCTTTATACAAGGCTGCTCAACAGGAGACAACCATATCATCAGAAGTGGACCCCGTCAAGTAAGTGTTTTGGCACTTCTAACTTCTTCGTACTCCAGGGAGTGGAAGAGGGAGACGAGTGCGTCTGGGTCGTGGTTCCAAGGCGTCGGCCTTTGCTGCTTATGCGCCTGAAAGCTCACAATCATCATCATCAAGTACCGGGCCTAGTGGCGTAGGTGATCATGTGTCTCCACAACTTTCGATCTCGGCAGCTATTTATCATTTCTGTTGTTGACCTTCTGTCAAGCCATTCTCTTAAGCTGTCTGTTATTTTTTCTCTTTGTTTTCCTCTATCTCTTCGTCCCTCAATTTTTCCAGTTGTTACAATATATTCAAGTTGTTCTCTTCTCATTACATGGCCAAAAAATGATGATTGCCTCCTCCTAAGGAAGGCAACAGAAAACCACCGTCGTAATTTCTTTGTATAATCATGAGTCGCCAAGCTTACAATATGTTAGGCATATATTAGAGGAGATTCATGTTTGCTCTTATATATATATATAACTGAGTATAGAATCACAGAATAATGTAATATTTATTTTGTTACTCTCAAATATACTTTCTTTATTTTAAAGTAAAGTTACTTATATAGACTGGCACAGAATACTATAATAAGTTTAAAACTCTATTCATATTTTTAAAATGCAGTCTATATCTTTAAAGGGAAGCTATCCTTGAACCTAATATCCTCATATCAATGAAATCCTTCTAGGAAGTTTAGTCACATTCATGGATTATGCTCTAGTATTTATCTTCTGCAACGCGCGCCTACATATTACAGCTTTTCGCCATCCGTCATTAGAAGGACATTGAATACACATAGTTTCATTGTATTGTAATTTATAGCTTGCAAGCTGCGACATCTGCGCCTTTCAACACAACACGACCGACTTTACAACGGCTGTAGTATTCAAGAACAAAATACGAATTTGTACAGTAACTTCCATTTTTACATGTCTCACAAAGCTAAGAAATTGTTTTGCGATACGATAAATCTATACGAACTTGTCTGAGTATGTGTACATTTATTTAAAAACAGAACAGAGAATTGAAGCCTTTGAAATGTGGATATATAGAAGAATAGGTAGAATTGGTTGGAAGGAAAAGAAAACAAACGATGAAGTCTTAAAACAATTACAAATGAAAAGAGAACTACTAAACACAATTCAAACAAGACAAATGCGAGTTTTGGGCCATGTTAAAAGACACAAAAGTCTACTAAAAGTAATCTTGGAGGGGAAAATACAGGGTAAAAGAGGCAGAAGCAGACCAAGACTTATATGGACAAGTAACATCAAGAGATGGACAAACCTGCTATGACAACCTGCACCATCAAAGCACGAAACAGAGCAGAATGACGCTCCATGGTAACCAACCTTCGTTGCGGAGATGGCACACGATGATGTACATTTATTTGGTGGGCAATGTATATCTCAGCAATGTTAAAGTATTTAGAGTTTATTACTGCAACGTGTAGCGGATCATTCAGGCTAAAACTATTTCACATTTTGTGCCGACCATAAGGACTCGAGCAATAGGCTTACAGTAACCACAAATAGAAAGTAAAATGGATACTTAAGCTTTGGTTAGCGATTAAGCTATTGGGTTTGGGAGAGGGGGGGGGTGTTGCAGATTTCTCCATTCACGGATGAGAAGTGGAGACCATACACTTCCCTCCCGCAATGGTAGTAAAGCAACGATAGACTTTACCTATCTTTAATATAAACATACATGCAAACGTACTCACATGTGTGCACACAGTAGCTGAATACATAATTGCATAAACATGTGCAGATCAATATACACTTAACAACACGTGTCACTCAAACACAACAAAAGCACATATGTGCTCCACACACCATGTGCGAAGAGTGCGTAATCACGTGAAGCTAAGTAGAAAAAGAAAATATGAGACTTAATGCAGCTTTGGCAAACCCAGCTACCGTAAAAGCGAATCTCTGGATCAGTAGTTTTCAACTTTTACCAGTCTTGAGGTACATTTTCTAAACATTCATCAGCGTTATCCTGAATATAATTTTATAATAATATTACAATAATATTATCATATAATCATATAATAATATAATCAGCAATCTGCTGAGGTATAATCTAATAGTTTACAAAATGCACTAGGTTTAGAGAATATTATTATTTTTCCCCTTGGTTGATCGCGGATTGTATTTCACTATGATTTTCATCTTTTGGTAAATAAAGTACATCATCGGTCGAAACTCATTTCTTTGGAACTAGTTCCTTTGTCACTGGTTCTCCTAGACCGTTGTTACATATAGTGACTGTCTGTAGCCTATATTGTCTCTCGTTTGAAAGAGTATTACAAGATTACGGCGTGTATTATGCAGCTATTGCTTGTAGTTGATTTTGTCTTTCATATAAATCAAAATTACCAGATTAATGACCATTGTTATTCGCAGTGACTAGCTGTAGTACACATTATATCTTCATTAAAAGAAGTATTACGAGATGTTCGCGATTTTCTTACTCAGGTGTGTGTCAACTTTTACTTCTTAGATGTGATTTGTCCCTATGACTAACGTACCTTTGCGTGGTTTTTTGATTGTTCGATTATCTTACCAGCTTCTACTTGACTAGCGTGGCTACCTAGTCATTATCTTGACAGTCTCCACAGAAGATATAAAGTAAGAAAAGAACCCTCATCACGCCAAGTGGCGTATATGGAATATGGTGTTAGTGACCATAATTTTTACAGATATTCAGTGCATGATTTTTGAAGTAATGTGGTCGGTATTACGCCCGTACCGCTTTACTTTCCCAGAAAAAAATCCGGTACCTATTTAAGGATGGGTGAATCCGAAAGCCGTCGGTTGGGATCGAACCCTACCTCATATCCATTGTAATCCAGTTCACTAACCATTGAGCTATCGCAGCTCCCTTCGACAGAAGATATACATTTCTGTATTTTTTGCTATTGTTACGATGTCAGACTGCTGCTACCAACTGGCCAAGATTTGTTAGTGTGATGGAGATATTAACTTAATCTTACAACACCCAATGATGGTTACACTGAGCTCATTTTATAAATAAATAAATAAATAAATATATAAATAAATATATAAATAAATATATAAATAAACATATAAATAAATATATAAATAAATATATAAATAAATATATAAATAAATATATAAATAAATATATAAATAAATATATAAATATATATATAAATAAATATATAAATAAATATATAAATAAATATATAAATAAATATATAAATATATATATAAATAAATATATAAATAAATATATAAATAAATATATAAATAAATATATAAATAAATATATATACATACAACCCACGGGCCGCCATAGCTTAGCGGCTAGTAATTTAGACTACAAAGGACAAGAGATCAGGTTCGATCTTGACCGACGGCTTCCAGGTTCACCCATCCTTAACTGGCTACCCGATTTTTAAATTATGATCACTAACACCATATTCGCCATACGTCATTTGGCGTGGCGTGCTCTTTACTTTACTTATATATATATAAACTGCTTAGTTCCGGAATTATTGTGCATCTTTGTATATACAAGTGTAGTTCTATTTCATGAAACTTTAAACTATTCGTCATCATGCTCAAGTGTACATTGTGTATATAATTAATAAAATATGTCAGGTATATCGTAGGTCGTCGTTGACATAAGTAGCCTACAAATGATAAAGCCTTACTAACAAATTAAACTTAATTCTTTCAAATGTGATTAAAAACAAATAACTGATGGAGCGAATACGATTGATGTTAATCCAGCTAACCGCTACATCGCGTTTTGATCGTGTTTCGATATTCCGATTGCTTACGATGAATGATGATATTGTATGACGGGGAACAGTTGGCTGTGTTCACTTTCTGTGCGATTTCGACTTACGTCTTTTGCGTGCGCTGAGACTGCTATTATGGGGACTGCAACTACATTTCTTTGTTTTGTAGATGATATATTATTTAGAACGATTCCACTGGCACGGGCGGTTGAGGAATTATGCAATTTAATTCGTTTGCAGTGAACCGGGGTCTTCCATAACAATAACGGCTACATCAACATAATTATATGTTGATTTTAATTATTGAAAAAAATGCAAAAGGTCTTTGTGACTGTCTTGATTTAAAATAAATAATCTATGTCCATTAATCGCTAATTAAAACCACTTTTAATTGAGAAAGGTAGATACATTTTCTTTCACACCGGAATCGTATGGAGAATATGTTGTAAACGGCCATATTGTCTCAATGACTAAAATTGGATTTATTATGCGATATTGTCGGTTTCACATCACTCGTCTTGCTTTCTCAGAAAATAATCTCTGGTCCTAATTTTAAATGGTTGATTAAACTCAAAAACCTCGTGGATGCGTTAGAGTTCATCACAGGCAGTTGGAATGTTAATTGTTTAATCCTTGGTTTCTTCATTGGTTTTATCTTCATGGTTGTTGAGCAGTGAGATCTTGATTTCTTCATTGCTTTTCTCTTCCTGGTTGTTGGGCAGTGAGATCTTGGTTTCTTCATTGCTTTTCTCTTCCTGGTTGTTGGGCAGTGAGATCTTGGTTTCTTCATTGCTTTTCTCTTCCTGGTTGTTGGGCAGTGAGATCTTGGTTTCTTCATTGCTTTTCTCTTCCTGGTTGTTGGGCAGTGAGATCTTGGTTTCTTCATTGCTTTTCTCTTCCTGGGTGTTGGGCAGTGAGATCTTGGTTTCTTCATTGGTTTTATCTTCATGGTTGTTGAGCAGTGAGATCTTGATTTCTTCATTGCTTTTCTCTTCCTGGTTGTTGGGCAGTGAGATCTTGATTTCTTCATTGCTTTCTTTTCCTGGTTGTTGGGCAGTGAGATCTTGATTTCTTCATTGCTTTTCTTTTCCTGGTTGTTGGGCAGTGAGATCTTGATTTGTTCATTGCTTTTCTCTTCCTGGTTGTTGGGCAGTGAGATCTTGGTTTCTTCATTGCTTTTCTCTTCCTGGTTGTTGGGCAGTGAGATCTTGGTTTCTTGATTGCTTTTCTCTTCATGATTGCTGGACAGTGAGATCCGATGTCGAACCGTCTCGAATAACAACGAAAAAAATAAGGTCTCGTGTGTACTCTGGGCAAGTGAAAGAACCATTGGCATTTAATAGTTAAAAGAATTTGCAAAAACCGTCTCTACCTGGGCCAAAATTTTAAACTGAGAAATCTGTCTATGGTAGAGACAAATGTGACTGGCCAGAAATCTCTAATATCACGGCTTGTCGCAAACTAGGGAAACATTACATCAATACCCCCTATCAGACGAACGCTAAGAATTAGAAGCTTCTAGAAGACAAACCTAATTATTAGTGCTCATAATTAGACGGCGTATGATGATATCTCAAGACAGACCATTGTTGAAGCCTAAACCATTACTGGTTAAATAGATCCGATTTTTCGCTTCCTTTCCCATTGTGTTCCAGTCCACACGCTGAGAACCGTTGAATTAAGACAATGAAAAATAACAGGAAGTATGTTTTAGAAAGTTAACGAAACAATAAATTTTAATTAAACGCAATAAAAGAGTTTTAAAGGAAACTTGGCTGCATTCATAGGTATTGAGTTTATGAATTCGAGGCAATACTGATAGTATAGAAGTGATCTTATTTGTTAGGATAGTCATATGAAAAAGATGATAAAAGAAGAAAAATAACAGGAACATTCTGGCTGGTTTTATAGAAACTATAGATGGTTTATATCTAAGTTTTATGAAAATATTATTTGGAAGGGAACATGACGATTTATGAAAATACAAACTGGATACTGGTGGGAATTTTGAATCAAGTCTGGTAAAGTAGAAGAGGCCTACTGAGAGTATGGAAGAGAAGTATATTGCCGATGAACTACTGAACAGTTAGTAGGTAACAGATAAATAACTCCATTGCTGTTTGTCAGGATCTGCCTTCCTGCTTCCCTCTATAGCCATCGGGTTACTATCCGTTGTTATCGCAATCAATGTAAAACTTGCAACCACGTCGTCCGGACAGAAACGGTCCTCTTCCCTAATGGTCCTTTGAGACCACAGAAGGATTCACTTGTACATCGCGCAACATTATCTATACCATTATATGTAAGCAATATAGGAAGACTTACATAGGCGAAATAGGTGGCCGCCTCAAGTCTCGATGCCGGGGAATACCGTATGACATCACTCGAGATGCAGGCACACGAGTAGCATCCCACTTCAACTGCAAGGGCCATCAGGGTAAGGCGGGTGTCCAAGTTACTGGCCTGTTGTCATGTTCTTCTGACAGTCGTAACGATTCACCTTATAGAATCGTCTGATCGCCCGTATGAGTTGCCGCGCCCCACAGGCCATCAATGTATCCCTTTCTCGCGAATAATTTATTACCCCCCTCTCTCTCCCCCTTCCCTAGTTTTCTTCTTTCATTTCCATCTCCCTTCCAATTTCCTATCTCCCTCCTCTCTTTTCTCCCCTCCCCTGCTCCTGTTTTGTCCCCTTGCACCCTGACATGATCTCCCCAGGTGATATGCAGGGTCTATATTACATATCTAGTAGTACGTTAGCACTCCTTCGCAGGATTCATGATCCCAATTTACTTACCAATATTTATAGTTACAGCAGCACTGCTATTGTTAGCCTCTTCTCCACTTATATTTATTTTTCTTATCAATACTTATTCTGCCACTTTATATTCCAGTTCTACCTTATTCTCCCTTTTTTTCCTTCAATTGCCGTATAGCTGCTTTAATACTTTTCCTGTCTGACACAGCACGCTCTATTTACCGCCTTGTTACCTGAGTCTCGTCTGGCATTGTTTGCTCGTTTTCACACCATAGTACACACTTCACTACCTTTTGTTGTTACTTACCTGTGTCACTTTTGATTGCCTCTCACACTTCGTTCTATCACCTTCCAATCTCAACCGATTCCTTGTCTAATGACGTAAATGATTATTCCCCTTCTCACTCTCGCGTTTCATCCCATTTGACACACATCCCTCTACTCGCTTGAAGCTTCTAGATCTTGCCTCAAATGCGTCTCGGTTTAATTTTATAATGTTTTTTTTTATATTATTAATTTTTACATGTTGTCAATTTTTTTCCTCCATATGCAACACATCATCCTTTTTTTTCTATCATTTCACTTCTTATGCATCTTTTTATTTCACGGTGATTTACTTGTTACGCTGATTATAGATGTAAGTGAGATTAGCTTTATTTCGTTGTCCTTTTTTGTGTTGATCTTGTTCTATGACGAAGGGCGCATATAAGCTGAAACGTCAGTCTTGTGTTGTGTTCCTTTATCTTGTAAAGTTGTCAGCATTCACTGTAGGAGTGTAGTTACATCGCCACTACTTAGTAAAGTAAAAGTAAAGTACCCCCGTCACGCCAAGTGGCGTATAGGGAATATGGTGTTAGTGACCATAAATTTTACAGACCTTCGGCACACGATTTTTGGGGTAATGTGGTCGGTATTACGCACGTACCGCTTTACTTTCCCAAAAAAAAAATCCGGTACCCATTAAAGGATGGGTGAACCAGAAGCCGTCGGTTGGGATCGAATCCTACCTCTTGTCCTTTGTAGTCCAGTTCACTAACCACTGAGCTCTCGCGGCTCCCGTCCCTACTACTTGCTACTGACAAATTCAAGTAGCAAATCCGTTGATGGATGCTAGGAGAGCAAATTATTATTACCCTGGACCTTCCAGGAGTCCAGTTAGATGGATTATGCTAACAAATTTACAAAGTAATCAGATACATAACTCGTCCGCGGCTACTATGGTACATAATCATCTAAACAGCTAAACCATGGTCATCACCATCATGTGCCATAACGGTTGACGTAAGCGATCATGTCTTTCAACAATTTTCTATCCACAGTGCGTCGTATGAATTGTGTTGTTGACTTTTTTTTCATACCATGACACCAAGCTATCTTGTATCCTCTCTCTTTGTTGTCCGCGATCTAGCTTTCCCCTTTATTATTTTTTTGCCAATTGTTGTAACAAAGTATTCCAACATGGCTCTTCTTATGATGTGCTAGAAAAAAATGTCCATCCTTAGACCATCCTTATTTATTGCACAGTCTTTTGTCACTGATACCTTAGTTGATTTGCTCATTTGTTTATTTCCAGGAAGCTAAAACATACATATATCTGCTATTATACTTTTTAAAGTAATTTGATGAAACTATTTTAAAATTAAAAAAAAAGGATAATATTGAGGTTGAATTCGAATATTGGAGCCCGGAAACTCTCAAATTTGCTCATCTTTTATCTTTTTTTTACGAGAAAGTTCTCACATAAAATATCGTTGACACATAAATGTAAACGTCATCTAAAAATTGCACGTTTTGTGTAGAGTATCACAAAATTGAGACATCATCCACAATACATACAATGTAAGAGCGTGGACGGTGTACTATTTTCAGAACATTCATAATTACTGTAAATCTTGGACGATTATAACTAAAATGTTACTTTGCAATAGGAATAAACAGCTGTGATCAGGAAGGAGATGGTTATGGTAATACGGTTATGGAAGGCCACGGTATCACTGCAAACGAATTAAAATCCAAAGAAGTCACATAAACATTAATGGAAAGTGTTTACATGTAGTGTAAATCGTCTTACGATAAATAAACATTAATAACTGATTGGTTGTTATCCTTCTTTATTCTTCTTTCTGTTTATTTGACTCAGCATTCAGTTCCTTTTACCCAGAAGGCGTTTACATTGAGATAAATCGTTCCCATGAATCTTGAACAATCACGACCGCAGCAAAAACGAACTCTTTTATTACTAAAGTTTAAAATCTTCTATTTTGGACATTATCACAATCCAATGAAATGGAAGCGGCACACGAACACAAGGCTAAAAACCTGTGTAAATATTTGACTGTTAATATAAAACCGCTTATATTTTATATTAAGTTTTGCAAACCAATTTCTTTGAGCATATCAATCAATGGCAGCATAAGTGTCTGACTGGCCAGTGCACTCATTTCTTGATTAGAGGGGTCCATGTTCAGTTCCGAGAAAAAAAAATGTTGGGGCCAATGAGGCTCCGGGGTTGACCCATGCCTTACAAACGGGCACTAGAGATTTTTTTGGGAAGTAAAGGCGGCCTGGTGTGATATCGACCACATTGCCCAAAAATGTGCCGTGGTCATAGAAAAATATGGTCACTAACACAATATTTCCCATACGCCTAACAAGGCGTGAGGAGAACTTTTACATCTTCTGCTTGCATAATTATCAGTCATCTGAGTTAATCAAAAATAGTTTTTTAATTTGTCATGGAAAATTTTTAGCGAAAATAAACAAATAGTTTTTCTTTTCAGGTCATTGTATATCAGTTGTTGCCATATGTTGTTGATTTTTTACTTGTGCTGTGTTTACTTATCATTTCAGTAATATATGAATACGTTTCTCCATTTTTATTTATATTGCATCTAAATTGTATGTGAAATTAGATGGGGGTTCTGAAAAAAAAAATGCTGAAGATAGATGCACTAGCGTTGTTATTTGGACGAGAACATGACACATGATGAAGTACAAACCGGATAGGAACTAAACAGAAGGTGCATCTTCTTTTGACGAAAGCTGCTATCTCACTTATTACAAGAAACAATAGACTATAATTTAATATTAGTTTGTACAATATTCAACAATTTCAACTTAAATTACCCACCAGCTGCTAAGGAGTTCAAATATCAATTATAACGAATATTAAATGATATTAAATAATATACAATGCCGCGTCTATAGTTACAGAAAACAAAGAAAATAAACATAAAATGTTATTGATGAGCTGAACTAAGAGAAAGACAAGACAAACAACAACGTTTCATCAGGTATAACCAACAAACAATATTTGAGTGTCGAGATGTGAGAGTCAACGTTGGTGGCTAGTAATGACGACAGGTATACAAAGAAAGCCACTTTGAAATTCAACGCGCTCAAAATGTTTCATTAATGTATGGTTAAATGGCTCATTAATGTATGGTTAAATGTTTCATTAATGTATGGTTAAATGTTTCATTAATGTATGGTTAAATGTTTCATTAATGTATGGTTAAATGGCTCATTAATGTATGGTTAAATGTTTAATTAATGTATGGTTAAATGTTTCATTAATTTATGGTTAAATGTTTCATTAATGTATGGTTAAATGTTTCATTAATGAATGGTTAAATGTTTCATTAATGTCTGGTTAAACGTTTCATTAATTTATGGTTAAATGTTTAATTAATGTATGGTTAAATGTTTAATTAATGTATGGTTAAATGGCTCATTAATGTATGGTTAAATGTTTCATTAATGTATGGTTAAATGTTTCATTAATGTATGGCTAAATGTTTCATTAATGTATGGTTAAATGTTTCATTAATGAATGGTTAAATGTTTCATTAATGTATGGTTAAATGTTTCATTAATGTATGGTTAAATGTTTCATTAATGTATGGTTAAATGTTTCATTAATTTATGGTTAAATGGCTCATTAATGTATGGTTAAATGTTTCATTAATGTATGGTTAAATGTTTCATTAATTTATGGTTAAATGTTTCATTAATGTATGGTTAAATGTTTCATTAATGTCTGGTTAAATGTTTCATTAATGTCTGGTTAAATGTTTCATTAATGTATGGTTAAATGTTTCATTAATGTATGGTTAAATGTTTCATTAATGTATGGTTAAATGTTTCATTAAAGTATGGTTAAATGTTTAATTAATGTATGGTTAAATGGCTCATTAATGTATGGTTAAATGTTTCATTAATGTATGGTTAAATGTTTCATTAATGTATGGTTAAATGTTTCATTAATTTATGGCTAAATGTTTCATTAATGTATGGTTAAATGTTTCATTAATGTCTGGTTAAATGTTTTATTAATGTATGGTTAAATGTTTCATTAATGTATGGTTAAATGTTTCATTAATGTATGGTTAAAAGTATCATTAATTTATGGTTAAATGTTTAATAATTAATGTATGGTTAAATGCTCATTAATGTATGGTTAAATGTTTCATTAATTTATGGTTAAATGTTTCATTAATGTATGGTTAAATGTTTCATTAATGTATGGTTAAATGTTTCATTAATGAATGGTTAAATGTTTCATTAATGTATGGTTAAATGTTTCATTAATGTATGGTTAAATGTTTCATTAATGTATGGTTAAATGTTTAATTAATGTATGGTTAAATGTTTCATTAATTATGGTTAAATGTTTCATTAGTTTATGGTTAATTGTTTCATTAATGTCTGGTTAAATGTTTCATTAATTTATGGTTAAATGTTTCATTAATGTCTGGTTAAATGTTTCATTAATGTATGGTTAAATGTTTCATTAATGTATGGTTAAATGTTTCATTTATGTAAGGTTAAATGTAATTAATTAATGTATGGTTAAATGTTTAATTAATGTATGGTTAAATGTTTCAATAATTTATGGTTAAATGTTTCATTAATGTATGGTTAAATGTTTCATTAATGAATGGTTAAATGTTTCATTAATGTCTGGTTAAATGTTTCATTAATTTATGGTTAAATGTTTCATTAATGTATGGTTAAATGTTTCATTAATGTATGGTTAAATGTTTAATTAATGTATGGTTAAATGTTTAATTAATGTATGGTTAAATGGCTCATTAATGTATGGTTAAATGTTTCATTAATGTATGGTTAAATGTTTCATTAATGTATGGCTAAATGTTTCATTAATGTATGGTTAAATGTTTCATTAATGAATGGTTAAATGTTTCATTAATGTATGGTTAAATGTTTCATTAATGTATGGTTAAATGTTTCATTAATGTATGGTTAAATGTTTCATTAATTTATGGTTAAATGGCTCATTAATGTATGGTTAAATGTTTCATTAATGTATGGTTAAATGTTTCATTAATTTATGGTTAAATGTTTCATTAATGTATGGTTAAATGTTTCATTAATGTCTGGTTAAATGTTTCATTAATGTCTGGTTAAATGTTTCATTAATGTATGGTTAAATGTTTCATTAATGTATGGTTAAATGTTTAATTAATGTATGGTTAAATGTTTAATTAATGTATGGTTAAATGTTTCATTAATGTATGGTTAAATGTTTCATTAATGTATGGTTAAATGTTTCATTAATGTATGGTTAAATGTTTCATTAATGTATGGTTAAATGTTTCATTAATGAATGGTTAAATGTTTCATTAATGTATGGTTAAATGTTTCATTAATGTATGGTTAAATGTTTCATTAATGTATGGTTAAATGTTTCATTAATGTATGGTTAAATGTTTCATTAATTTATGGTTAAATGTTTCATTAATTTATGGTTAAATGTTTAATTAATGTATGGTTAAATGTTTCATTAATGTATGGTTAAATGTTTCATTAATGTATGGTTAAATGTTTAATTAATGTATGGTTAAATGTTTCATTAAAGTAGGGTTAAATGTTTAATTAATGTATGGTTAAATGGCTCATTAATGTATGGTTAAATGTTTCATTAATGTATGGTGAAATGTTTCATTAATGTATGGTTAAATGTTTCATTAATTTATGGTTAAATGTTTCATTAATGTATGGTTAAATGTTTCATTAATTTATGGTTAAATGTTTCATTAATGTATGGTTAAATGTTTCATTAATGTATGGTTAAATGTTTCATTAATGTATGGTTAAATGTATCATTAATTTATGGTTAAATGTTTAATTAATGTATGGTTAAATGTTTCATTAATGAATGGTTAAATGTTTCATTAATGTATGGTTAAATGTTTCATTAATGTATGGTTAAATGTTTCATTAATGTATGGTTAAATGTTTAATTAATGTATGGTTAAATGTTTCATTAATTTATGGTTAAATGTTTCATTAATTTATGGTTAAATGTTTCATTAATGTCTGGTTAAATGTTTCATTAATTTATGGTTAAATGTTTCATTAATGTCTGGTTAAATGTTTCATTAATGTATGGTTAAATGTTTCATTAATGTATGGTCAAATGTTTAATTAATGTATGGTTAAATGGCTCATTAATGTATGGTGAAATGTTTAATTAATGTATGGTTAAATGTTTCATTAATGTATGGTTAAATGTTTCATTAATGTATGGTTAAATGTTTCATTAATTTATGGTTAAATGTTTCATTAATTTATGGTTAAATGTTTCATTAATGTATGGTTAAATGTTTTATTAATGTATGGTTAAATGTTTCATTAATGTATGGTTAAATGTTTCATTAATGTATGGTTAAATGTTTCATTAATGTATGGTTAAATGTTTCATTAATGTATGGTTAAATGTTTCATTAATGTATGGTTAAATGTTTCATTAATTTATGGTTAAATGTTTCATTAATTTATGGTTAAATGTTTCATTAATGTCTGGTTAAATGTTTCATTAATTTATGGTTAAATGTTTCATTAATGTCTGGTTAAATGTTTCATTAATGTATGGTTAAATGTTTCATTAATGTATGGTCAAATGTTTAATTAATGTATGGTTAAATGGCTCATTAATGTATGGTTAAATGTTTCATTAATGTATGGTTAAATGTTTCATTAATGTATGGTTAAATGTTTCATTAATGTATGGTTAAATGTTTCATTAATTTATGGTTAAATGTTTCATTAATGTATGGTTAAATGTTTCATTAATGTATGGTTAAATGTTTCATTAATGTATGGTTAAATGTTTCATTAATGTATGGTTAAATGTTTCATTAATGAATGGTTAAATGTTTCATTAATGTATGGTTAAATGTTTCATTAATGTATGGTTAAATGTTTCATTAATGTATGGTTAAATGTTTCATTAATGTATGGTTAAATGTTTCATTAATGTATGGTTAAATGGCTCATTAATGTATGGTTAAATGTTTCATTAATGTATGGTTAAATGTTTCATTAATTTATGGTTAAATGTTTCATTAATTTATGGTTAAATGTTTCATTAATGTCTGGTTAAATGTTTCATTAATTTATGGTGAAATGTTTCATTAATGTATGGTTAAATGTTTCATTAATGTCTGGTTCATTGGTCCTACCTCTGGCTGAAACTTCGTAGGGAACCCTTGAGGTAGGACGAGTAAATAAAAAAAAAAGTAAAGAGCACCGTCACGCTAAGTGGCGTGTAGTGAATATGGTTTTAGTGACCATAATTTTTACTGACTTTCGGCACATGATTTTTGAGGGTAATGTGGTAGGTATTACGCCATTGCCACTTTACTTTCCCAGAAAAAAAAAATGTAGTAACCATTTAAGGCTGGGTGAACCCGGAATCCGTCAATCAGGATCGAATATGACCTCCTGTAGGTAGGACGTGTAGGCGGAGACAATTACGGAGAAAGTTGAGGTAGCTAGAGAATCTAGTTGATTTTTTTCTATGTGTTGTTTTCGAACAACTACTAAACCTTTGTATAGTTTCCTGTAACGTTGGTTTTGCCTCGACCTGATGATTGTGGTACGCGACTGTTGTGTCATTTCTTCTACTTCTTTGCTGTCGTCCTCGTCTTCTTCCTTTACTCTAACGGTTACCAGATGACTACTTCTTTTCATCGTCTCTATTTAAACAACGTATTTGGTTGCATTTGGTATTCACAGCATGTTCCGATGTCTGGAGCATTGAGATCAAAATGCCCGACTTCTTTCCGGGTAATTAATTACCTTTGCTTTCCGACCCCTTACTTGTCCGGACTATTCCGTCCATTTCCACGGCCATTAGGATGAGATTGAGCAAGGTCTTATGAGTTCTGGTTCACTGATCCTGACAAAAACAGTCATTTATGAGTCGCTGAGTGCTCTTAGAACAAATGTTACTGGGTAAAGTAGAGTAAATCGACAGTAGCACAAACGGTTTAGTCAGTGTTTAACGTAACTCCTTCAGTTGTTGCTTTGATGCGACTATTTAAGCTTACATTTTACTGACGTTTTGCGGACATAAATGGACACTGTAAAAATACATAAATGATTTTTGCGCATTTTTTGCGGACATAAATGAACACTGTAAAAGTACATAAATGATTTTTGCGCATGTTGTATGGACACAAATGGAAACTATCAGAGAACATAAATGAATTTTTTTTATGTTTATTTTTTTTCCGGACTCAGAGGGACAAAGTACATGAATCGACCCGTAACCGAAGAAGTGATTACTAAAGGGCAATTGGGGTGACTAGTACATACGCTTTCTAAGGTCAACTACAAAAGTTACCAGTCAATATCTCAACCGGAAACAACAAAGATGAAACAGAGACTCGTTGAAACGGACCACAAGACAAAGATAACAAAGAATAGGTGACACATGAGGACGATTAGAAGAGACAGCAAGGGACATAAATATTTTGAGACTTTTACTGGAATCTTATGAATGATGGCTACAAAATGAAATAATAGAAAAGAATAGTTATGATAACTATTGAGTTATTAGCGGGTCATCCTCATTGCACTCCGAACATGTCCATAGGTTCTCAGATCCCCTTCTCAGCAATTCCCGCAGTGTCTTGCGACTGACGACTTCAGTTCTGTGTTGGTTGATAAGTCTTCTTACACGCCCACTAAGTTTCTCGTTTCTAGCTGTGTTTATCTTAACTCCCATCTCTTTCACCCTAAGTAGTGACGAGGACTCATGGTTGTCGAAGTCCTATGCCCTTCCCACAGGCACAGGCGAATTGCCACGAGAAACCAAACTCTAGAGCACACGGCCAACTCAGCTATCTAAAAGGATAGCTACCATTGGCGATGTCTTTCATGCAGGTGTACTCATGACAATAGCATAGGAACACAATTCGGGAATAAATTGTGTATCTGTATTTTCACTGACCAGGGTCATGGCAGAAAAGAATAGAGCTACTGTCACCTGCCACGCATGTCATATGAGGGCTTGAGAAGGTGAGTTAAGGTATTTGCTTATGATATGGAGTTTGCGTATCGAATTTGAAATCATCTTCGGTGCTTTCGCTAGTGTATGGGCGAAGTTAAATGTAAAAAAAAAATAAAGTACCCTCGACACGCCAAGTGGCGTATAGGGAATATGGTGTTAGTGACCATACATTTTACAGACCCTCGGCACATGATTTTTGGAGTAATGTGGTCGGTATTACGCCCGTGCCGCTTTACTTTCCCATAAAAAAATCCGGTACCCATTAAAGGCTGAGTGAACCGGAAGCCGTCGGTTGGGATCGAACCCTACCTCTTGATCTTTGTAGTCCAGTTCACTAACCACTGAGCTATCGCAGGTATGACCGACGAGCTCTCATAAAAGTGAACGTGCTGATGAGGGGATGTGATTACTATGGAGTTGTGTGTTGTGCAATGAAGGTGATCTGTAGACTAAACTGAACTAAAACTAAACTCAGTATACTTTTAGGTGAACGTTGACGGTGTCAACGTCACGACAGTCTAATCTGCCTCACCCTAGAAAATGTCTGCATGCTCTTTTCTAATTGAAAATGTCAGGTTTAGATCTATAGATGTGTCTCTTTCTAAATAAATCATGTTAGATAAATTATAAATGTAATTCACATACACATATACTTACACTTATATGTTGTTTTTGTAGCAACAAACACAATAACCTAAACAACAGTTATAACTTTCGCAATAGATTTTACTGAAGATGAAAACAGAAGAGGTTCTTTTGGAAATTAGGAGACATGGTGCCGTGACATGTTTAACACCTCCTCAATGTGTTGCCTGGGAGCCACGACAGCTCAGTAGTTAGCAAACTGGGCTACAAAGGACAAGCGGTAGGGTTCGATCCCAACCGACTGCTTACGGGTTCACCCAGCCTTAAATGGGTACCGGATTTTTTTCTGGGAAAGTAAAGCGGCACGGGCGTAATATCGACCACATTACCCCAAAAATCATGTGCCGAAGGTCTGTAAAATGTATGGTCACTAACACCATATTTCCTATACGTCACTTGGCGTGACAAGGGTACTTTACTTTTTTACAATGTGTTGCCGGATGAAATATTTTGAGAATCACAGCTCGAAACACAGCACTAAATAGAATCCCCCTCCCCCCTTTTTTTAAATAATCAAATTGTAGACTATCATTAGCGTGATAATTCTGGCATATGAAGGCAAATGCTCGATAATAACAGAGTATTGAATAGTCTGGGTGTCTATTTATTGATCGAACGAGGTGTATTTTCATCGGGTGTTAAAGGTGAGGTCATTCATAACACTTGTTGAGGTGTTCAAGTGACACTTGCAAACATTGATCTTGTCCCAGGTGACTGGATTATTGTAAAAAACTTCACTTCGCACAAACATTTTCCTGAAATAGACATCCTACCTTATCCGTCTTACATCTAGTTTGTATTTCGCACAAAAACACTTTTAAAGAGCTGGTGGGTTTGTGCTGTAGGACAAATATATACTCTGATGTGTTAGTGCTGTAGGACAAATATATACTCTGATGTGTTAGTGCTGTAGGACAAATATATACTCTGATGGGTTAGTGCTGTAGGACAAATATATACTCTGATGTGTTACTGCTGTAGGACAAATATATACGCTGATGGGTTAGTGCTGTAGGACAAATATATACTCTGATGGGTTAGTGCTGTAGGACAAATATATACTCTGATGTGTTAGTGCTGTAGGACAAATATATACTCTGATGGGTTAGTGCTGTAGGACAAATATATACTCTGATGTGTTAGTGCTGTAGGACAAGTATATACTCTGATGGGTTAGTGCTGTAGGACAAATATATACACTGATGGGTTAGTGCTGTAAGACAAACATATACACTGATGGGTTAGTGTTGTAGGACAAATATATACTCTGATGGGTTAGTGCTGTAGGACAAATATATACTCTGATGTGTTAGTGCTGTAGAACAAATATATACTCTGATGGGTTAGTGTTGTTGGACAAATATATACTCTGATGTGTTAGTACTGTAGGACAAATATATACTCTGATGTGTTAGTACTGTAGGACAAATATATACTCTGATGTGTTAGTACTGTAGGACAAATATATACTCTGATGGGTTAGTGCTGAGATGTCGGGGGAAGATTTCATGGCTTGAATGATAGAGAAATGCATTGCGGGGGAAATTGGATGTTGCTCTGCAACTACATATGTTATTATAACCGAGACTCAAGTTACATAAGCACTCCAAAAGACATAATTGAATAGAAAACATAATGGCAATATTCACCCAATTAGTGCTTAGGAAGTTCTATAACTGGTGCCAGTTTTATAAATGAATAATAGATACAGAAAGCTTAAACCTGAAAACTAACTCCCATGGATATATGTCCATGTCATGACGGGCTTTGTAAAATTGGAGAGCTGATGGGCTGGCATATCGGGTGCGTCTCTGGTGGTGATGTTGAAATGCAGGAGAGGAATGTTTTAAAAGCCTTCAAAAATTGTTTGTTTGAAATCGGGGTAACGACTTTTCGTGAGAAAATGGTCTCCTAATTGCAACAAATTGAAAAATAAAGTCCGTCGACCAAGTACAAACGACAAGGACATGCTAGATATGGGTATAAGCAGCGAGTTACTGGGACCATCTGTGTGCTCGCACTTTATCGACACTTGAAGACAACTGAGCACATATGGCATATTGTTGTGACGTCAACTAAAAACAATGAACAATGCTCTCAGCCAAGAGGCAGACCAACTTCTGGTTTCTATTCAGGATTTTTTAACTCTTCTTTGAGACGACTTGTAATGCAGCCCTTACGAGTCTCATCAGCCGATGCATTATTTGTTTTGAGGTGTCATTCTCACAGTTCACCTCCTCTTGTGTTTGTTAAAGAAACATATCACGAGTTTGACTTCTCTTTTGTCCAAAGCTATGTCATCCGTGTGCCACTGGTGTCACTTTAGCTGGAATGATAGCACCTGCTAACCTTTAAACTAAGGGAAAAAAAAGCATTTTATTGAGACATGAAGGTCTAGTTTATTTTAATTAATGATCTCAGCATAAATAGAACATTTAAACCTCCAGTCTCGTTATTCACAAGAATGCAAGTTAGTAGATCCCATTCAGATATTATTGCACGGGAGCAAGCTAAGTACAGTTGTTGCTGGTATGTACCAGTCCACATTTTGCGTTGTCCTGTCATCCCACCAACTCGCGCCAAGAGAGCGGGCTGATCTTTAAGCGTCGGATGTCTTCAATGTTTGGGCCCATTTCGTGTGTGCGTCATGAAAGTGGCGTTCCATTTCGGTTCTGCTGAATTCTGTTTTTAGGGGATGTCATTTTGTTGGCACATACTTATCTTGTTTTAGGGAGGGGGGGGGGGGAGGGTTTTGTGCGGTATGGGAAGGTTGGACGGATGGCGGGAGAGATTATAAGCTGCGCTGTGAGGGGGGGGGGTGAACTACTAAATTTATAGAATAAAACAAAGAGGAGAAGTGAGCGTGATAAGTAACTATGAAGGGAACAATAAAGGAAGCATGCAGCGGTGGGATTTGAGAGTGATAAAGAAGAGTGATAAAGAAGAGGGCATGAAAGTAAGGAGTAAGTACGAACATATGTTAGAGCAAAAGAAGGGATGAAAGAAGGAATAATAATGGAGAGAGGATGAGTGGAATAAATAAATTAAAAGAAAGCGGCGATAGGAAGAAGATGGGTAATTTATATTAAAGAAGATAGAAATTACTTGTGACATAAGGGAGAAAGGAAAAAGGCAGAGAAGGTGGTAAAGGTCTAGAAAAAGAAAAAAAATTATAGAGAAAAAGGAGAACTCTCACTGCCACAATAATCATGGTTTGAAATAGAACTCAAAAATATAGAACAGGTCAAAAAGGCCAATGCAACATTCCGTCAAATGGTACGAAAAACCAAAATGTGTTCTTATACAGAAAAGCCTCATTAACGCTCGTTGCAATGTTACACATTTGTTAATAACCAGAAAGTTTAAGAAGGAAGACATGATTTTCACTTGTAGAAGAGCGCTACCAGTTAATGTTATTCTGTTCTATCCTTGAATTTTTGTTTAACCTGCTTTTGGGATATAGCCCATCAACAGAAGTTCGTCATTAATTTTGTAATATTTTATTGTTATTTCCGCCTTCTTCTTCCGGTTGTACTTCTGACCATGATGATCTCTCGTTCTTGTGTTTCGTCTTGACCAGTAAACTGCGAATTATCGCTTGTCTGGTGATATCATATAGTTGAAATTCAAATCTTCAATTCCAATAATCACCATCGGTTTTTGTCTATCATCTCTTCTACTTTAGTTGATATGTCTATTATAATTCTTCATGGGTCATAATGGAAACTAACTATCTGATCTGAAGTCATCATCATTGATTGCCGTGTCCGCATCGAAGGTTGGCTACCATGAAGCGCCATTCCGATCTCTTCCTTTGATGGTGCAGGCTGTCATAGGTTGACTTGTCTATCTTTTGATGTTACTTCTCCATATTAGTTTTGGTCGGCCTTAACCCTCTTTTACCTTATATTTTCCCTTCCAATATTACTTTTAGTAGGCTGTTGTGTCTTTTGCTCCAGAAATTTCTTTTGTCATATTCGAATTGTGTTTAGTAGTTATCTTCTCATTTTTAGTTTTGTTTAAAGACTTTGTCATAATTTGTCTTTTCTTCCCATTTAATTTGTCCCATTCTTCTATAAATTCACATTTCAAAGGCTTCAATTTTCTGTTTTCTTGCCTAATGTCCAAACTAAAATATCTTTGTTAGAAAGGCATTAATAAAGATCTCCAGCTTTCTTGTATTTTGAAGTTGCTGTTATCCATATTTCTGAGCAATACAAAAGAAACATTTTAATATCATCATTATCATTAGGTGCAGTGCCAGTTGGCGTAGGCGATCATCTCTCTCCACATCTCTTGGTTCTTCATGTATGTCATAATTTTTAGTCGGTGATATATTATTATGCCATGTTAATAAGCTGTTCAATAATATATTTTTTTTAAATCTTTGTTTTCCTCTCCTCGTCTTTTCATTCATTCTACTCTTTGTTATAGTAGTTTCAATGCCTTCATTTCGCATCACACGCTCAAAAATGTTGATTGTCTTTTCCTTGTAACTCTGATGGTATTTCTGGTTTCTCCAGCTCTTTTAAACATTCTTCATTTATGATTGTTGCTGTCCAAAGAAAGCTTAGTACTCTCCTGATAAACTACATCTCAGCTGCCTCTGTTCTCTATGTTTTCTTGCTTGTCGCACATAATTCACTTCCATATAGTAGAAAATGTTCAATATAACATTTTAGAGCACGTTTCTAATATTAATTAACACACATTAAAATGTGTAAATGAACATTCCAGGTTAGTTCTTAATGATAGCTTTTGATAATATCTTAAAAAAAAAAGTAAAGAGCCCTCGTCCCGCCAAGTGGCGTATAGGAAATATGGTATTTGTGACCATAAATTTTACAGACCTTCAGCACATGATTTTTGGGGTAATGTGGTCGGTATTACGCCCGTGCCGCTTTACTTTCCCAGAAAAAAATCCAGTACCCATTAACGGCTGGGTGAACCCGAAAGCCATCGATTGGGATCGAACGCTATCTCTTGTCTATTATAGTCCAGTTCACTAACCACTGAGCTATCGCGGCTCCCTTTGATAATAGCTTAAATTATGATAAAATAACAGTATAGCCTTCCCTGCATGAGATGTAAAATGTGCTTCTGTGACCCATTCTCTATCAATAACAGTAGTGTCAAAATAAATGAAACCATCCAAATGTTTCAGTTTTTTTACCTTCTAAGGTAATTGAGTTAGTGTTAACTGCATCGATTCGAAGGATCTAAAATAAACATAGAATGGTATCAAGCAGCTCAACCAGTAAAGAGGAGAGACAAACTACGACGTTTCAGCAAAAGTATTCGTCAGCTACACTATAACAAATATAAATACAAAGACAACCACAATGATTTGAGAATAGTTCCGTTTTTGTATTTGCATTTGTATCTATATTTATATTTGTTATGGTGTACTTGGCGATGTCAAATGCCTTGGTGAAATATATGAAACATAGGTATAGGTCTGTTTTCACCTCGATGGCTCTTTCTACTAAAGATCTTATGATATAAAGGGTATTGTTTGTTCCTTTATCTCTAATAAAACCACAGTGTGGTTTTGTTAGAGATAATCCATTTTTGACAATAGAAAAACAAGAAAACAAGAAAAAGAGTTCTTAAATGTTACGTAGAGCCAGTCTTAACATATGGATGCAAATCATGGACAATAGGACAACCGACAAGAAAATCACTGGAGTCTGTAGAAATGTGGTTTTACAGAAAAATGTTGAGAGTACCATGGCCAGCTAAGAAGAGTAATGAAGATGTTCTGAGAGTGGTCAAAGCAAAAATAGAGCTAATTTCCAATATTAGGAAGAAACAATCATCATTTTTTGTCCATGTAATGAGAAAAGAACAACTGGAATATATTGCAACAACTGGAAAAATTGAGGAACGAAGAGATAGAGGGAAGCAAAAAGGAAAAATAGCAGACAGCTTAAGAGAATGGCTTGACAGAAGGTCAACAACAGAAATGATAAATAGCTGCCGAGATCGAAAGTTGTGGAGAGACATGATCACCTACGCCAGCAGGCCCGGTACTTGATGATGATGTACTTGACGAAGGCTTTTGCCGAAACGTCGTAATGTGTCTCTTCTCTCTACTGGTTTAGCTGATTGATACCAGTTTATGTTTATTTTACATGTCCTCTATAACTCTACTGGCTGTCCCTCATATTTTGCACGTCCTCTATAACTCTACTCGCTGTCCCTCATATTTTACATGTCCTCTATAACTCTACTCGCTGTCCCTCATATTTTACATGTCCTCTATAACTCTACTCGCTGTCCTTCATATTTTACATGTCCTCTATAACTCTACTCGCAGTCCCTCATATTTTACATGTCCTCTATAACTCTACTCGCTGTCCTTCATATTTTACATGTCCTCTATAACTCTACTCGCTGTCCTTCATATTTTACATGTCCTCTATAACTCTACTCACAGTCCCTCATATTTTACATGTCCTCTATAACTCTACTCGCAGTCCCTCATATTTTACATGTCCTCTATAACTCTACTCGCTGTCCCTCATATTTTACATGCCCTCTATAACTCTACTAGCTGTCCCTCATATTTTACATGTCCTCTATAACTCTACTCGCTATCCCTCATATTTTACATGTCCTCTATAACTCTACTCGCTATCCCTCATATTTTACATATCCTCTATAGCTCTACTCGCTGTCCTTCATATTTTACATGTCCTCTATTGCTTTATTCGCTGCCCCACATATTTTACATGTCCTCTATAGCTCTACTCACTGTCCCACATATTTTGTATATTCTCTCTAGCTCTACTCGCTGTCCCTTATATTTTACATGTTCGCTACAGTTATACTCACTGCCCCCAATAGTATTTAATATACTTTATATTTGTGCTTATCTTCATCGATTCAAAAGACTGATATTTTTCCTGATATTTACTAAAAATCCAAGAATACTGATATTCCATACTGGTCCTATCTAGTATCGATTGTTGTTGAATGTTCAGCAAAACAATTCGAGCTGTGTTGATACAATCCATTGACCTTCGTCCCTTCTGTGTTATGCTGTGATTGATTTCAAAATTCAGTCTATTGCCAGTGGATTAGGAAGGATGACATCACGTCTTCCAGCCTGATCTCGGTCTTCATCTCAAACTTTTTGTTAGTTGTCTATTGTTAATTATCGTGCTTGTCATCCTGTCATGGGAGGTAATGTGTTGTTTAGGTGTCATTATTAGCGTTCATTTTTTTTTTTTTTTTTTTTTTTTTTTTTGTAACTCTCCTAGTAGACGCGAATTTGACAGCACACCAAGGACTGATACAAATGAAATTAGAAGTACAAGAACATTTAAATAGCTGAAAGAGAGAGAGATGTAACAGAGAGAGAGAGAGAGAGAGAGAGAGAGAGAGGTAACAGAGAGAGAGAACAGAGAGAGAAAACAGAGAGAGAGAACAGAGAGAGAGAACAGAGTGAGAACAGAGAGAGAACACAGGGAGAGAACAGAGAGAGAATAGAGAGAGAACAGAGACATAACAGAGAGAGAACAGAGAGAGAGAACACAGAGAGAGAACACAGAGAGAGAACACAGAGAGAGAACACAGAGAGAGAACACAGAGAGAGAACACAGAGAGAGAACACAGAGAGAGAACAGAGAGAGGGGACAGAGAGAGAACAGAGAGAGAGAACAGAGAGAGAACAGAGGGAGTGAAAAGAGAGAGAGAACAGAGAAAGAATAGAGAGAGAACAGAGAGAGAACAGAGAGAGAGAACATAGAAAGAATAGAGAGAGAACACAGAGAGAGAACAGAGAGAGAACAGAGAGAGAACAGAGAGAGAGAACAGATAGAAAGAACAGAGAGAGAACAGAGAGAGAGAACAGATAGAAAGAACAGAAAGAGAACAGAGAGAGAACAGAGAGAGAACACAAAGAGAGAACAGAGACAGAACAGAGAGAGAATAGAGATTGAGAACAGATAGAAAGAACAGAAAGAGAACAGAGAGAGAACAGAGAGAGAACACAAAGATACCTTAGAGAAAACAAAGCGAGAACAGAGAGAGAATATACAAGGAGAGAAAGGTTATAATAGTAAGAGTGGGCCAGCGAGCCCATTCAGCAACTGAGCTTAGTGTGTGGTCTCAGACCCACAGCTGTCTTTATGTGCTAGGATCGACGAACAACAAAACTGATCAACACATTGCTCCACCTGCCAGCGGTGCCCCCTTGGAACAGACTATCTAATCTGGCCAAGCGAGTAGGGATCGATGAGGGGAGACAACCCGGTACTTAGAAATACCGTGCTGATGTCAGGTTTGTTGGGCCGTAAGGCGCAAATAATCCACAACAAAACGCATCAACGCCCACCTAACGTCACTTTAAGGGCGGATGACGAAGAGATCTATTTTTTCCTCTATGACCATCACGACAACACCAAAAAGAGACAGAAAGAATGTTGGTGGCCTAAAGGTTCACTCTTTTTGTTAGCGATAAATTAATCGTGGTTGAGTCCCAACTTGACACGCTTTATTTGACGTAAATGAAAAATTAGGTACATGACTGGCTGCTTTTACGACGGTATTAACAATGAGGAAACACGGTGGCCACCTCATGACAAAATATTACTGCACAGTATGGGGATGCTTATTACTTTAGTTTTCTTTTTATCTCTCTACTATGCTTGTATGTTATATTCGTGATCTCTCTATGTTGTTAAACATAGCTGTCACCCACCTCTCTGTGGTCTCTGTATGTTATTAATTCAACTCTTCATGATTTGTATATGTTATTAGCTCATCTTTCCGTGAAATCTGTATGTTATTAACTCATCACTCCGTGACATATGTATGTTATTAATCCTTCTCACTATCATCTCTGTAGGTTAATAACTCGTTTCACCGTGATCTGTGTAAGTTATAACTCGTCTCACCACCATCTCTGCAACTTATCAGCTCATCACTCTGTAACCTTTCTGCGTTATTAACCCATCTCGGCGTAGTCTCTGTATACTATTAACTCATCTCACAGTTATCCTTGTATGTTATTTACAAATCTCATTGTGACCTCTGTATGTTATTAACCCATCTCTCTGTAATCTATGTAATGTAAAGGTAAAGGTAAAGTATGAGACTTGAACCGGAGTCTTAGCAAGCGAGTTTTCACCCATATGTACTCGGCCGCCTATCCAGTTGTGTTCGAAGACTTCTGGATAGTGTCGCTTCAAGCATCGAAACTTACGATGCGAGACGGCATTCCTCACCTTCCCAGAGTACTACCCTGGTACCCATTTCTGCCAGCGGCTGGGTCGACCGCGGAGGTATTTTTTCCCAACCACGAATATCACTCACACTGCTTCCAGCGGGAATCGAACACAGGTTATCCGAACATCGGTAGTCAACGGGTGGTTTGCCAATTAGGCTACCGAGGCCCCCAAATCTCTTTAATGTTCCTATATATTGATTTCATGAACATTTAATTATTTAACATGGCGTTATGTTTTCAAATTCACCCTATCATAATACCTCAAACATCACAACTTTGTCTTTCTCATCATTTTTCGCCTTTCATCTCTCTAGATTTCATTATGTGCTCCAATCACCCATCCCAAGAATAAGTCAAATTAGCCTATTTTATATTTTAGCTAACATTTTACTCATTATCATTGTGTGCCGTCTCCACATCGAAGGTTGGCTACCACGGAGCGCCATTCCCCTCTGTCTCTTGCTTTGATAGTGCAGGTTGTCATAGGCTTGTCCATCTTTTGATGTTACTTGTCCATGTTAGCCTTTATCTCCCTTTCCTTCTTTTTACATTGTATTTTCCTTTACAACATTACTTTTAGTTGACTGCTGTCTTTTAACATGTCCCCGAAATCTCATTTGTCTTGCTTGAATTGTGTTTAGTAGCTCTCTTTTCCTTTTTAGTTGTTTTCATCATTCACCATCTTCATCATTTGTTTTTTTTCCCATTCATTTTATTATATATTTTTCCCCTTTGATTATTTATTTAAACGAAATAATAAAGTTTTTAATTTCTTGGTATCCAGAAAATTCCTCTCAGAAACAACACTCCGTTATTGCAAATTACCTTTCAAATTGTCTATTCTTCATAATTCTCATTGTTAAAGCAAAATTTCATTATTTAATTTAAAATTAGAAGCAAACACAATGACTCCACAGTCACAGAACATAAAAACGAAAATAATGAAATATAACTCTATAAATAGCCCCTGAAATTAAGTCAGCAATGTCAAGATAATACATATTTCATTTCTAACGTAATTCGGTCCAATTTGCAAGGCTCATAAAGACACGTCTGTAGCGTTTTGTTATCGAATTGTCAATGCTCACTTATCGCTTCTAATGTGCTTATCGCATAGCCCTCTTTTTCTTTCTGATATTCTATGTTACATCAATACTTCTATTTTCCGTCTTTTAGATTTTCATGTAATTACCAGAGATGTGTGCGTGTGTGGGTCACTGTTCAAGCGTATATTGTCAATGTCAGATGCTTCTGTTGAGGCATGGTGAAGCATTTGAAATAACGGTTCTCACAATATTTTCAAGGACTTCTTTCCGAGTTACCCTCTCTCTTGCGTTCACCCGATGATTAACGGAATTGTACCTTTCCTGAATAGTTCAGATTCACCAATACCGACACACGGTATCCATCTTCGTCGCCCGCCCTTAAAAGAACGTCAAGTGGGGGTAAATATAAATACATTGTATAACAAGGAGCCCCGTAACGCCAAGTGACGTATAGGTAATATGGTGTAAGTGACCATAATTTGTATAGCCCTTCGGCACATGATGTTTGGGGTAATGTAGTCGGTGATACGCCTGTGCCGCTTTATTTTCCCAGAAAAATATCCGGTACCCATTTAAGGCTGAATGAACCTGGAAGCCGTCGATCAGCATCGAACCAAACCTCTTGACCTTTGTAGTCCAGTTCACTAACCACTGAGCTATCGCGGCTGTAAATGCATTGTGGGTTACAGTAAAAGCTGTGATATTTGCACCTTTCAACCCAACTCATCTGTTATCGACATGTTGTTGTTTTAGCAGCGGGTTGCCTTCCAACTCGATTCTTATTCACTTGGCCAGACTAGACTAGTTAGTCTGTTAGTAGCGTCATCACAAAGAGGTGAAATAAAATCTCTATAGCTCTGGTCCACCGAACCTGGCGCAAGCCATCAGCTATGAGTCGCTGGAAACTTCAGTTCTGTTGTTGTACCTCTTTCTCCTCCCTGGTTTCTAATCTCACCTTTAACCCCACCTTATCACCAGCCTACCATCGTTACTCATACCACTTATTTCACTAAACCATCGCATCAAAGCTGTCTTACTTTTCTAAACTCACTCTCACCTCTTTCTTAATTCCATAAAATTTATATTTAACCGCTATCAAGACCGCACACATACATTATCCGTGTCTTCTACTTGTTAGCTCTCAATTGATAATATGTCTTCAACAAACACACCATCCGTGTCTGCTACCTTTCAGCTCTCAATTGATAATATGTCTTCAACAAACACACCATCCGTGTCTTCTAACTTTCAGCTCTCAATTGATAATAGGTCTTCAACGAACACTTTTTATGCCGTCCTTTTTTTATCCACAATTTTAAGATCGCTACATCAATTTCCCATCTCTATTTTCACCTTCCCCGTTCACATGAAGCATGTTTTGGATTCCTCCTTTAATCTCAACATCACAGTTCATTTCTCTATAAGATCATTTTAATTACCACCATGATTTTATCCAGTTTTCATGTCTTCGTTTATTCTAAAAGCTCATAAAAACGTCACTACGATATTTGTAGACTCATAAGTTGTTCATTTCTGTCTTTGACTTATATTTGCCTTTCTCCCTTGATAATAAAGCAAACCTCACCCTTTTCTCAGTTGCTCATTAAAGATAATTATTCACCAGTTTATTTACAAAAGACGTGAAATTTTTGAAGTTTAATTCATTTTGTATTTAGCGATATTCTAGTGAACACCTTGAAAAGTTGCCAAAACAGGTCAACTTCTTATTGAAATATATATTTTCTTTCCGCCAGCTTTCTACATTTGACGAAGTCCCTAGAGACTAGGAACTGAATTTTGCGTGTTAATTCATTTTTCCCTGGCAGCCGTGTGCACAAGGGTCCCTCGCCACACAGTCAGATAACTCCTATTTCGGAGTACTCATAATCTTTCCGTCGATGAGTAATTGACGTTTCAAGCCGGGCCTCGCTGCTGAGAACAGTGGTGGTTGCCGCAGAGAGAAATCATAAATAAAAATCCCAATCGGTGTAGCCGAGATTTGAACCCACAACATCTCTGTTTCGAGACCGGCGTCTTGCCTCGAGACCAACCTGTCCCTCAATTCAAATACTTAATGGACAATGCAATAAAAAACAGAACAGCACCTAGTTTTCAAATCTCTATAATTGGCACCTTTACTTAGAAATAGTTGTATCTATTACCGGTAACTGTACCCACCACTGTGAGAACCACTGTATTAAAATGTTCTTTCATATCCGAGACGTGAAAGCCCTTATACCTGAAGTGCTCGTTGAACCGCCACGATTAATTATTCCTTGCTCAATTATAACTGATCGCCTGTGTGGAATTGAGCTACACACGTTTATCGAACATTCGATTCATTTATTTCTTACCTAAAATGCTTAGGGATAAATCGATTTCAGGGTTGATATTGTGAAACAGAACAAGGCTGGGCCCGGACTGAATGTCAAGGCTATTGTTGGGCTTCGTATTGATGGTTCCGTGACGTGAGTTTAGAACACCGTGTCCCTTAAATGTTTATTTGGCTTGCTGGTTTTTGTGGCGCAGTCTACAGGTACCACTGATTGTTGACTTGCTGGTTGTGGCGCTGGCTACAGGTACCACTGATTGTTGACTTGATGGTTGTGGCGCTGGCTACAGGTACCACTGATTGTTGACTTGATGGTTGTGGCGCTGGCTACAGGTACCACTGATTGTTGACTTGCTGGTTGTGGCGCTGGCTACAGGTACCACTGATTGTTGACTTGATGGTTGTGGCGCTGGCTACAGGTACCACTGATTGTTGACTTGATGGTTGTGGCGCAGGCTACAGGTACCACTGATTGTTGACTTGATGGTTGTGGCGCTGGTTACAGGTACCACTGATTGTTGACTTGATGGTTTGTGGCGCTGGCTACATATACCACTGATTGTTGACTTGCTGGTTGTGGCGCTGGCTACTGGTACCACTGATTTGTGACTTGCTGGTTGTGGTGCTGGCTGCAGGTACCACTGATTGTTGACTTGCTGGTTGGGGTGCTGACTACAGGTACCATTGGTTTTTTGACTTGCTGGTTGTGGCATTGGCTACAGGTACCACTGATTGTTGACTTGCTGGTTGTGGCGCTGGCTACAGGTACCATTGGTTTTTGACTTGCTGGTTGTGGCGCTGACTACAGGTACCACTGATTGTTGACTTGATGGTTGTGGCGCTGGCTACACGTACCACTGATTGTTGGCCTTGCTGGTTGTGGCGCTGGCTACAGGTACCATTGGTTTTTGACTTGCTGGTTGTGGAGCTGGCTATAAGTACCACTGATTGTTGGCTTGCTAGTTGTGGCGCTAGCTACAGGTACCACTGATTGTTGACTTGCTGGTTGTGTCGCTGGCTACAGGTACCGCTGATTGTTGACTTGCTCGTTGTGGTACTGGCTCCAGGTACCACTGCTTGTTGACTTGTTGGTTGTGGCGCTGGTTACAAGTACCACTGATTGTTGGCTTGCTAGTTGTGGCGCTGGCTACAGGTACCACTGGTTATTGACTTGCTGGTTGTGGCGCTGGCTACAAGTACCGCTGATTGTTGACTTGCTCGTTGTGGTACTGGCTCCAGGTACCACTGCTTGTTGACTTGTTGGTTGTGGCGCTGGTTACAAGTACCACTGATTGTTGGCTTGCTAGTTGTGGCGCTGGCTACAGGTACCACTGGTTATTGACTTGCTGGTTGTGGCGCTGGCTACAAGTACCACTGATTGTTGGCTTGCAAGTTGTGGCGCTGGCTACAGGTACCACTGATTGCTGGCTTGCTGGTTGTGGCGCTGGTTCAAGGTACAACTGATCGTTGGATTGCTGGTTGTGGCGCTGGCTACAGGTATCACTGATTGGTAGCTTGTTCTGAGTCGAACACGCTTAAATTTATTTAGTTGTGAAAATGGGGACCTCCCGTCCATAGCTACATAATAAAATGTAAACGAGTAATGACTTCTTCGCTTCGTATGTTGGTGTTTAGATGTATCATGAAGTTAAAAAAAAAAAAAAAATCAATTCCAAACACTTCAACATTATATATATAATTAATTGAGTGTTCGTTTTTATCTGAAAACCGCACTTTGAATCTATTGTCTTGTTGCCATATTCTTTTGTGTTAGATTTTGTGATTTTCTAACATCAGTGGATGTTTAAATAAATTGTAGATGCTCTGTTTCTTTTGTGTCAATTCGTTTTAGTACAAAACGTTACAGTGGTAGTTTCCAATGCTATTTAAAACAGGTTCTCTGCATTTCTGTTTGTTTAGTCTTTATTAGCCTATTATTATTGGTTATTATTAAAAAGCTGAAGATGTACTTATATGCCATGTAGTGTCATGGGGAGCTGCGATTTTTTTTCCTCAACTAAATGTGTTTCGGGAGCCGAGATAGCTCAGTGGTTAGTGAACTGGACTACAAATGACAAGAGGTAGGGTTCGATACCAACTGACGGCTTCCGGTTCACCTAGCCTTTAATGGGTACCAGATTTTTTTCTGGGAAAGTAAAGCGTTACGGGCGTAATACCGACAACATTACCCCAAAAATCATGTGCCGAAGGTCTGTAAAATTTATGGTCACTAACACCATTGTTCCATATACGCCACTTGGCGTAACGGGGGTTCTTTACTTTTTTTTTATGTGTTTCATTGAAAGTTAGTCTGTGTGTTGCAGGATTTCTGCCATACTTTCTGTACATTTGTTCTTGGTTCTGCTTCCCACGAAATAAATAGTCACCCGTTTAGGCCTTAGTGGTTGCATGTTATTAATTTTCCGAACCAATTTCATTCATTTGACATTATAGCGACGATAAATGCAGTCCCATAGCTTATCATTTCTAACAAAAAATTGCTTTGGTAACACAGGATCGAGGTCAAGGCAAATGAATGTGTCCATTTGTCTCTGGAAGCATCCTGCGGTGGAGACCCTCGGATAAGTAGATGGAGACTGGCGACAGTGATTGTTCGCTATTGTTCATAAAAAATGTACTGCTATTGATGTGCTTCACTTCCTTGAATTGTGAGAAGTTAAAGTTTAACCCTGAATGAGTATAATAGTAACAAGTATGAATGTTAAGATGTCTCCGGTCCGCTAGGGTATTCACTATCACTGTAGCTCTTCTTTGTCTTGTAAATTCAGACTGAGTGCCCTTATGGGGTTGTCGGGATGCAGTGGCAGCGATTATTCATCATACTCAATCAGTCAGTCATAACATATGGAGGTCACTGACACTGAAGGGGCGAATAGGTGAATATAAGGAAAATCAAAATATGAGAAGTAGAAAGGGAGATAAAAGGATAGTAAGTAAACACATAGCTTGTAAAGAGAAACATCAGTGATGATGAGACTGAGTAATTATGTGCTCACTTTAGAAACAAACAACGCTTTACACAAACGACTTATTTAATAATTTCCAGTAATTTGGTGTTGCGTAAGATGTATTTCGTGCATTTTATAAACACTTCACCGGTTTGGCTACCGAAGCTTATGCGACGGTGAGGGGATACAAGAATACTGTACAACCATTGTCACCTGCTAAACGTGTCGTTATAGACGACTAAGGAGGTTTAGTGGACAAAGTCTTCACCGCTACTACGGATTTCATACATCCGAGCTGAAGCTATCTTCAGTGCTTTCTTTTCCTAGTGTGTAGCAGGCGTGCTTTATGTTCGGGAAGGTGCAGAGAAGGGGAGCTCATCACTACGGAGTTGTCTGGTGTACAATGAAGATAACCTTTCGATTGAACTCAATTAAATTGATAAAAACAAACTAATTGCAGTAATTGTGGACATCAAATAATAAGAATATAGTGATAATTACCATAACACTCACATAACGCACACAATTTATTGACTGAAATATATGGAAATAGTCTTTAACAAAAAAAGCTTGAAAAAAAGGTTATTTGAAGGTCGTAATATATCGATTCAAGGAAAATAAGAGACAGAATATGAATGAATGAAACGATGAGCATGTGAAATAAATACAATGTAACAATGATTTTTGTAGGCATTTTGTTTCATGAATCTCTTCATTTCTGCGAGTAGCGAATAATTCTTTTCTCCAAAGATATAATGTAGTTTAGTCCGTTCCAGTTCATTAATGATTGCTTATTCAATCTGTAAAGTATTTTATAATAAAATCATTTATAGCAAGAACATTCAATTTCTTTTGCTACATAATCCCTTCTATCGTCCCTTTAATTTTCATTTTGGACGAGGTGATCTACTTCGCCACACACTGTACTGAGTGACTAGATACAAGAAACGAGTACAACTTCGTAATGACATTTCAGTTCAATTGTCCTTGTCGCCGTTTTTCTTTTAGACGTGGTTGAAACAATAACACGTTTTGGAGCCATGATTAGATTTCTTTTGAAGGAAAAATTTACCAAAAGTGGCCAGAAATAGTGAAAGACAAAAGTCAAGTTTAATGAAACTGATAGATCAAAAGTGGCCAGAAATAGTGAAAACAAAAGTAATGTTTAATGGAACTGTAGATCAAAAGTGCCCAGAAATAGTGAAAACAAAAGTAATGTTTAATGGAACTGTAGATCAAAAGTGCCCAGAAATAGTGAAAAACAAAAGTAATGTTTAATGTAACTGATAGATCAAAAGTGGCCAGAAATAGTGAAAACAAAAGTAATGTTTAATGGAACTGTAGATCAAAAGTGCCCAGAAATAGTGAAAAACAAAAGTAATGTTTAATGTAACTGATAGATCAAAAGTGGCCAGAAATAGTGAAAGACAAAAGTCAAGTTTAATGAAACTGGTAGACCAAAAGTGCCCAGAAATAGTGAAAAACAAAAGTAATGTTTAATGTAACTGATAGATCAAAAGTGGCCAGAAATAGTGAAAACAAAAGTAATGTTTAATGGAACTGTAGATAAAAAGTGCCCAGAAATAGTGAAAAACAAAAGTAATGTTTAATGTAACTGATAGATCAAAAGTGGCCAGAAATAGTGAAAACAAAAGTAATGTTTAATGGAACTGTAGATCAAAAGTGCCCAGAAATAGTGAAAAACAAAAGTAATGTTTAATGTAACTGATAGATCAAAAGTGGCCAGAAATAGTGAAAGACAAAAGTAATGTTTAATGGAACTGTAGACCAAAAGTGTCCAGAAATAGTGAAAGACAGAAGTAATGTTTAATGGAACTGGTAGATCAAAAGTGCCCAGTAATAGTGAAAGACAAAAGTAATGTTTAATGTAACTGGTAGACCAAAAGTGCCCAGTAATAGTGAAAGACAGAAGTAATGTTTAATGTAACTGGTAGATCAAAAGTGCCCAGAAATAGTGAAAGACAGAAGTAATGTTTAATGTAATCGGACTCTACCTCTTGTCCTTTGTAGTCCAGTTCACTAACCACTGAGCTATCGCGGCTCTCAGTAAAGCAGCATATGCTTCCAGAAATGTTGGGAAGGTTGGTGGAGTGTGCTTGGGTATACAATGAAATTGATTCTATCAATAGAAAGAATAGACTGGAACGATTGACAACCTTAGGCTCACTTGAAGATTTCAGTGGAATATGCAAATTATGTTTTGGGCTTCCAGCTGTTTTTGCAAAGAGAATTTATTTTAAAAAATGATGGTTGGAAAGATGGAATATAAAATAGTCAGAATGACATAAAACATACAAGTGGGTTAAGACAATAACTAAATTGAGAAAAGAAAATATAAGTTCCTGCAACCATGTGTCATTCGGGACCGACCAAATATGTACGAATTCCTAAACGGTGTATAAATACCAAGTATATATATATATAGGGGGTCTGGTTGGTCTCGAGACAAGACACCGGCCTCGAGACAGAGAGGTTTTAGGTTCAAATCCCGGCTGAACCAATTGGGATTTTTATTTATGATTTCTCTCTGCGACAACCACCCCTGGTCTCAGCAGCGAAGCCCAGCTTGAAACGTCAATTATTCATCGACGGAAAAAAAAAATATGAGTACCTCCGAAATAGGAGTTATCTGCCTGTGCGGCGAGGGACCCCTGTGCACACGGCTGCCAGGGAGAAATAGATTAGCACGAAAAATTCAGTTCCTAGTCTCCAGGGACTTAGTCAGAGGTCAAAGCTGGCGAACGTAAAAAAAAAAAAAAATACCAAGTCAAGTATTTCTGGAAAAAGTTTGTTTTTTTGCATTCCAAGGCGTACGAGTACCCGAGCTCCATTGTACTGTCTAAACTGAAAATGTGAATCGTCAAGTACTATATCCATTCAATGTTTGCATTACGCAAAAAAAAAACGCTGCCATTATATAAGTCTAGGGAAAAGGAAAGTGAAGCTTTGGATATGTAAAATTATAGAGTAATTCCAAGAAATCAGTCGGCTATGAAGTAAACAATTAACTCTAGAAGCAGCTTAAAATAGAAGGACAACAATTAGACACAATTCAAATAATATACGTTTAAGTATTTTGAACATGCAAAAAGAGGCATAATCAATGTCAAGCTAGAAAACGAAATACAGATAATAGGGGCATAGGTAGGTAGGGATTAAAGTGGGCTAACAATAATAACATCGAGAGGTAGACGAGGGAATCAATTATTGAGTGTGTACTTCAACAGGAATGGATACTATCGCGCTACAGGTTAGCAAACCTTGTTGCGGAGACGTCAGAACGTCATGAACAAAGAGCACATTGTTCTATGCATCATTATCTTGAATCGATGTGATTAGAATTCCGCTTTAATCTTTTTATTTCTTTACTGCGAGTCAAGTCTTTTTATTTCTTTACTGTGAGTCAAGTCTTTTTATTTCTTTACTGTGAGTCAAGTCTTTTTATTTCTTTACTGTGAAGTCTTTGTATTTTTATTTTAAACTTGTTTGCCTGGAGGTTATTACCTCACTTTTGTAGAAATATGAGAGGCCGCACTTTAAAAACTTTGATAACATTTTAATAACACTTTGATAACACTTTAATAACACTTTGATAACACTTTAATAACACTTTGATAGCATTCACAAACTATCAGCCGGTTGTTATGTCTCAACGATTTCAACACTTCCAGTCTTGGAAGAAAAGAAATCACCTTTTCGTTTGTTACTTCCCTGTTATCGGTTCTCACGGTGGATTTTTGTATTAATCCTAAAGAATAGGGGTTGCATCCTTCAATAACGCAACAATATGATGTTCACACACTTTATTTCAGCCTCCGTTCATACTAACAACAACAAATGTTTTAAGAGACGTTCCATTCCAAATAGGAATCGACACCGCGTGAATCTAATCTTTAAAAAAAAAGAAAAAGGAAAAGGTCAATAGTCTCGGTATAAATTGTTCAATATTACCTCAAATGTTTACCAGCAACACTCATGGTTAGTACGGAGAGATATCATAGGGAGGTTTGAGTTAATAATTCACTATTACCTCAAATGTTTACCAGCAACACTCATGGTTAGTACGGAGAGATATCATAGGGAGGTTGGAGTTAATAATTCACTATTACCTCAAATGTTTACCAGCAACACTCATGGTTAGTACGGAGAGATATCATAGGGAGGTTGGAGTTAATAATTCGCTATTACCTCAAATGTTTACCAGCAACACTCATGGTTAGTACGGAGAGATATCATAGGGAGGTTGGAGTTAATAATTCACTATTACCTCAAATGTTTACCAGCATTCACACTCATGTTTACCAGCAACAC